>CM060948.1:107534419-107619419 GCA_030765055.1 Mantis religiosa | reverse complement strand
TGAAGCCTTGGACTGAAGTACTTACGGCATAGTAAGTCATCCTAAAATATATGTATCTCATTGTATATGAGAACTCCTAGTGGTTTACGGAAAACAAACGAGTCAGTTGAAGAATACAATATCAAGTTGGTATGGTAGCTCACTAGTTAAGAGCAACCGGAAGGAGACCGGAAAATCCGTGGTTCCAATACTGGCTATGAGACTGAATTTGTCAGTATGTTTAAAACTTACCAATGATGTTGATAAAACTGTTTCAAGGACTTATAAATTAATTTTTTTAGCCATTTGCCTCATAATCATCAAGCGCTCTGTTTTACTTTCTGCTTAAATATCAACTTCATTTTTACACTGTAACTTTTAGGACATATATCGTAACAGTTGGTCAAATTCTTCACAGTGAAAAACTTAATTTACATTTTCGTCAGTGTGTATCTCTAGTATTTTATTATAGTTTCCTAAGTATCCTAAAATATTTTCAAAAAGTAAATTTTCTTATAAACCACAACACTAAATTAGTTTATTGAATGCCTGTCTAGCTGAGAGTTGTGCATCTCGGCTTTCACAAATAAATTTTAGCTTTAACGGTGGTCGCCCTGAAATATTGTTTTTACCTTGCGGAAAATATTTATTACAATAAATAAATCTCCCAATCGTTTCTTTACACAATTAAAATCCTTAGCCGTTCAAAATGCTAGCAGTGGAGTACGTTCAAAACTCCGTGGTGAGGAGTCGGCAGACCGAAGACGGTGCAGGAGGCAGTTCACAAACCAGCAAGTGCGGCTTCGTGGTGAGAAACAGTTTACGACAAATATGGAAGTTGTGTTTCATAATCGGCGTGCAGGTCCGTGTAAAAGATGAATGTGTGTATATCTCAGAGATATTACTAACAGCACAAGTTTCTGCGTGCTAAATAGACATGAAGAAACATTAAAGAGATGTCTTGAAGTTGTGTATATGTGTAAAATAGAAGGTGGTTTTAAGTTAGTAGTGTGCTAAAACTTTTGGTGAAAATAAAGAAGTTTAAGCTGATCTTCGTGTTTTTGTCACAATATTTTAACATCGTATTACATAATACATCACCATTATGGCCGAAAAAGGTTCTAACTTCAAGACTTAACGGCATAACAAACACCTGAATTTATGGGTAAGGAAAAGACGAGAAAATTTGGTGTTATGGTTAGTTTTACCATAATTTGGCATGTACTCGATAAAATATATTATTAGTTGCAGTTGTTCTTGTTGCCGTTTGCCAGAACAAAGAACAGCATTAGAATAACAAAGTTTGTGTTATGACCCTAGAATATTCTCAGTGGGTATTGTACATCCGAAATTTTCCTCTGTTGTATTAGAATGATAAGCAATGGTCACAGTTTTCTATCAACTAAATTAGTTGTTTGATAGAAAACTGTGGCAACTGTCATTCATAAACTCATAGCATCCATGTCGTAGCATTTGTAGACTTCGCAAAAGTATTTGCTTCTATAAATAGAAATAGATTATGGAACATAATGGACAAAAGGGGATATCCCCCTCATATAGTAGAAATAATTAAAAGCTTATATAGAGACACAAACGTTATCATAGATACATGCATGATAAAAACAGAAGAAATAAATGTAAATCAAGGAGTAAGACAGGGATGTCGCCTTTCTCCCACACTATTTAATTTATATTTGGAAGTTTTGATAAAAACTTAAAACAACAAGTACATGCAGGAATACAACTAAATATAAATAAATACTTAAATGTGATATTCTATGCTGATGATGCAGCAATGATACAATAAAATGAAGAAAGCCTGCAACGTTCCATGTATAAAATGTATTTACTGGGAAAAGAATACAATCTAAATATATTGACAAAGAAAACGAAGATACTGGCACATCGAGGAAAATATCATGTAAGATCAAAAATAAGCATTGAAAATAAATACCTGGAACAGCTCTCGAATTTCATCTTTTGGCTGTGGTGTAAGCTTCGACTTATACAAATACATAGAAAACAAAATAAAAATAATTTTGCAGATATGTTGAACTATAGCAAAAAACATTGAAAAACAAAGCAAGGAAAAAAATAAAAGTTAAATTTTTATAAAACGATGGCAGTTCCAGTGCTCATGTATGGAAGTGAGTTCTGGATATTAAAAGAAAGAGATAAAAGTAAGATACATGCAGCAGAAATGAGGTTTCTAGGAAGAGTTAAACAAGGTACTAGACGAAATTTAATAAGAAATGAAACTATTCGAGAGGAACTAGGCATATATAAATTGCAGGATAAAATACAAGAAAATATACAGAACTGGAAAGAACATATGAATAGAATGGACGATGGAAGAGTACGGGTTTTAATAGGAAGATACAATCCTCTTGGAAGAAGAGATATGGGACGCCCTAAAAAAAGTTGGAAATAGCTGATAGAATGCGAAGACGAAACAATCAGAAATGCCTAATCCCTGAAGTGAAGAAGAATAAAATAAATTAGTTGTATCATGTGCAAAAGGATGCACGAAAAGAACTATTTTTCGGAACTAAAAGCTATACGTTGTCATTAAAATTATTTAGTGTCTTACATAAATTGAAAAATGAGATATGGTTTCGCCATTTATTCGTATACGTAATGAATTGTACACAATTGTGTTAATAATTAATGCAAAGAGCAATGATAAAAAGGCTCTCATTCTGGCTAATATTAGAGCTTCCATAAGGTGATAAGTTAAGTTGCAACGATCTACACTTTAAACTGTTTGAAGAAAGGTGATAATTCTTGTCAACAAGTGCTTGCCACTTGGGTATGTATCGTGGATTTCCAGAAACATTCGACGGAAACGAAACGAAACGATCAGCAATTTATACCAAGTGCACTCGCCTGATTACACGTCGCATACTCCTAACTATGCTAACCAAGTCTCTCCCTCTGTCTTTCTATCTCTTTCTCTCTCTTTCATACTGACAATACACACCACACTGCACGATACATATAGAATAGGCAAAGAATTTAGGACTTCTATATAATAAAATGGCACATATCTCAGTCATATATAAAGTTTAAGTGAAACCCAGTTCTATAATTTTCAAAGAAGACGTATATCATTCCTGTCAGTATAAATTAAATGTGTTTGGCTTTTCGTACTAAAATGTACTCAAATCAAACAACAACAACAAAGAGTATTAAATTCAGTTGTAGAGAATAAGCTAAAAGCAGCCTAAGCAACGAGATCTTCTTCATTGGGTACTCGGCTATTGAAGAGCTTAACAGCCCCGCGACCCTTAGGCAACTACTTCCTCACTCCGATAAGTTGGTTGCTGGAAGATCAGGCGCAGGTACCGCTCAACCAGGACCTTTGGTTCCAATCTTAAATTACTAAAACCTGAAGCTCAGGAAAAGTTAGTCAACTTTACGATCATAACCTTTTTAATATTTAATGTATTTGTTTTTGTTTTTCTGGAACTAAAGCTATCTATACAACTGCAGGGAGAGTCGGCCCGATTACCACTTCATTTTGCATACCATAATTTTGCAAATTATGATTCTGCTTGCTCCGTTTCACCAGAACGCGGATATAAAATTCTCTAGTTTCTTAAAACGCTGAAGCATAGTTAAATGTCGTGGCCGGAATTCTTATAAAATTAATAAGTTTTAAAATGATGCGTACAATGACCCTAAAATCTCTTTAAAATGACATAGTGCTTACAACAACAGAAAACTAAAACTCAGATTTATTTGACTCACAAAAGTTACTGCACCAAAACTTACAAATTAATATAAATATTGATCTAACTTCCATACAATAGCAAAGACCGGAAACAAATACAGAAACGAGATACTTTATTAAATGGATTAAAATATATTTATTGAATATTCTTCTTTGAAGGGTCTAGAAAGAAAATACGGAAAGTTGTTTTTCAAGCAGATCTTAAAAACTGTAGCATTATCAGATTTGAGTTCTCATACTATATAACCTTCATTGGGAAAGAAGACGACTGTGTTAAAATAAACCTAACTTTACGCCCTTACTGTAGAAAAGTTAAAACTGGCCTGTGTCATATCCTATTTGCGGCATGAATTCGTAACTGTAACGGTACCTGTATCCCTGACAGCATCCAGCCTTCTACCCCTAGGCAACCTATTCTACACTAACCGTTAAGGGGGAACGCGGTTTTTTTTCTTCAAAAATGTAGCAAAGAATGCAAAAAGTTACTCTCACTGATAAGCTGAATTTTGAAAACCTTATGGAAAATTTCAATAATAAAAAAATCTTCATGAACCTAATATAAATACCAAAAACTGAAAACATGACAAATTATACTACGTAAAACATAATTACTTGTAACAAACTTCAATTATCTTTTAAGAAAACTGATGAAAATTTCACAGAATTCATTTGAACCCAGTTTCGTAAGCGGTTGTTTCCATCATCGATGACTTCCTTCATTATCGCTAGATGACGTACTGGTTTTGAATTTATTATCAAACTCTGAAAATGAAACAAACTTAAAGAGAGAGTCGATTGATGATATTTCAAAATTCACTTCGCGATTTCTATTTTCTTATATATATATATATATATATATATATATATATATATATATATATATATATATATAAGAAATATTCTTATATATATAATTTCCCAAACTATTAAATCTATTGGACCATTTATTTCCTTTAATAATTTAGGTTCCGGATTTATTTCATGGTTAAATGATAAAAATTATCTACTAGGTCGATTTATCGGTTTGTTTATACCTAATATTTCGAAAATTTTCTTTCGTTCTGGTTTCTAAATTACGTTTGGTCCTTCTACTGTAAACCCGGTGGCAAACTAAATAATTAAATTTATAAATGCCAGGTTTTTCGTAATCGGGAAGTTTATATTTTTAGAGCAATGTAGTAAATTTCTAATATTATATTTATTTTGAGGAACCAAAGTTATATCAAATTCCTTAAAGATTTTTTGAAAATGTTTAATAACCCAAGTTTGGTAAGTAAATGTTTTAAAATTATAATCGTTTCATATTTTTTAATAGTAGAGACATCATTTACATCTTTATACTTTTTTTCAATCTTTTTATGTATAAAGTCCTTATTAACACCACTAATTAAATCAGTGTTAATAAAGAGTTTGTACTCTCTGTTAAATTCCTTGTTGTTTAGGGGTATATTTATTAACCTTCAAATCAAACTATTAAAAACAGCAAACTTGTGTGAAAAACGCTTAAAACTTTTATTTTTATGGGACTATCGGTATGAGTACATTTCCTTTAAATATAAAAGTTTAGTTTATTATGGCATATCATTTTTGGTCATTTAACCATGAAATAAATCAAGAAGTTAAATTAATAAAGCAATTAAATGGTCTGATAGAATAAATGGTTTGGAAAAGAGTATATATTTAAAAAATATAAATCACGTAATGAATTTTGAAATATCGCCAATCGATTCTTTCTTTGTAAGTTTTTTCACTTCCAGAGTTTTTTAAGACATACAAAAATGTTACGTCATCTATGGACAATAAGGTTGGCAATGAAGGAAGTCACTGACAAAGTACATAATCGTTAGGTGAAGTTTGTTACAAATAGTTATATTTTATGTAATATTTGTTGCTTCACTGTTGCTAGCTCATATTTTTACGTATTAATGACAAAAATACTTAATGAATATGAAATGTTCATTATCTAGAACTCATGATAGGCATACACGTCAGCAACTGCTGAGATGCAACAATTATCAGTTGATTTTGGAATGCTGGCCCTCCTAATTATTATTTTGACATCTCTTCCTTAGAGACAGGACGTTATACACCACGTAATAGTCATCGAAACGTTTTTCTCACTATGTTGCCGAAGAGCGCTGGATGATTACTGACATTTCTGTACGTTCTATGGCAACTGGTGTTTTGGTGCCTCAAAATTTAAGTAATAGGCTGTCGTGTTTCCATTACTTCAAACTTACTGTGGCTATTTTCAGTTTAATTTTAATGTAATTTTTTTGAGTGTTACACTAGTTATTTTGCTCAAAAATGTTAACTGCCTTGCTATTATTAAAATGCATGTTCATAGACAAAATTTGGTATAAGGATTCATGTACATGAAAACATAGTCTTGGAGAAGAAAAATCCGATATTTAACGATTTTTGCATCTATCTACTACACAATGAAACGCTATTTGACAAAGTGTGAATAAGTAAAGAGCTAAAAGACGTTCTCTCGGAGGATAAAATGCATGTGCTTACTGAAGAAAAAATTACTTAGATAGGACTGAAGATGCCTGATAAAGTGAAGAAAATGTGATATATGAAAAACCATTGTTAATAATGCCTATAACAGCTAGAAATGTTTTGTTCTAACAAAATAACGTTTCAAAGGTCTCGACTTATTTTAGTTGGAATCATGGTTGCAATTTTAAGAATTTGTTGATGTGCGACATAACATTGAATTCACCAGTAGTTAACCTATTGACTTCCAACACTCCAGTAGCCGAACATGGGGCAAAAACTCAAAAATTGAGTTGGTGTGCTTAAATGTGACTTCATAGCAGAAGTTCAGGATGTTAGTTACATGGAAAGAAACTTGCTACCGAAATAACACTCCATTCGGTAATCTTTAACGTCCGTACTTATACATTCGGCACCACAGGCGGTGGACAGTAATACATATAATTAAATTATTATTGGTAAAACAACATTAGGAAGAAAATATACTAGGTAAAAATTTAAGGAACCTCGTGGAATTCGTCACTTATGGGAAGTTAGGAAAACTTAGCTTCGATGGCCCTGGCTAGAGTGAGTGAGTGTGAGTGAGAGTGAGTGGGTGAGTGAGTGAGAGTGGGTGGATGAGACGGTGGGTGGGACGATGGGTGTGCGGATGGGTGGATGAGTGAGTGAGTGAGTGAGTTAGCGGGTGGGTGAGTGGGTGGGTGAGTGTGTGAGTGGGTAAGTGAGTAAGTGGGTGGGTGGGTGTGTGAGTGAGTGAGTGGGTGGGTGGGTGGGTGGGTGGGTCGGTGTGTGAGTGAGTGTGTGAGTGTGTGAGTGATAAGAGTGGGTGGGGGAGTGAGTGATGAGTGAGTGAGTGAGTGGGATCTAATGACCCGTCGATAGCTACTTCATTTGGCTCGCCATGCTTTGGTGACCTCTGCAACTGTGTCGGTACCCTTTCATTATAGCGGTGAAAAATGCTAATTCTTAGAATGTTTTAGAAGAAAATTAGGTCACTTTTACATTAACTTCAATAACGTAATTCAGTGAATCACAAATAAGCTATGAGGATATTGATAATTCTGTCTCTGTCTGGACAACTTCGTGTATGGGAAGTAATGCCTCCAAGTTAACATCTACGGCTAGCATTTGAGAGATCCTTGGTTCAAGTCCCTCCCGAACCGTCCCCCTGAGTCATGTTTTCTTCCATATTTTCCTCAGACCAAATAACTGATATATTTCTATTTATAGTGTTTTTAATGTTTTTAATCTATACGAATATTTCACTTAAAAGCATTTTGGTTATGATGTTTTCTTTCCTTCATTTTAATATCTTTGTTAGAGCTTTGTTTGTTTTCGTTTTAGTACGTTATATTGTATTGCCTGGTACAGTGGAAAAGGTCTCGTAAGCTTGATTCCTACCAGCGTAAATAGATAAGTAAATTAATCAGTTAATGAATGCAGAGATGTAGCCTTAACATGGTATGCTTCCTGTACAAATATAATTACATTGCGTACATCACTATATCCATAGCCTGTGATGCCTTATACGTAAGAAAACGTTAAACACTATTCACAAAGCTTGATAAAAACAGCTACGATCTTATTTGTTCTTTTCATAACTATTATTGTTTTTGTTATTTTGATTATTATTATTTTTACTATTATTATTATTATTATTATTATTATTATTATTATTATTATTATTATTATTATTATTATTATTATTATTATTATTATTATTATTATTATTATTATTATTATTATTATTATTATTATTATTATTATTATTATTATTATTATTATTATTATTATTATTATTATTATTATTATTATTATTATTATTATTATTATTATTATTATTATTATTATTATTATTATTATTATTATTATTATTATTATTATTATTATTATTATTATTATTATTATTATTATTATTATTATTATTATTATTATTATTATTATTATTATTATTATTATTATTATTATTATTATTATTATTATTATTATTATTATTATTATTATTATTATTATTATTATTATTATTATTATTATTATTATTATTATTATTATTATTATTATTATTATTATTATTATTATTATTATTATTATTATTATTATTATTATTATTATTATTGATTTAACTTCTGTAACTATAGCTAATTAGCATTTTAAGACCATTTACCTATTCATTTTCTTTACTTTTATACCAAATGGGCACTGTTGGATGCTTTACATGTCTTTTCAACATAGCCATCCCATATATCTTTGGGGACAAAAAGTGTTGAAACACAAATGGTTATTTATTTATGATTAGTAAACTATATTTCTTTTGATCTTGAAATAACCATGAATTAGTTTGCCTTAAATATTTAAATAAAATCAGCCCTTAAATTCATAGAGTACTTTAACCCTCCCCCTTCAGGATAACGGAAAGAATTTGACAGAAGCCTTTTAAAGCAAGGGTTTAGCTAAGCTTAGTTAAGCAAACTTTTGTTCAAATGGTGTGAGCCTTTTTGTGGTGTTAAGACACGCCGTGTCTGTGCTGTACAGCAACTCCGGAAAGGACGATTCCTCACTTTTTACATTGTTATTCTTAAGTATTCAACTTCCTCAGCAGCAACGACTCCCTTCTTTTGTGTTTCCACGAGAACCACAAACACTAACACCTCACGTAATTAAGTCATGAGCTTTAAATGATAATTTCAATCACAGCATGATAATATTAAACCTCCCTGGGTGGCAGTGCATTCAGAAAGAGCCAGCCGTCTGTGTTTCACGCAACGCTTTTAGGTTTTTGACTTTTAAACGCCACCCCTCTCATTACCTCCTTGGCTGACAATGCACTGCTGGTCTTTTGAAAAGCCTTTATAATTGGGTTTACACGTACAGCAAATTTCAGCATTTGTACCCACTGGAGGCCGCGCGACTGAACCCATTCATTCTTCCTACAATGTATGGACCGCGCAAGATAGTCTAAGCAGCCCAAATGACTAAGAATTATCTGCCCGATTACTACAGAGTGATATTTTCGATGTAGGGCAACTAGATGAACAAGTGAAGCAGACTTGATACAGATGTAGATAATTTTCTATCTGAGAGCAGAGAAGAAAATTCTGACAAAGAGTAACGTGACACAGAATGTGAACCTAATATTTGAGACGTGTAATTCTAGCTAGAAAGGGATGGAAATACAAAGTGGGGAAAGCATCGTGAATCCAGAGTTACACTTATAACAAGTTCAAATAACCTATAGGAAGTGTAAAAAGTATTATTGTTTAAAACACGGTAGAATGATACGCAATGAATGCTTCCGAGTTTGGAGTTGGAACAATAGGATAGAATAAAATAAGAAAACAGGGGGAGAAAAGGAGAAAAAAATAACGAGCATGTGTTTTAATACCTAAAAATGATCTATATGCTTTATTTTAATGTAATAAGCTGTTTTATTCTTTCATACTATATTTTAACATCTGCTGCTTTTTTTGTTAATGCTACACTGTGTTTGTGCTACTATACCATTAGCATTATTAGGATTAAAAACGAAAACAAAAAGTAATTGAATGAACCTTCTTAAAATAATTAAATACATTCGAAAAAAAGCATTAAAATTAGTTAAAAAGTAATTGGCGCCTCTAGGTAACATACAACCGACCGTGTCGAAATTAAGGCACAACCGACGTAGGTTAACAGTCAGTTACAGCATAATTATAAACCAAAAATGAAAAGTAATACCTTTGAATGTCTGACGTGTTGTTTTCACATGATTTTTCTCTACTACTCTTCCACAAAATATTCCTAAAAAAGCGAATTCTTGTGCCTACTACCTGTTAATCCAAATAAAAACCTGCTCACGTGTTTACAGGTTTAAGGATCAGGTTGAAGAAGGATACAGTAGGAAAAAAGCGATACCGGATGTTTGAAAAGCGAATCCTATGTTATGGCTTCAAACATGCATGCTCAATAGCGAATTACCACTTGAGAACAAACCTTTAAAGTATGAGGATTCTGAAAACGAGTATCTATCTATAGTTAGTGCTATGAAACATTTGACATAAACTGTATGCTTTAAAGAGGTAGACAGATAGGTACAGGTGGCGCGTTTATTTTTGACGAATGAGAATTTTATATGAAAGTTTGGGTGCGAGTCATTCTTACCTTTTGCGGGAACGCTGGTATCGAGAGATACAGTCCGCAGTGAGATGTGCATTTACGTACATGTTTCTGAGCTGTTTGGCTTCTTCCTTCATATACTCATAAATATTAGCAATAATCTCGCGACTTTGACTATGTAGAGATTTTCCTTTTATTTTTGACACTGTAAGAGGATTGTCACATTAGTAACTATC
This sequence comes from Mantis religiosa, assembly GCA_030765055.1. NCBI lineage: Eukaryota > Metazoa > Arthropoda > Insecta > Mantodea > Mantidae > Mantis > Mantis religiosa. The sequence goes on along the minus strand of CM060948.1, from coordinate 107,608,877 downwards.
ACGTAACCGGTAACTAACTCTTTAAAACACACCACCTCAGCATTTGCCTTGTTGACCAGAGAAAACCCACAGGAAAGCCCATGGTCAGTATGCGGGTATAGAATCCGAACCTCGCACATTATCGTAAAACAATTTTGATTCGGGTATTTTACCCCAAAGGTTTTGATTCATCGCCTACGATTTAATAAATTACAAATATTATCCAACTGCTATCGGATAATACAGACTTTTTCATAAAATTCAAAATGTACATCTTATTTGTCATTCAAATAATTTAAAAGGCATTTCAATCAAAATTCTTCTTCTTTGGATGAAAGAAACGAAAAATATTTCCGTATAAAGGGTAGTTTTGAGTGGGGAATTTTCCCGCAAATCTTTGCGTCCTTGTAAGATAATAAAATCAAGTAATCCACGACTTAACCCGAAACAGCTCTGGGTCTGCCAACCCGACTGCCAGCCTCGCACCCACATACGCAAGGCAGAGGTAGGCTATCATCCAACCGATACGGGGAGGAGATGTGGTCAGCATCTCGGCACCCTCAGCCAGAAAGTTGGCCTTCTTTGACCTGGATTCGCTACCTATTACTGCTCCTAACATTCCTAGACATTCCCAGACATTGATGGAAGATGCTGAACTTAAATAACAAGTTTGCCGTTTTATCTACTTATCTTTTTATCAGTTGTGCTGTTCACAAATACAAAAAACAGACGATCACGCATATCTTTTTCAAAACAACCATTTTTGTCAGGGAGCCTCAAAACAATAAAATCAAATGATCGATTTTTAGGTGAACTGCAATATTTCCTCTATATACTATACATAACTAGTAAGGAAAACAGGCAAAAAGGTCTGTAAAATGTGAAAAGATCGCAGAACACGCTGTTAAGATGTGGATACAGGCAGAGACAAGAAGGGTGACGGAGTGATGTTTACAGTCCCAGAGCGGAGGTAAATTTTAACGACTGGGCTATAAAAGTGATGGGGATGGTAAGGGTATAGGGCAAGAAGTCCTTGCATTAAGATACCCTACTCATTATATGGCATGTTAGGGCAGTCTTTCATACTCGTAAGCTCTCAGAACTATGACAAGAAAAAATGCCTCAATATGTCGAGAGCATGTACTTAAATGTAGTTCATCCAAGCCTTCCCCGTTCATAACCTCGCGGGTCTCTTAAGCTGTAAGTATTACATAAAAAGGAGAACAATAATTTAAAGTTAATAGTCCGGCAATCGTACACACAAAACAGCAGAAAGCCTTCCATAATGGACAAGTAACTTTTCTTAGGATTACATAAAGTACTAATACACATGAATGTTTTTCTTTCCCTTATTGCACGGATTTTATTTCCAATGTATAGATAGAGGTAGATTACAGATGGAGGATATTCCACATTGAGCCTATAGTCAGGCTATTGCAGTTAGTCTTCGGTAGGGAGGGAGAAGTTGGGAGTGACTAATGGATGTATCTAACTCGGACAAGGGGCACGACAGATCCCCTGAGAGAGGTCCCTAATGTAAGCTAAAAATTCTTCATCTCGATGCCATATTTCTTCATGCAGCCGCCGACATCACGGGTTACGATACCTCCCTCCCGCGAGACAGGTAACCACAACGACGCTCCTGTGCCCAGAAAGAAACTACAGAGTCAAATTCCGCTACAACGCTACGCCACACTTGCCCTTTGTCGACACTTCCGACCTCGGAAACACTGGATTAGTTGATAGTGAATTGAAATGAAGGGACGGTAAGTTGCGGAAAGTTAAGAAACCAACCGAGCATTTGATTAATAATCAAGGAAAATTGATATTGAAAAGTCTTAGGTCAGATTAGTTGGCCACCGGGATAGAAGGTAGGATCTCCCAAATATGAGTCCTATGCGTTACCGTCTGAGTCACACCACTCGGTTGGCTCCTACATACCTAACATAAATCTTAAAGTATACTTTATGTAACCGTATCATTATAAACATGTTATTTTATTCAATATCGATCAAAATTGACCCTTGGATGCATGCCTATATTTGAAATGGCGTATCTCCTACAGCAATGATGCACTTTTTATGTAAATTACGTAATATTGGTATTTTAAATTGCTGCAGTTCCCGGAGAGAAGGTGAAAAGGTTTCGTAATATTAATTTCTATGAGCAAGGAAGATACGAAAACCTCTATATATTATTGAAAATATAATACGACGGTTGGGGCAAAAGTCATGGCAACTATTTTTTTCTTGTAGATATGTGAACGGATCACAAACGTGTAAGTGTCTCGTCCAAGTTCTGCAGGCATAGTGTGTATGCATAACAACAGATGGCCCTGTGATAGCTGGTAGTAGGACAGCGAGGGCTGTGAAATCAGTCATTTGGTGAGTGGTGTACGAGATGGAAGTAACTCGTGGTGAGCAGCGCGCTTAAATCAAAATAGCCGTTCTCCGAGGGAAAAATGTGATGGAATGTCACAGTGAATTTGTGGAAGCCCTTGGGAATAATGCCCTACCATACCGTACATTAGCACGTTGGAAAGTTTCAGCAAGGACATGTGTCGACCAGTGATGAGCAACGTTCGGAAGACCTGTCAGTGTGAGGACCGACGTGGCACGTGCCGTAAACGAGCAGCTCCTGAATTAAGACAAACGATGGACTATACTGGAGTTAGGGATGGCTAGTGGCATCGAGAAACGCACCGTCCACAGGATATTGCGTAATGAGCTGCAATTACGCAAAACCTGATCACTGACAGAAGTTCAAAGGTGGGTGCGCTATGCAATATGCTCCGACAACCTTGCACGCTGGCAACAGGACGGCGATCAATTCTTGTCACGAATAATCGCCATCGAGGAATTTTGGGCCAGGGCATACGAACCAGAACTGAAACGTCAGTTCGCGGAGTGGCGACATGCTGGATCACCAAAGAGGCAGAAGTTCCGTCAGAATCCTTCCCCAGTCAAAATGATGGTGATCGTCGCGTATGACATCAGGGGTGTCATTGTTTGCCACTTTGTTCCACATGACAGAACAGTGACCGCACAGTACTACAGGTACTTCCTGGTGCGACAGGTACGACGTGGCGTTCGGGAGAAACGTCCGGATCTTATGGGCAGTGCAACAATCCTGCACGATAATGCAAACCCACATAAACCAGAGTGTGTAGGGCACCTACTACGACGTTGGGGATGGGAAGAATTGGAGCACCCACCGCACTGTCCCGAAATTTCGCCCTGTGACTTTGATCTCATTCGAAAGTTTAAGGAACCACTACGTGGTAGGCGATTTGCAACACGAGAGGACAGTGCTAAAGCTGTGCGCGAACAGGTGACCCGATTTACACGGTGTAGCAAATGCTGATGCAGATGGTATTCAGCGCCTCCCACATCGTTAGCAGAGTGTGGTGACAGTAGCAGGAAAGTACTTTGAGGGTCTTTAGGCCCAGGTTTGTCGTGTCAACTATATGTATACTGTGTTGTCATTCTTGGGGCCCCTTTTTTGGGATATTCTATCAGAAGATTTATTAGAACTACTGGAAAGAGATCATAAGGTTTTGGATGTAATAGCGTATGCTGATGACATAGTCATAATGATGGATGGACAGAGCAGACTAGAGCTAGAAAATAAAGCAAGAGAAGTTACAAATACATTATCAAATTGGTGTTTCAGAACAAAACTAAAAATTGCACCAAACAAGTCAAATTATGTGCTTTTCAAGGGAAATTTAAAGCGGGATCCTACAGTGAAGATAAATAATCAGAACATTAAACGGGAAAAAGAGATGAGATATTTGGGTATCATGATAGATGAAAAATTTCATTTCAGAAAACACACGGAGTATATTAGGCAGAAAACAGAGAAAATAATGCTAAAGCTAGCAAGAATAACCAATTTAAATTTTGTACTTCCATTGCGTAACATACAGATATATCATAACACCATTTTTGCTTCAATTATGACGTATGCGGCAGCAGTTTGGGCAGAAAGGATGGATGATGTGCAAATAAGAAGATTGTTGAGAAGAACGCAAAGAAAAGTATTATTACGTCTGACAGGAGCTGTAAAAACAACACCAACTATGGCATTGCTAGTAACAACGGCCATTTGGCCGATTGATTTATTAATAAGATTGAATGGCGCAAAATTTTGGGCGAAAAAAGGAAACTTAGAAAAAGTTTATAATATAACTGGAGTCAGAACAAACAAATCTTGGGTGATTAAAAATAGTTTAAAAGATAAATGGCAAAATGAATGGACAGAAAGTCTAGAAGGTAGAAAGTGTTTGAAATTTTTCAGAACGTCAAAGAGAGATTAAAATTGAATTTTATTCAACCAACAAAGGGATTTATACATTATATAACAGGACACGGACCTTATAAGACCTATTGGAAGAAAATCAATAAAACTGAAAATGATATATGTGAATTATGCAACAAACAAGATAATCCTGAACATGTAGTATTTGAATGTGGAAGATATGCAATTCACCAACAAGAACAGAGGCATGCGCTAGCAGGATATATCGTATATGACATAATTCGAGATCAACAATTGGTAAATAAATTACAAGTTTTGACTAACTTTGTAAGTAAGAAAGCATGGGAGGTAAAAATATTCAAAGGAGAAAGAGTTGATAATAGGCGAAGAATAGTACAAGATCCAAGAAGGAGTTCTAGAATACAAAATAGGATAAGACGGGAAGAATTATTGAATAATCTAACAATGGAGTTGACTGCATGGGCGGCGGAGGGAGAGAGTGATGGCAGAGGCCATGGTGGACTACAGAATTAATAGATTTAGATGTAGATTTAGGAAATAAGGATTTTGTAATTTTTATAGTTGTTTTCTTTTGTTTTTTGCTTTTTTTGTGTTTATTTCTGTTATTTTATTTCATTTTATTTTTGTAGAGTAGTTTTCTGAGAGATTTGTATAATTATAACATTTTTAAGGACTTTATGGAAAAATAAAGAGAAAATTTGGATATATGCCCCGGTATAGTTGTCTAGGTGCCGGGGTAGAATATTCAGATTTTATTTATTTATTTATTTATTTATTTATTTATTTATTTATTTATTTATTTATTTATTTATTTATTTATTTATTTATTTATTTATTTATTTATTTATTTATTTATTTATTTATTTATTTATTTATTTATTTATTTATTTATTTATTTATTTATTTATTTATTTATTTATTTATTTATTTATTTATTTATTTATTTATTTATTTATTTATTTATTTATTTATTTATTTATTTATTTATTTATTTATTTATTTATTTATTTATTTATTTATTTATTTATTTATTTATTTATTTATTTATTTATTTATTTATTTATTTTATATTCTTTTGCACCGCGAAGGCCATATTTCCCTGTATACTACTGTAATAAATTAGTGTGTTACGATATTTCAGTGCAATTCATTGTCCACACATGTAGTTAACACCTTGTCCTTTCGTCTGCATGTGTCACACTTTCCAACCGAACTGGCATCTTCAAGGAAAAAAATAGTTGCCATGACTTTTACCCCAAACCACGTATTTAAGATATGAATTTATAATTACCGTGATATGCTGTTTATAGGCTACATCACAGTCCGTAACACGTTCTCACTTCTCTTCCATGAAGAGAATGCATTAAAACGCCTGTCTTATTTATCGGTTCAATACGCCAGGTAAAATTAAGTGAAACACAGTTAAAGAAGTTAAGGTCTCATTATAATTAACGAACGAAGACACACTCGTTTATGTCAGCTATAAATACCTAATTATTTCATAATATGTTTCCCATAATTTATAATGCTAAAAATGCATAAAATGTATCCAACTCATGGGAAATCTTTATTAGACACTTGTAAAAATTGCGGAACGTAAAAGACAATATAATGACACTGTAACATATCCATGGCGTAACAGCCTAAAGGGGGCCTGAACCAACCCGACTACCGGCTGCACTCCCACATGCGCAAAGTTCAACATCTCTCAATCCCCAGCCCGAAAGTTGGCTTTCTAGACCAGGGTTCGCTACCTGGCTCTGTTCCTCAATTTCCTCACGATGAGTGGACACCGGTCCTGTACGCGAGACATAAAATACCAACCCGATTGGGATTGATCCTGGGCATATTCCGTGGCAGGGAACTGAAGCACAACGCTCTAGCCCACTACGTCACGGCGCACGACACATAATGACATACTGATAATAAATTCTGTCTTATTATACTATCATTTTCTACCTTAGACCATTTTACGATTTAGATTATTATTTCCCTTTGCATGTCCATTTAGTCGTTTTTTGCATTTACAATCTGTACATAACGCGTTTCATATTATTTATATTTTTGCATAAGTATAAATTTTCAAACATCTGAAAGTTCATTACTCAACTTAAAATTAAGGGTAATCTTGCATTTCCGTTACTTGGATTCTTGAAGGAGAAGAATAAGAATAACGACCAGTAATGTTAAATGACTAGATAGTGTAGATACTGTAGATAGTGTTCGAAGGTGAATGGATGATTATTCTCAGAGGAGTCGTTATCACTACAGTTATGAATTAATATCCCAAATGAAAAATAAGACAGCCCCGTGTTTAATTTTCTGCTTTAATACTCATAAGCGTACAGCCAGTTGTTATTGCCTCGTTATAGGCTGTAAAATTCTCTTACTTCACTATCGGCAGAGGCAAGAGTTTTTAACGATTTTTTCGCGAATTTTCGCAAATTTCTCCTTTTATCGAGAATAATGTTTTTAGCGATTAATGAGAATATTTCTAATATTTTAGTCTAAATATAAAAATTTATATTTATCAAATTGCATAAATACAACTTCAATTTAATATTTATGTCTTCATAGCATGAAGCTAGAAGTATTTACAAATTTAACGAAAAGAAGATAAAATTTAACACTTAACAAGGCCAATAAAATGGCATCATCCTGCGCACTGAAATAACAGCTAACTGGTGCAACAATAAACTCGCACCACAGTACCCGGCTGGTCCATGATACTGAGAACTGTTTGTCGTATGCTAACTGGAAATGTTAATTATTGGATATCACACCGTGCACAGCAAAAACTCCTATTATGCTGACTAAAGGTACTGAGAAGATACTGAACTTCTTGGAAGCTACTCTCATAACATTACTTTAACATGAAAATATTGTGCCTCGGGGCTTAAGAATGTGTTCCGAAATGTCCGAAAGTTAAAAAACGAATACAAACAATGCCTCACTGAAAACCACCCAGATTTAGAAGCTAAACTGTTCCCATTGCCTGCACTGACACGCTGGTCTTGCTGGTTTAATTCAGTAGTTTACATAGCCAGCTATTTGTATGCAATTGTCGATTTCTTTTCTAAAATAAAAGCTTTTAGTTCCTGCGCAAATTTTGTTAAATGATCACTTTTGCGATGCCAAGTGCTGCAATATTGTAAAGGTACAGCAGCAACAATATTTGTTTCTGAAAATTACAGATCGATAACAGATCCAATATTAGAATTTCAATAAAAAAAAACTGTGGCTCATCTTGTTTTATCCCGAATTAACTTGCTGAGAACCGAATGTGAAATATTAGAGAGTGGTCACTTTCGAAACAGAGTAAGTGCACTTGTAGATCTTATGATGGATCCCAGTGTTAGAAAAGTAGTAGAAGAGAATCTAAAAGTATGACTTTGTCTAAATTAAACTCCATTGTGCAAAGAAACTGATGATGTAATAACCATAAAAGCTATATTATTTGTTTGAACCTTTTAGGATAGTTACTAAATAAAGTATAGGTGATTTAAATCATGTAATGGCAGCATTTAAACAACTAAATGCATTGAAAGCCACTGGTATTACTTGTGATTCTGATTTTCTTCTTTGTTACAAATAGCTTTGTGATATTGTTGAACAGCAAAGCCATGGTGGTAACGATAACAGATTAGATGTAGTAACAGCACTCCTGGCATTGAAGGCAAAAGCTGATTCTTACCGCAAGTTCTGTGAAAACTCCCTTCAATATCTTTGGTCGCCGATATCAAACGCTGACAGTGAGAGATTTTTCTCTAAATATAACTTAGTTGTGACAGACAACAGAACAAGTATGAAAAGCGAAAATATCACAACTTATTATATGCTGCAGTTTGGCGATGTCTCATGTGTGATATTTGATTTTTGTTGTAATTTTACGACCTCCAACGTTAAGTCATATCGGACGGTGAATAAAATGAGTGAAATGCTGCTCAAATGTGTCCAGGGTCCAAGGAACTTAGAGCTACCCGACATACGTCTTTTAGGATAAGGTAAACCCCCGGAGAAAAACCTTATCCAGATAACTCACCCTGACCGAGATTCGAACTCGGGAGCTCTTGAATATTTGATCTTATTCATGTTATCTACTGTCTGCTGATATCAAATAAAATGTTTTAATTTGAAAAAATGGGTTTTAACAGTTGTGCTACTCTAGTTACCTGATAATTTTCATTTCATTGATGTCATTACTCATTAGTTCTTCCCAAAAAATCGCGAAATTAATGCGAATTTATGGTAAAAACCACAAAACACCACCAATTAAAATTATGGATGCAAATTTTATAAATAATTGTCACCACAAAATCTTGCCTCAGCCTATCGGTTTTGAATAATCTGATCCCTCAAAAAAGGTAATTGTACAGTCTTGTAAGACCTACTTCAGAAGTGATTGTCTTAATCTTATTTTCAAATATAACAAACAATAACATTGAATGTGGTTTTATTAATGTTCATAAGTATCTTAACATTTTCCTACACCTACTTTTCAACATGTAGAAAGTTATATCCATGTATAAATTTATTAGTAACTTTTTGTACACTAATTCCGTAAATTCAGTAAATATCGGCTTTAGGTACTAACTTCTGTAATTACTAAAAGCTCTTAGTCACTTTATCGATCATATTCAAGCTTTCTAAGTCATAAAAATCTAGATTCTAATTATTATTTTTACGCATTTCTGCCACAACATATCTTTAGAGTTACCAGAAACAACCTAACCTTAATAATCGAATATCAAAAACCTCACTCATTTTTTTATATTTTTAAATCTCGCTCCGCTTCTGTTTAGATCTGCATTCCTTTACTTATATAATTGAAGGAAAATGAATTATAACCGTTCCTAGGTTTGCATTGGGAATTTAAATCGATTTATATCTTCACTCCGCATTACATAATGCAATGGAACACGGATTCAAGTTGTATTGAATCTTGCATGTGATCTCTTAGAAAGCAGGACAGGATCGAAATTTTGTTGCATGGGAAAATCTATCGTATTCAAACCGCATCGGAGATCCTATTTTCTACTGTCCTCATAACACACTTCACACTCGTCATTTTGTTTTCCTAGCGGAACTCGTGTAATCAAACACAAAGACGCAGTCACTTTCATTGTTTCCATAATATTGCAATATATTCTCAAAAACAGGTACTAACCACAAAATCTGTTTAAGATCGCAGAGTGATCAGGTTCTCCATCGTAAACCAAATCGACCAACATAAAATTTATTCTCGGAACTTGCCTATCCAAATCATTTTCAATACATTTTTAATTTAACATGTTTCTGTATGGGACCGGACTCAAATTGATTTCAATTCCACATGGAAAGTAGTGTATGCAACAAGCCCGAGCGAAGTGTCAAGATGATAATGCCTATCATTTGCATTTTGAAATCGCGGCTTCGATCCTCGTTAACCAAACACTCTGACTTGGGCTTTTTCGCGGCTTTCTCTTGTCACTAACCCAAAGCTGGGTTGGATTCCTTAATATATGGATTTCATTCTAATTTCTCTCCCTTATTTTCTTATAGGTTTGGTTGTCAGCGTAGAAGTTCCGCTGTATGTGGGCAGCTACATGCGCTCTATAAACCTAGTTCTCTAACTCCCTTGAAATAGGTTTTCAGATCGCTAGGCTTTCTTTATCACCTTCTCCTTGGGTAGTGCTGAGAAGCTTCGGTGATGCACTGGGTGACAATCTATCTAACCGTTAGAGACTTCTGCACATCTTAGACGCTTCGCTGTCCCTGCCGTCTACCTTCCTGTGGTCTGCCTTCGCTTAATCCCTTCCCCAGGAGAGTGCTATAAAACAACAAATCCCTTTCGGATCGTAGTGGGATAGATATCCCACGTCAGTTCCTTACATCACATCACGTGTAACAAGAAACTGGAATTAGAGCCCTCAATGTTAGAGATCGGGGTGCTGTATAAACGAGTATATTGTGATATATATTGAAATCTAACAACATGAAAATCGTCGCATAGAAGAAAAGATAAATATTAATATTTGCGTAACCGAGCGGAATGGCATTCGGAAGGCCCGGGTTCGATTCAAGTGGCCGACCTATCTGACCCGTGGGCTTTTTCGGCTTTTATCTCGGGCTTCTAGAGGAAAACTGAGTAGGTTAATTACATCCACCGAATTTCCTATCCCTCGATTTTAATTCCATTATCATACCATATCATGTCTCATCTGGATGTGCTCTGAGTGAACCTCCGGCAGGAGGGCCTCCGGTCTCCAAAGCGGCCTCGTGACTGTTTCGGGACTACGGTAGGTTGGGTGACGATTGTCCTAAACTCACCGCCGGGGAGTTCCTATCTGGTAAAGTGTAAGTACACCAATCTCTGTACTGTAGTGACCCCTTGGGGTCGGCCGCCCTTTTTCTCCTCTCACCTCATCCTCCCTCCCTGGGGTACCCCACTTTGGGCATAGGTACAAAGTACTACTCTGGTCGATGTACCCGAATCCCCTCCGTACAATGCAATACAGTCCAATATTTGCGTAAGTTAAAGAATGTAGCAATGAATATTGAAACAGCCACATTGAGTGGAACTATAGCGACACATGAAATGGTGTTTTACATCCACTAATTTAAATTTACGCTTAAAAAGACATCCCAATATCAAGTGCGCCAACCTAATCGAATTCCTGAATAGTCCTAGGAATTACGCACTGAGATTACTAAAAGTGACATTTGTATATCGATTCACGAAATGTAATTCTCAACCTTGGAACCATTTCGCCCCGTTTAGCTAATTATGCAAGAGGTGGAAGAAATTATAATCCTCATAAATATCACATAGATTTCAAAAGTTCATAACGATGTGCGGCATTATTACTTTATTACTCAACACTGTTATATGAATTTTTGCCATATCACACACAAAGCCGAACCTAGCGGCGCATTACATCAAATAACAGTCAGCCTTCACTCTGATCCACTATCTCCTCGAGCGAGTGGCCATGTCTTTTAACTTCCCTTCAGCACTACCTTTGCACTACCTTTTTGCGCACCTAAACAGTAATTACAGGAGTGCCTTCTGCCTTTTCTCTTCTATTTTTTTCCTTTCTTATTTTTCATATTACAGTGACGGCGTCGACTAACAACGTGCTAAAATATAATAATAAATTACAGCATCATAATCTATAGCATATTAACCAACTCAAAGCATTCTTTTCTATGTTATATTCTTATTTATTTATCTTCTTATTGCTTAAAATGTATGTATGTGTATATACACCAAGTGGCCCAACTGCCCCGTCTTTGACGTAAGCAGATTTCCCTTCGTGCGTTAAAACAGTTGCAGAACGCCACGGACAACCTCCGACTAAATGCACGACAGTGGAATAGCGAACTTCGCTCTGCTGCTGGTTTTCAGCAAAGCGGTGCAATGAGAGGAATTGCCCAGGAATAAACTAGTGAGTGTACTTCCTGATATGAGAAAAGGAGAGTGCATATAACGAAAGATATAATGTCTTCAACTTTAGTTACGGATTCTTTATTTTTAAGAGAATAAACTCACCTTTTGGATCAACATATTATTAAAAAGTATCTGTATGACTTGTCCCTATTCACCCATAGTTACTGTCTTTCCATCACAAGAAGGCAAGGTCATATAACTCACCCATCACTGCAATTACTGAAATGAACGACTCACATGCATTCTCACACACTCATTTCGTAGTTAACAGATCCACTACCAGAGCAGATAAAGAGTTCAAATCCCTCTTCATGCCCCGCTTGCCTTTTTACCTTCCGCTTTACGGACTCCAACGTTACGCCATCGAGAGAACATCGTATTTCTGTGCCATTTGATTATTATTATTATTATTATTATTATTATTATTATTATTATTATTATTATTATTATTATTATTATTGATGTAGAATGATATATGGATTAAAGGACATATACTTTCTCGGCTTTTTGAGTTCTCCTTTGGGAGAACTGCTTGTACATTGTTAATCGCTTACATAACTATCGCTAATGTAACAATACGATATGCCAGTGCTGCAATACTACAAGAATAATCCTGTATCACTTTCTTTTTCCTTGTTCCATTTATACCCCGCCTTTAACTGCTATGGTCATATAGGCGGCTGTTCTCCTTTGGAACATACTGAAGGTGTTAACTCGTTATCTTTGATTTTTAATCATTAGATCAGGCACACATTCACACTCTCATTCATACTTCCAGACTCTGGGGGAAGATGAAGGATTATCTTGGTCGGAGAAAAATCCCCACCCCTACCGCCGGGAATCGAACCCGGGACCCCTAGAACGGCAGGCAGGTGCTCTACCGACTGAGCTACGGGGCTAGCCTGTATCACTTATTTGATGATTTAATAGGTAACAGTGATTCCGTTATATCTATGTAATATTAGCTTGTGTTTCGAACCTTCATTTTCGAATTGAAATTTTGAATCAGAATTATGGAGTCGTAAAGAATTAAAATGAATCAAAATGAGACCCTGAATTAAATTTATAATTAAATTCCCTATGTAATTGCGTTTCTGTGTTGATACTTAATGAATATGATTTGTATAATTCGTTTCATAAATAGATAAAGTACTATCTAAACAAACCATAGAGGAGTTTTGTATTTCAATTTGGTATATTTTGACTGCAATATATTCATAACCTGAATGGAATTATTTTATTAAAATATTTATTTATTCAGCTAGAATCAAAGTATTTTATGAAAATAGGTATTTCGCCATAAAGAATTTTAGGTTTACTTTAGAGACCAAAGGAACTGCTTATTTGCTTTAAAATTTTATTTATTTCACCTAAAAATATAAACTAATTATCAGTAATTCAACCAGATGTGCATATTTCTTTTGCTAAAGCAAAGTTTGGTAGTTTAGAGGCTAACGTGTATTCAAGCTGTTGTTATACTTATTGTAGTCAAACTTGGGAAGACATTAGCTTTTTGTGAGATGTGATAACTTTGTAAAGAATCTTATCAAATGGATATTAATCGTTCTTGCACACTGGCCGAGTGTAGGCTAAGATTTGGATAGGTAGAGTTAGACCGACTCTACCTATCCAAACTTATCAGATGTTTATGATTATAAATAGTAGTTGCATCTCTATCTTGTTTACCTGGACATTCCTCTTGCATTTCTGATGTAGTTCTCCGAATATATTTTCCAATTCCAATTTAAATGCAAATATGTTGATCATATGGTGCATTAGTACCTATTCCTGCCCTCCGTTCGCTTTCATCCGGGCCAGTAGCAATCTTCAGCGTTGTCCAAAGCGTAGCAGTTGCTCTCAGATGTACGGAAACTCCAATGGATCAAAGTCTTACATTCTGGGTGTTTTTCTTAATTTATTTTACATATATACAATTTTTGCTTCATTTAATTGAAACACTGTGGAAAAATTGACCATCTAGCCGCATGTTTGCGGTAGCACGACTTTATATCAGTCTAAAATTCTACAGGCAGCCCTTTATTCTCAGCAAAATTTATTGAGAATGAATGTGTAATGTTTAACGCCCGTTTCCTACATGCAGGCGGTGACACTGATGCTATATGAAATTAGGATGAATGCGATGGAATGAGATGGCGGGGAAAAATCGGAGATCCAGGAAAAATCCCGTCCCAGCACCGTGTTGTCCATCACTAACCTCACCTTGCGGTCGCCTGGAATTGAACTCAGGTTGAACCTGTCTTGGTGAGAGTCGGGTAGTCTAACCACTCGACCACGGCGCGGCCTAATTTATTGAAAGGCATGCAAGCTGCATGTAGTTATAAAAGTGCGAGAAGTGAGACTTGCGTTTAAAGATTACACCAATCAGAGCTGGACGATGAAGTAAAGTTAGTCATATGTCTGTATTCCTAAAATAATTATCACATTTTCTGTCAACCTCAAAGAATGTTGCATAAAAACGTTATTTAGCAGACTCAGGAGAGGAAAAGTTAGGGTAAAAAATACAACTGCTTATACATTTTAAGCATCCTACCAAATTCCATTTATTATGAAACCTCTTGAATGGAATGAATATAAAGTTCCAATTACAGGTGGCCCAATGGCTCCATCTTTGGCGTAAGCAGATCACTCTTCGTGCGTTAAAACAGCTGCAGAACGCCACAGGGAAATGTCAACTAAACGCATGGCAGTACCGTACCGAACTTCCTTTTGCTACTCTTGCTTTTCACTGAAGCAGAGCGATGAGTCACTTCCCAGAACCAAACTAGCGATTGTACTCCATGATATGAGAAAATAACAGTTAAGCAGTTAAAAGATATTAGCATGTCTTCAACTTTAGTTACACATTCTTTATTTTCGAGGAAATAAACCCACGCCTCTTTGCGCTGCTATTGTCTAACGCTAAGGACCACACATTGTAAAGTGATGTAACAGAATAAATGCCAACACAAGAACACAATATTTTATTGCCACTTGTTCGCTTCTTATTACTGTTATTGTTTTTTGTTGTTGGTTATTATTATTATTATTATTATTATTATTATTATTATTATTATTATTATTATTATTATTATTATTATTATTATTATTATTATTATTATTATTATTATTATTATTATTATTATTATTATTATTATTATTATTATTATTATTATTATTATTATTATTCGAGAGGACGTAAAGAACGCATTGGAAGCCTGTCTTCATAAGGTTTATGGGCTACGACAGCATTATGCCGCGCTTCGCCGTACAACATAAACAATATCTGTGTATTCGTGTGTCAACGAACCAGCAATAGCATACATATGTAATTAAGATTCAGAAAGCAATGAAATGGCGATCCTTTTGCTTCGTTCGAATTCAAACATTTAGTGGCCTCTTGCGTGAGGAGTGAGAGAGACAACGTTAGTCTTTGGGCTCAGCAAGACAGTGTGCTACGTAAGTAAGTTTGTAATTTACGTCCTCCAACGTCAAGTCATATCGGACGTTGAATGGAATGGGTGAAATGTCTCTGAAATGAGCCCAGGGTCCATAGAGCTTAGAATTGCCCGGCATTCGTCTTTCAGGATAAGGGAAAACCCCGGAAAAACCTTATCCAAGTAACTCACCCTGACCGAGATTCGAACTCGGGACCCCTTGAACGTGAGGCAGACATGCTACCACCACGCTACCGAGGCAGGCGTGTGCTACGTAGGGTATTCCTCTCTACAGTCTACACTCTACACTAAAGCAAAGTTTTGATACTGTTGGTTGCATACAAAAGCTATGAACTACAGATGCAATAGTTTGTTTCATGCTCTGTAAACTTCTTTTTACGGCGCAAATCTGTTCCTTTAATGTTTAGATTTACTCCAAATCTACAAAGCATTAGTGAGTAATAATAGCAATAATGACTCTGATAACCGGAATAATAATAATAATAATAATAATAATAATAATAATAATAATAATAATAATAATAATAATAATAATAATAATAATAATAATAATAATAATAATAATAATAATAATAATAATAATAATAATAATAACGATAACGATAACGATAACGATAACGATAACGATAACGATAACGATAACGATAACGATAACGATAACGATAACGATAACGATAACGATAACGATAACGATAACGATAACGATAACGATAACGATAACGATAACGATAACGATAACGATAACGATAACGATAACGATAACGATAACGATAACGATAACGATAACGATAACGATAACGATAACGATAACGATAACGATAACGATAACGATAACAATAATAATAATAATAATAATAATAATAATAATAATAATAATAATAATAATAATAATAATAATAATAATAATAATAATAATAATAATAATAATAATAATAATAATAATAATAATAATAATAATAATAAAAACAAATTACACGAAAACACAACGTGCTCTCATTTTGCATGGATTCTCCGATGGCATATTGCAATGCGCAGAGTCCGTAGCGTTAGATAATAGCATCGTAAACAGTATGTAAAAAGTAGCTATGGGTGAATATGGATAGGTCATGCAAATACTTTTTAATCATTTGTCGATCCAAAAAGTGAGTTTATTCTCTCGAAAAATAAAGAATCTGCAACTAAAGTTGAAGACATTATAGTATATTTTCGTTGTTTACACTATTGTTTTATCATATCATGAAGTACACTCGCTAGTTCTGTCCTGAGAAGTGCCTCTGATCCTACCGCTTTGCTGAAAACCAAGATGAGCAGATGGAATTTTGCTACGCCACTGCCGTGCATTTAGTGGAAGTTTCCCCGTGGCGTTATGCAACCGTTTTAACGTACGAAGGGATATCTGCTTACGCAAAAGAAGAGGTAGTTGGGCCAGCTGCTATAGCTTCTTAACTTTTAATACTTAAATGTTCTCGTGGAGTGACATGATGTCATTTATCCTAAAAGTTGGTTTTAAGTTCAATAAAGCAGAAGGTTTGTTCAACAATGTCTGTTTTTACTGTCATATTGCACACAGAAATAAGACATTATGCTGTATAACAAATGCTCAATTGTTGTTTCCTGAGTTTGAGTGGCTCAGTTGGTTAGATGCTGGCCTATTGATCCCAAGCTCAGGGTTCAAACCCATCTCGGAACAATGGTTTTTAAGTGTGCTTAAAGTCGGAAGTTTCAAATCAGTATATGCATGCATATAAAAGAACATGTAAAGGAACTCTTGCTGAACGAAATTCCAGCACACCAGCGACGCTAAAATGAATCTGGCAATTGAAGTGTTAACAAACTAAATATTTTATTTTTAGACTGTTGTTATACGTGTTATTGCTGACTGAGGACAAGCAGATGTGTAGTTTTCATGAAGCTTAAAAAGCAAGCAGTCAACATAGAGTAATTTTGAAGCAGTCATATACTCATCAGTGTACCGGTATGAGACAAATATGTTAATACTCTAATGAAATTTGTGTATGATGCTCTGTGAATCTAGTCTCAATGTTCGGTATAATTAATTCTATGTTCAGTCTGATAAATGACATTCCTGTTTGCTTATTAAAGAGCGTAGCTGACTTGTATTCCAACTGCATAGATCTTCGGGATGTGAACGCAAAGGTACAGTGCAACGCTTCCGAAACTCTTTGAATTGCTAGTTGTTCGCCTGACGTAACAATTGGAACTGTTTCCACTAGTTCATTCGTTTCGTTCATACACGTCGGGTTTCTTGGATTACAACTCAATTATCTGACTGATCAATCGATCGTTCATGCGCCAACTCTTCCTTTATATGGGCAGACTTCCAGAGATTTCAAATATATAAGATATCCCTAAAGTTACAAGTTGAGGGTTAAATTCCTCTCAGCTCTTGAAATAAAAAGCTGATTCTTTGAAATTTTTCCTTCTCCAATACAAGCTACACATCTGAAAATGTTCGGTGCCAATAATGGTTTTGAAGGTGCTTTAGTCACGTGTATGACTGAGGAATTCTTGGGAATATATTAAATTCTGGAATTTTGTTATTTAATGCTTATTTCCTGTGCCGTGACTTGTTGGTACATTTTGCACATTCTTAAGTTCTTAATTCTGCTGATATATGAGAACTATGTAATACGCGGTTTCACATGACTTAAGCTTGTGACATCAATTTCCTGTTTACTCATGTCGACCATGGGCAGTTGGCCGAATGTGGGCTTTGCTGACTTAGTAACCTGGTCAACCGGATGCTGAAACAGCATTCGTTGTCAGCCAAAGCATCCTAAGATTCGTGGGAATGCTGACATTTGTTAAGGAAACGTTTACGTAGCCTTTTATAGCATGGAATTGCCGATTTGGCACTTAGACGCCATGTTGTAAGTAACTGTATTTAAAGACTACGTATTTTGGCAGTCGTGGGTCACTCTAGTTCGGGTGACCTTAGTTTGTGTTCTTCCGGAAGTCACGCTGATCTTAGAAATCAGGGTCGTCATGCCACCCTTCATTACCGGCTACTTTACTCACATCCTCAACCACACACAGCTACTCATCTTCAAGGTAAGCCTGATATGGGTTGTAATTGTTGTCATTATTTCAATCATAAGTCTCAAGTCTTAGGGAGTGTCTAGTACTTCAAGTTAATAATTAGAATATAGTAAATTGACATATTATAGAACACGGTGCTGTTTCTACTCATCTCTAATTCTGCTTCCACTTTGCTCTACCACTTAGCTGTACCATCTGGCTCCCTTATCCTTCCAGCTACGCTCCTAGTTACTGAATAGAGTGCAAACCATTAAGCTACACTTCTATCCGTAGCAATATTACTTGCGTAAACACTATATACAAAAACTAAATGTATAATTTTTTTCAATTTTTTCTGGACACGCTGATATTGATAAAAATGTAAAATATGTCCAAGAAGTGTAGCAATTGTGTACTTCTCTCCTAGATCCACCATACTGTGGATCACATTGTTTATAAGGAACACACTTTAAAATGTATTATACCCAGAAGGACAATTTGGGTGAATAATAAAGGAGAATCATGCTCATCGTGTGTATATATAGAGAGATTATCAAAACAATATGTTCTACAAACAAACCATGGAAACCGTATATACAGCAAATAATACATGGTTGTTTATTTTCTTTAAAACATACTAACGTTTTTGGTTGCAGTAGCAGATTAAGCCACTGAGTTGAGTTTAATAACTAGTTTAGCAGAGGAACAACATGGTTACCTGCTAGTGGTTAAAACAAAACATTCTGCAGAAAGAACATATTTTAATAAAGTATGCAATAGAGAGAAAATTTGTTATGTCTCAGAAATGCACAGTTTTCTCTGCACGTTATAATATATTTAGAAGTTATTATACCCATTATGACTGAAAAAAATATTTCTCTATTTTCTTCCCGTTTATTACCATAAAGACTTGCTGGAAATGTTTCCAATTACTAACAGTTATATAATCTGAAACAACACTCAAATGCTTAAAAGCCACACAGCTACTATTTCATAGCATATAATTTTGTTTTAATGGACTCATGAGAAACAAAAGTAATGCCCGATTTCACCCACAGATGTTAAGACTTAACACGAGTTTAGCAATAGTTAAAACAAAAATTGAATTTCACCAACAAGTGTTAGAATAACACTCGTGTTAAATCTCTTGTTAAACTAGCTGATGTTAAGTCCTTAACAATTGTAAATAGTCAAGATGGCGAGCATGAACTCAGCTGTTGATGTCGATTTGCTATATTTAAGACCGTCTAAATGGCATTCGCAATAGAGTACGGCCTATGAGGAGAAATGATTTTGAGGCGCTATCCGAAGAAAATTTTTACGGGGGTATAGAAAGTCGAAACATGTTGCTATGAAGGTTACTGCGGAAGTACAAGAGAGGTTGGAACATGTATCGAAAGGAATATGGCGATCTCGACTTTGCTTCAAGTACTAATAATCTTGCGATTTTATAATTCACTGAATTATGTGGATAATACATTGTCCAGCTGCCGTCTTGAAACGTTCAAGTCACTTGCCCTTCCTTCGCTCCTCGTTTTAAATTTACGTAATAATGAGTCAGAACATGCATCGAAAGGAATATGGCGATCTCGCCTTTGCTTCAAGTATTAATAACTCTCCGATCTTATAATTCACTGAATTATGTGGATAATACACTCTCCACATCCCGTCTTGAAACGTTCAAGTCACTTGCCCTTCCTTCGCTCCTCGTTTTAAATTTACGTAATAATGAGTCAGAACATGCATCGAAAGGAATATGGCGATCTCGCCTTTGCTTCAAGTATTAATAACTCTCCGATCTTATAATTCACTGAATTATGTGTATAATACACTGTCCACATCCCGTCTTGAAACGTTCAAGTCACTTGCCCTTCTTTGCAACTCGTTTTAAATTTACATAATACTGAGTTAGAAAATGCATCGAAAGGAATATGCCGATCTCGCCTTAGCTTCAAGTATTAATAACTCTCCGATTTTATAATTCACTGAATTATGTGGATAATACACCGTCCACCTGCCGTCTTGAAACGTTTAAGTCACTTGCCCTTCGCACCTCGTTTTAAATTTACTTAATACTGACAAGTTGTTCGGTGCTTCTAGTAGTGACACATGCATTTGAATTAAATTCGTTTCCAATATTTTCCCCGTGACATCTTTCTCTTTTACATTCACCGCATCCGTCCTCTTATTTTCCACGATATCCTTGCACTTCGTCTCCAATTCAATTTACAATTCTTTCTCCATCGATGAGAAATTTGTCTCGCGGCTTACTTATGATTTTCTTCATCCGCCATTTTTCAGCTTGTGCAGACGAAAATGAAAACAAACGCGCATCGCAGTACGTTCAGAAAATAATACGACTAATCCATAGCCTTCTATAGCTGAGATATTTACAAGTTTCTTGGCGTTAACATAGGTTTGTTAACATTTTCAGAAAACAGGTTGGTGAAATGCAAGAAATTTAACAGCTTTGTTAGCGCTGTGACGATTGTTACGTTACATTTGTTAACGTCGATTTTAACATCTGTTGGTGAAATCGGGCATAAGAGTATTATAATATAATGAAATCCATTGCTTGGTCATCCAAAATAACAATAGTAAATATTTCGAGGAAGAAAATAAACTCACAATAAGCTTTACTTTACACACCTTTTAGCCTTAAAAATATTTATATTTTTGCTGCAGTAGTTATTGTCCATCTCTAGTTTTTCTTACTCATACAAATATAAAAGAGAATGAAGGATTTTTCATATCATATTTACAGAAGATGAGGAAAGGTAGGGTAAGGACGGTAACTTCGACGCAAAAGGCAGGGTCCCTAACAGTTTCAGACTGAAGCTCCCTGGTGGCGTCTAGAATAACCAGCACTCTCCCCCGCTGGAGGTGGCCATATCCTTCTGGAAACCGGAGACCGCAACTCCGGTGATGGAGATTTACAGGGAGCATCCTTTTTCCCTGCCATGCAGCTCCTGAAACCTTGTCGACAAAGACGAAACCTGAAAGAAACATGTGGATGAAGGGTGAAGTGATTGAGAAGTGAAGGTATCGTAAAATGAAGGCAGAGGAAATTCGGGGATGTGATGAATCTTCCCAGATTTCGCGTAGCGACATGGGGAAATCTCTGGAAAAAAATGGATCAGGAACCCACGACTTCCCAAATGCATTACTGTCTGAGCCATTCTGCTCGGTGTATTTACATAAAATATCGGATATAATTTTATTTTCAGTTAATGCATCTCAAACGTGACTTACTTTTATCCTTACATCGGTACATTTATAAAAATATAATATTTATTTGTTTATTAAAAGGCTTGTCCGAGTATTTCTACTCCTACATCCTATTTTTATTGCATGAGCTACTTTATTTAGAGATCGACCTATTGACCGAAACACCTGGGCGTTTTTTTAATTAAGAGAATCCGAAAATGTGTACTTCAGGTGACATTTCCAAATTGAACTATTTAATTCAAATAATAGTCTTTCTTAAGCTTACCTAAGAAAAGTAGAAAGTATTAAAAATTAATATAACGGCAATTGGTTAAAATAATGCGGGTGTAACGTGTTTATACTGCGTTTTGCTACAAGCGAAAGGGAAAAAGTATTTCTAAGAACTTAATCTCCCGTAGTTACCCGCCATGTTGCATATCACACTGTGTTGGAGGTGAATGACATTGTACTCCCCATTCTGGTAGAATTCGAACTATGTACCTCAGGTTTTCAAGTCCGAACCTTATTGACCAGAGGCACCCAAAGAAATAGTCAACATACCTCCGACATAATATCATCAACATTATCATCAATATGTTACTAGTTGAAACTTATTCAATTCTAGTTGTGCATATTATGAGGCCCATAAGGAAAAATATTTGTTGGGATGAGTAATTATTAATTGCGTTTATTGTTGCCACAGTATTATAGTCTTTTAATGAAATATCTTAGCCTGTTGTGGTTTTTAAAAAATTAGCATATAGTTCATATGCAAATAATTAAATAAAGAGCAAAAACATACAAGGGGTGCTTATTTGGTTTAATTTTGGACATAACGTTTATTATGAATAACTTAAGATTTTATTATACATTTCTTCCATAGAAAATGACGAAAGTGTTCGACTTAACTCGAGTTATTTAATATTACATGGTAGAAAATGTCGTTCGCGTCCTCACAAATAATTAAAACGATATTTTCATTCAAGGGATTATTTTTTTTTTTCATAAAAACAAGAAACAGTGGTACAAATATTATAGCTACGTTGTGAAGCCCCATCCTCCAGATATTCTTATATTCTTTCCCTTAAAATGAACCATAGTTTTAGCGGCTATACGCTGGACTGTGGTTCTGGGATTCCCCCACCCAACCCTTCTGCACTGGCCTTCTCACTGGCCTGAGTAAGTACTTGTCTGTGCAGCAACCGATGGTCTTTGTTAATACAGGAAGATCCTAGTAATGTGTTAAAAACGCTGTAACCGAATTCCTGCAATGTTGCAAAAGGTGACAAAGGAAACACGGAGGAAACGTTCTGCTTCGCTACAATTCCCGACCGAGATCGCACGAGGCATGTTACTGATAGATAATTGGCCACACATCCATGCGTTCACAGTCTGGCTTTCAAGCATGAACGTGAGGTAAACGATTCACACTGGATGACGCTGTACAAAGCGAAATACGACTGAATTCGTGCAGCAAATCACAGACGTTTCGCAGCCACATTCATCTCTCAACATTTTATTTGACTCTTTCAAAAGGTTCAACATGATAAATTTAGCACTGAGTTTAAGATGTTCGATTAACTTTTCGGAAAGCAACTGAGAGTGATAAGGGGGTTTATTTTAAGTTTAAATGTTTTAAAACAAATTATGGAATTTAGAATAAAAAATATATAATTGTGACTAAAATGTTCATGGGTTAAATAATATACAAAGTAAGGATTAACGCTTAGGAGAACACAAAAATGCTAAACACAATACAGTTGAATTTAGCTTTAAAATCAATAACAGTTAAAATAAAACTTCGTATCTCTGAATACTGAAATTTTCCAAAGGACATCTTAATTTACTCAACTCCAGGAATGCAACGATAAGAATAAACAATACATGATCTTCAAAAATTTCATCTTTAACTTCTGAGCATATAAATCTTAGACATATAAATACTGAAAGATTGAATCTTTTGGCAGCTCCTGAAATTAACTTCATGAATGTTAACACTTTTAATGCATACGTATAACTTCATATCTGAAGGTGCATAAATTGTCATTTAGATATTTCATTTGGCTGAAACGCGAGGACTTAGAACCAACCCATTACACTATTTTATACTATTCAACACAGTATATTTGCCGTTTTTATCTACTTGCACCCCTACCTTTGTTTGGAATGCGCAAATAACCCTATTCTTTCTCGAATTAAGCCATAACCCTAGAGGAAAGGGAACGTAATCTAGGCAACAATAAAATCGATGTCTAACATAGCATCTCGGTGTTTCAGTAGACACGTTAATCACGTGAGCCAAAGAGGTCGTGGCATTTAATAAAGCGTGTATATCACTTTACGGCCAGCGTTACTGCATGCACTCTGGCATTTCATCTTCAAACAGAAGTGACACTGAAATGCTTTTACACATTTCTCTGAAACCTTTCTTTTATAAAATACTTTACATTTTCTAGTGAGAAATTCCGCCTTCCTTCTTTTGCTTAAATTTCAATGAGACTATCTTCCAATCAATTGATTTTAATGGAAGGAAACACTTGTCCCTTGTTCTATACGTGACAACGCTGCTGTTGATAGCATTTCACGGCATCATTATGAATATTTAAACCTCGTTCTCTTTTCATTCTGTCTGCTTTATGAAGGCCTACACTTGGCGCCCAGCTATTTTTGACTCGTTCTTTTAAAAATTTAAAGCCATCCTCCCAGCGCTACTTTCGGATGACTTTGAGCCTTTGAAGAATTGCGTCTCTTAAAGAAGTTGGAGAGCTTATATAAACGGCACCTTTCAGATTGCTGCGTTCAGACTACCGCATAAACTTGAGGTTGCTGAGGAAAAACTAATGGACACTTTCAGCAGACCTGCTCACGAGTAGCACACACAAAAAGTATGGCCAAACAAAATGCGGATTTAGATAATCCGCGTTATACAAGATATATTTATATTATAAAAGACAGTTATAAACATAATAATAGTAATAGTAATATGTTGCCATTTTTCGATACTCTAGTTTGAATGATTATTTAAATATGAATTCTTATCGTATAAATATGATGTTCTATTAAACATATTCCGCGCAGTTCATTTTTAATATACTTCAGAAATTCAAATTTATAAAAATATATATTACATATAATTGCTAAATATTGTAGAAACCGAGCAGGATGGCTCAGGTGCTAGGGTCAGTGGCTCGCATTCAGGAGCTCGTGGATCGATTCCCGTGACCACCTGCTTGGCCCTTGAGATTTTTCTAGGTCTTTCCGAGTCCCTATGTGAATGCTGGGAAGAATAATTACATCTCCGAATTTCTTATTCCTCCATTTCATCTCACTTCTCACTTTCCTTCATCTCCGTCCGCTGGATCGGAGGAGGTTACCAAGTCCCGGGCCCCCAAAAGGAATGTATACACCCGCAGGGGGGAGGGAAGCCGGTTCTACAAACCACCCCTGGAATTTTTAGGGATCCCACACTGTGATGTCGTCTCCTTTCAGATCCCACCACCCTTAGTATCCTTTCACTTCTCCTCTCCCTCCTGGAGGCGCCCGTCAAGCTAATATGCACAGAATATCTTTCATACATCAGGATGTAGGTCCCTCTTCCGAAACTTGCCACAGAGTCACAGATTCATCATTGGAGAAATAGTATTATTTTTATACACTTCAGAATTGTTGACCTCTCAAAAGTTAATAATATATTTTATCAAAAATATAGCGTTATTTAAAAACAAGTTTATTTCATTTAATATATTTTTGAAATAGTGGAAGAGTTCTGAAACAAATTTGTAAAAAAAACTGACCTTGTTTTAAATATAGCAAAAATTCTGAAAAAGGTTTGCAAAACAAAACAAGGTTTAATGAAAATTAATTGCTCTTCTACACTTATTCGTCTGTAGTGCGAGGTTTATAAAGGCCAAATCAGACAAAAAATCGGAGAACGGGAGATCGTGGTTCAAATTCCGACTATGGCAGTAAATTTTTCAGTTTGGTTCCACCTTTCCAAACAATGTTTAATGTTAGGTGTGTAAATGATGGTGAAATGAAATAGAGGGACGGAAAGCAACCAACTAGCACTTGCCTAAAAATCAAATATTACCGAGTAAAAGACTTTGGTCAGATTTGGTCATTGGGGATCGAACACGGAGCCTCCCGAATGCGAGTGCAAGTGTTTCAGATTTAGCTGCCCCACTGGTTATTTAATGGTATAGTTTGTGTTTTCTCTCTACCTGTGTTAAAGATAATATTACAATTTCTATATAAACTTCTCAGTGTGCTTATTAAATATCTGGAATAGATAGTTTCTCCCATTACTGGCCACAATTTTCCCTTTTTACTTTATAAAAGTCTTCCTGGAAACCTATAAAAGCTACATACGTTGGTAAATTAAATTTCCAATCATCTGTAACGAAAGTAGTACCTGTTGTACATCTGTCAGTAGGAAAACCATTCTGTTGTTCTTTGTAATGCTTCAGTAAACGAGCGAGGAGATGAGGCCGCAGTGACGTGTGGGACTCGTATTCAGAGTTCGTGGGTTCCTTCCCAGACCCAGGTAGCTTTCAGAGGCTTCCCTGTGCCGTTAGGTGAATATAGTAAGATTCATTATATCTCCGGAATTTCTTATCAGTCCATTTCGCTTCACTTTTATCCTGATTGTTGCGAGTATCACCGTTACATGGCATAGAAAAAGGTTGCTCTATATAAACCTTCGTCCTCTGGGTCGGGGGCGTTCTCCAAGTTTCAGCCCCCCCCCCCCCAATAGGATGTGTGACACTGTAAGAGGAATGATAGCCTACTGTATGAGTTGCCACCATGAAATCTCCATCTATAAACTATTGCGACCCTGCTCTGTGCAGTCATATATCCTATATCTGGCCACTTCATGGCTCCTCTAGCGTCACCATTCCCTCCCAGGGCACAAATGCCATAACATCGCCCCACCGAACCTCATAATTTAATGATCCTGTAATTACTCTGACTCTCCTACTAAATATTTTGGCATATAGTTTGTATGTATTTCTCTATAATTATTATATTTTTAAAAAAGAATATTTTTCGGCTGTGCTCTAAGCTTCCAATATCCGACTATTTAAAAAAAACTGATTTATTGAATTAGATTCGATTGTATTGTTCGTAGGGGATTAGGCAACCCAAGGAGACTGATCTTTTGTACCTATGTCCCAAGTGGGGCACCCCCGGGAAGGAGCATGAGGTGCGAGGAGTCAGAGGGTGGCGTACCCCAAGGTGTCAGAGGGCGCGATCCCTACACTTTACTAGATAAAACTTCCTAGCGATCCAAGACAATCGTCATCCCACGTACCTGGTCCCGAAGCAGTCATGACGCCGGATCGGAGACCGGTGGCCCGCCAGCCGCGTTCCTGAATCGGCCCACTTGGCCGGCTCGGAGACCGGGGTCTTTAACGGCGGAGAGGAGAGTGTTCACTCAGAGCATATCATCCATACATGCACCGCCGAGACTCCCGCCGACACTGAACCTACCGAGCATTCACCTAGCGACCCTGGAAACCCTCCAAAAAGCATGGTTCAGGTAGGTAGGCCGGAAATCTAACCCAGACCTCCCGAATGCGGGCCATAGACGAAAACTCCTGAGCCATACCGTTCGGTTAAAAATACTGATGTATTAAATTGAATTATCGGCAATATGTTTACTGTTTAGGTGATTATACGCTTAGCAAAATGCGGGCACACAAAATAAGCAAATCAAGAAAGTACATAGCTATAAACTTAAAATAATCCTGTAAAAAGAATAAAAAAGTTGAGGTGTTTGGGAAAGGGCATTTTTCTCTACAGCTCTTCTTAGTCAGATTTGTGGTTGAAATTATCCAAGGCCGTATTTGCCTGCCGACCGTAGGAAACCACGAAAATAAGGCTCGGTCAAGTTGGTCGACCCCGGAGGTTTGAATCCGCAGCCTACCAAATGCGAGTCACATGCCACCGTGGCGTCACCTTGTTCGGTATTCTCTACTACTCACAAAGCAAACAAAAAAACTCACGGTTATCACTGAAAAGGGAAAGTAATTAGCCCAAACAGGCAAAGAGTTCATAACACGGGAGAGGTTATTCAACTGTTCCTAGCGGCAGGTAGACATGTTAGATTTGCAATCAACTAATGAGTTGTGAGACAGTTCGTGCAGTACTTTTCTCAATTCGGCAACACAGATGATGGAAACTTGTGTATATGTGTTCAAATATTATATCCTATTTATTTAAATAGTTTTGATTAAACTATTAATTAAACAAAAATGAGAAGATGCTATTGGAAGCATTCTTGATCATCTGGTCATTAAGTGAGTTCTTTATTCTATATCTGAAGGCACCAGTTTGAATCCCCATTGGGAATGAATTGGCGTTTAGGGCAAGCAGACTAAGGGGCCTTCAATAACTGGAGTATAGCATTGCAAGTAGATTATAATTGGACCGTTTTAGCTGACGAAGTGATTCCTGGAAGTGGGATGAAGGGAGGATCCGCAGAGTGACCAGATCTGGACGACGATGCAAGGAAGGGGTCCCTAACGATTCCAAAATTAACAAATCTTGGCACCGACTAGCTCTTCCTAGCCACTCCTAGCCCGGGCGTTCTGTAGTAGTTCGAGATAGGTCTCAGTAAGGACACTCCAGCAGTTAAGCGAAACGTCAGGGAGAAAGCTTTCCCGAACTCAATTCCACCGCCCTACTGAAACATGACATGCCCCTCACATGATCCTACAACCCTGAAACAGATGAGGTGCAATATATGAAAGGAAATGGACAGGATATTCGTGGGAGAAAGAGAACCAACATAACATTCAACTACCTTGAGAAAGCCAATAGAGAATCGTTTCGATGGAATTCGAATCTAGAACCCTCCGAAACTAAGCCTCACACGTCACCGCGAAATAGGTCTTTAGCGGTGTTTTTACTTATCTTGTCAGATATCTCTCACCTCAATGAAATCTAGGCTCGCTTTGAAATAACTTTATCCATTTTATTTTGCCATTTTGCATACTTGAGATACATAGGTACTCACGTTAAAAAGTACCTTGTTGAACACTACAAAAAAGCAAGGAAACACAGCCTTGGAATTGCACCGAATTACTCCAGTTGTTGACATCTTTGTAACTCTTCATGCATTCAATAGCAACTTGTAAGATCTTTAAAAATGGTTCATTCAGTATGCCACCTGTAAGATTCTCGCAATAATTTCCTTACTGTTGAAGACTGCAATACAATAAATGACCATAACCTGAAATTATACAAAACACAGTATACAGTTTTACTGTTCACAAATATGTATCAAATTAATGTCCATTGTGCACACAAAACATTATATACTGCATAATAAGCTAACATTTATTTGGCTTCCAGATTTTGCACTCTGCATTAGAACAAACAATTAAACATTTCAATCGCTTCTTTTATTAAATTACAGTAAATTCAGCATTATTTCAAACTACCACAAATGTTTATATCTTCTTATTTGTCATCGCTTTCAATTTTGCTTTTCCCTATTGCAGAATAATTATACGTTATATGATATTCACATGTCGAGTAAACTGTTATTTCCCCGGCCTTTCCTCTACGCTAACCCTATTCAATTCGCTCTCATTCTTTCTCTCCCTTTGTCTCTCTACCCACATTGAATTCCACTCTGTCATAATGGTACTTGTGATATTAAATACACACAGGGAAAGGATTCTGGTTACTGTACATCATCAGAGTATGCGTTTAATTCGAAACTTACATATCAAATACGCATTTCCTCAAATGTGCATAATGCCCCTTAGTAATTATTGTCAACTAAATATTATGCCAATGTTAAGTTTAGAAACAAATATCCAAGTTCTATTCATACTATTGAAATAACAATAATTATTGCTGCATTTTTATGTTAGTAACATATAATACTCTGCCCCTAGAGGGTCACATTGGGAGCAAGGGATGAGGCGAGAGCAAACAAAGGCCGGCCGATCCAGGATATCCGACATAACCGAAGGCAGGGTCCCTAACATTTTCAGATTTAAGACTGACAGAAAGCATCACTGATATTAAATACGTATTTCCTCAAAAGAGCATAATGCCCTCTAGTAATTATTGTCAACTAAACATTATGGCAATGTTAATTTTAGAAAAAAATATCTAACTTTAATTCATACTATTCAAATAACAATAATTACTACAGCATTTTTATGTTAGTAACATATAAACCTCTGCCCCTAGAGGGTCACATCGGGAGCAAGGGATTAGGCGACAGCAACAAAGGGCGGTCGATCCTGTATATCCGACATAACAGAAAGCAGGGTCCCTAACATTTTCAGATTTAAGACTGACAGAAATCATCACTGGTATTAAATACGTATTGCCTCAAAAGTGCGTAATGTCCTTTAGTAATTATTTTCAACTAAATATTACGCCAAAGTTAATTTTAGAAATAAATATCTAACTTCCATTCATGCTATTCAAATAACAATAATTACTTCTGCATTTTTATGTTAGTAACATATAAACATTCTAACATTTTAAAGCTCCTCACATATATATAATACAAGAAATAAAGGAAACTTAAAACCAACAGTGAACACTTCTACTTATGACCTGAACAGCTTAACCTCACACGTTATTAACTTATATAATGCACTGCCACTGGAACTGAAAGGTTGCAGGAACATAAAAGGTTTTAAAAGGAAAGTTGCTGAAAATTTACTGAAGGCATATTTTGATAGCTGATAAAGTGTCACACATTTATAGCTGGTTTGATAGCTGAACTGGTTAAAAATTAATATGGATTAATGTCCCATAGATTATGTAGTTTTTTTCTGTAATGTTCTTTGTTACTATTATTTCTTGGGTTATAGTGAATGTTTGTATATTTGTATGTTTCATATATGTTATTCTTGTACGGCAATTCATTCCTACTATGAAAATGTAATATAAGTATTGTTAAGGGCTGTTTGCCATCATTTTATATATTTGTGTACTGTTCCCTTGCATGAGCTATGGCTCTGGGAAACTTTTCAGATAACAATAAATAAACAAACCTATGCCCCTACGGGGTCACACTGGGAGCAAGTGATGAGGCAAGAGCAAACAAAGGCCGGCCGATCCAGGATATCCGATATAAGAGAAGGTAGGGTCCCTAACATTTTCAGCTTTAAGATTGACAGAAAACATCACTTTTCTCTGCCATGAAGTGCTCAAGACATATGTCTAAGCGAGCCAACCCTGAAAATAACGAATGAAGGATGAAATGGAGGGAGAGGAAGTTCGGTGGATGCAGCAAAAATTGCAGGCATTCATCTAGCAACTCGGGGAAATTCCAAAAGGAATCCATAGATCAGAAAGGTCGGCGGCGGTAGTCAAACCCACATCCTCACGAATGTGGTCCACAGACGCTACCGAACGAGCGATCCTGCTCACTTGTGTCACAACAATGGCAAGAAGATAAATATGTGGTCAATTTCAATTGGAATCGTGTCTCTTTGCGTGAAAATGGAAAGCCGGCGAGTGCCGTGACTATACAACTGCAAAGGGTGTCAAAGTTTATTAGTATTTGTTTAAATATGGGGAAATAAGTATAGTGCAAGTCGGATTGAGATACAGATATTTTATCATCATCTTGGCGTAAAGAGATATTACTAATAATATCTTTTTAGTATGATTAATCCATGGGGTAACAGACCGCGAGCCTGGCTAAAGTCGCCCAACCTGACTGCCGGCCTCACGCCCACATACGCAAGGTAGAGGTGGGTGATCATCCAACCGATACGGGGAGAAGATGTGGTCAGCATTTCGGCACCCCAGCCGGAAATTTTGCTTTTTAACTCGGGGTTTGCTACCAATCGTAGCTCCTCAATTGCCTCACCGGTTCTATACCCGGATCCCCCAAGGGTAGGATCGAACTCGGACGCTTTCCATCGCAGGGAACCAAAGCACAACGCTCTAGCCCTCTATGCCACAGTACAGGACTCCCAATATGATCCCTTCAAATTTCAAATGCAATTTTAGGTATTTCGTTTTTATCTGATTTTTTTGTGGTGTTTGAGGCCCGTGATTATTACCCGTGGTACCATGGACAACCATACTTGAAATGCAATGAAATATTGGAAAGTAAATTTGGGAAGGAAAGTTTAGGGTACCTCCTTAGAATTTGCCAGTTTTAAAGACAGGAAAACCTAGAAAAACAGTCATGGCGGGATTTGGACCATAGATTTCTTGTTTATTAGTTCATGTTTTAATGACCTCGATCATTTGTATTATTTTTATTTGATTTCATTTTGATGTTTATATATATATATATATATATATATATATATATATATATATATATATATTCACTTAAACACTTATTATAGGATGTTTTAAACTATGTAGCTCTTCTTCAAGGATGCTTAACATAATAGCTTTAATAAACGTTTGTACGATATTCCCAATTAATTAGTAGTTTAATTTTTTCATAAGAAGGACAACGATGATATGAATATTTTACATCATAGAAGAGTTTATACAGGTATTTGTATAAATGGGCGAGATTCGAAGTTATAAATCGCCTATGGATGAACACACCCGATTTTTATTATACTGATACTTATTAGAGAAACAACTATGCCTTTCTTAAATTCTCTAGTTGCAATCAACAGAGACTTCTGCATGATATTACAAATATTTAATGACAAGCAAATCATGTAAATTTTGTAATTAATCACAAATATGATAAATATTATTTTATTGGGCTCTCTTGGTATTATATATTCATGTTTATCTCCTGATCAATCACTGACCGGGAACGTAAGTTGTTTGGTCCTCCAGCGATCTTATAAACTATAAAATGGGATTCCAGAAACAATATTGACATTTTGCAATTTAAATTTCTTATAAACTTAATGAGCATTTAAATCTGATTTCCAAAATTGTTCTCCAGAAAATATATCTAAACTTGTTTACTGCTGGATAATTAAATACTTCGCCAATAAATTATATAGATAATAAATGCCTGGAGATATTGTCTAATTTGTTGCAGAAAATTTTCATTTTCACCATTCGATTGGGAAATATAGGTTTGGTTATTACCATCATTTTATAAGCATGTTTTCGGTTTTATGTTTTTTGATGTGAAGGAAAGGCTTATCGGGCATCCCGACAATATAATTAAACCTCTTAACCCAATCAGCATGTTTGAAACACTTGGAAATGTTTTGCTAGATGCTCGTGAAATTGTGGATGTAAGCCCCACTTCTGTTTTAAGCTAATGTAGAAGTAACCTTTTAAGTGCGGGAGCAACTGTAGGAACGCTTAAAGAAAACAAGGAACTGAAATGTGTTTCAAATCCTATTGATTCCCTAAGACCGAGCTCTAGACACAGAGAAATGCACCAACTACAAAAACAAACTATTTTATATATAGTGTAGCTTGAATTACAGAGACACAAATTTCAGTTATGATAACACAAAATATCTTGCGGATCTAACGAAGAGCTGTTTATGTTACCATAACATATGAAAGGATATAAAAACATGAATTTATTTGTATTTAAAAATGCCAAGAAGTAGAAGGAATAAATATACGGCAATTGCTTCAAACATTCATGTTTGGGGGACGGGTAAAAGAAAACTTAATGTACAGTAAGTGATGCATTATAATTAAGCATTATCCAAAAGATTCAAATAAAAGCTCTGCATTGGTTAAAACAACTGCATTGTTCACACGTTTTGTTATTCCCTGTGGACGCTGATTGACTAAAAGCAATTGTACAATTGTACAAAGCTTGTAAAATTCTCATATGCACTTGTAGGACATTATTCATGAGATATACACGTTTATTTTTAGAAAACATATTCAAAAAGCAAAGTATTTCTGAGCCTTAATTTCGATGATTGTTATAATATGTTCAAATATCTAACACGTGCTTTGCTGTAAACTAGTCAAAACTCAAAATTTGTGTTTATTTAAGGCAATCCTAATACATGTGGTTACTTACTGTGTTTTCAAGTTTAAAATACGGAGACATGCAAAACAATATTTCTTGCCACAAAAACCTAAAAGTAAATGCATTTAAGAAGCTTGCGTGTAAACTTGCAAGGTTTCGAATAGCCTGCGTCCCAAATAACCAACTCCTTAGTTCTTGGTGAGTTATTCCACGATTCTAAAAAGATATATTTCTTCTTTGGTTGCTTCTTTAAAATTCTTGTATTTTTCATGCACTTTGTAATTTTCTTATAAGCAATAACAAACAAATTATCAATTAAATCCAGTACTAATGGTTCATGTACGAAAACCGTTTTTGCAATTAAGTGCCACATTTTTCTGTGTTACAGTAGTCAGAATTTCATACAACTATGTTAAACACGCATTTTCATTTATTCATATCTATAATTTATACTGAAAATAATTAAAACAATATAATGGCTTCAACAAATGTAATTATGATATCGTTGCTTTATTTATGTGTCTATCCTAACCTAAGAACATTTGGTGAAAAGTAGTACAAAGTTCCTGGAAAGTTTATCAAAGTTATCCTATTGAAAATTTCAATTAAAGTACTACTTTTAATTAAGAAATTCTACGGTACTTTTGCATCAACATACAAAGTTTTGAGTCATTCACCTTTGCTAAGATTTTAAAAGTTAAGCTTATTTCTTTATCTATAATTGTATGGATTTTAAATAAGGCGCGCACCTGCAAAGCACGTATTTACATGTCGAATTGTAAGTATTGGAACCATGTGGAAATCAATAGAAATATTAGCGCATTTGAACTTACCAACAACCACAGAGATAATCGCGTGATCGTACACCAGGAGCGCGCGCTACTCTTGCACTAAGACACATGCCACATGCTGCCTTGCCGACACGAAACTGCACAGCGAACAAACGGCGCTACCTGTACGAAATCGTGACTCTCGAAATCGCCGCATGGCGACGTGGTGGCGTCGTGTCGCTACGCCATTTTACCCCTCCTTGCACGTAAAAGGGTTACGTCACCAATGGAGCTTCGCCAACCAGCACCCCGCGTTAGGCGGTATGCGAGTCTGGATACGGTAAGGGGAAGGGATTGATTGCCACGCCGCTATGGTGTTGCTGGTGCTAGCGGGCCCATAAGGGCCGCCAGCAGTGCTCGTGTCGTAGTACTGCAATCGATACTACACACAACCCCCTACTCATGACGTCAGCAACACCATCCCCCTTTGCTTCGTAGCCCTTTTAAGAAATGTCCTACCAAATTTCAAAAACATACCCTTGGACCGGGGCGACTTTATACCAAGATCGATAGTTGTCCTTTCTAGTTCGCACGGCGCTCACACAACTTCGCATACCTTCGGACACACAAACAGGAAACTTCATAAGATGCACGTGCTTCTGTTTATAATGTAGCGCTAAGCACAATGTCAGAGTTGAGAGCATCCAATAAAATACAAACATTTCCTCTGGAAACAAAGCAAGCGAATTCTTTTCTACTTTGTAAGAAAACATTCATATAACGTTTCTCTGACAGTCGATGTCCATTTTCATTATTACTTTGCTCCCTCGCCGCTCTTGTTATTACTGTCATAAACTTGAAACCACTTGTGGGCCTAATTAGCTCCTGTGTAGTTCAGAAAATAACGTGTTGAATTCTATTGTTTATTGGGCTAGTTTCTCATAATTACACGTGTTTCTATTGAGATTGTAGGCTTTTTGATAAATGATTACAAATTTGTTCCAGTATAGTACAAGTCTGAAAGAACCAGGTAAAGGATAAGTCTTCAGTTTACTTAATCTTCAAGTCTCTTAGTTACGCCCAAGAAATATTACAACAGCTACAGAAGCCCGTTCATTAACAGGCACATAAACAAAGTTACAAGAGCACTAGATACCCACAATTCACATATCAATTTAGATTTAAATATATAATTAAAAGTAGCTGCATGCAACAAACAGTAAAGAAATATATGACGAGTTTTCTTAAATTCAGGTCAGCAAAGAAGTTATAATTGTTCCTACTATCTTACTACAGACTTTTTATCAACATTTGTCAATATTTGTGGTCTTTGGTTTAAATTTTACTTAAAGCAGGAAACGGTAGTGTTTTCGGAATTGGATTTCAGCGAAAGAAAGTCAATGCTGTTAGTAGAAATCAGGGTCAAGCGGGAAGCGAGAGTGAAAGTTTATGGATGAAAATTCGTAATTTACTTCCTTCTGAGTTTAGGTGTAGCTCATACTTGTTTTCCCAGAAACGTAAAGATTCATTTGCATTAGTAATTTGCTCAGAAGAGGTCTGATTTATTTTAGTACCACTGTTATCTTCCCATCAATTCCCTTCATTTAGTTTCCTTTTCATTTTTCAGTTGTGTTTACAAACCCGTGGTGTTTGAAGTTTCCCGCGGAGCGAATATTTCCCCTCCTAAATGCTACTCTTGACGCTGGGTGGCGTTGTGTGTCGCTTTCCTCATGTGAGAGAACGCGTGTAATGTTGATAGCTGCGCGGTATGTTCTGGCGGCAGGTTTAAAATCTCTGAACACGTGTTGGGGAATTTCGCGCATTCCTGGCTTGTCTGGTAGTGCCCCTCGGACCTCTTGCGTTTCCTCATTTCATCCCTACCTCTTGAGTGGTGTTAGGCCAACAACTGTGAAGGTCACAGTTCGTGAGGTGTCCAGCTCGGGGTCTACTCTTTATCCTTTCTGCGTTTTAATATGTTTTATTGAACTTGGATGCAACGTCCAGAGCGTAACACATGATTGGCTTCCTACTTCAGTTTTGATACAAAAATTATGTATTAGTCGAATAAATCAATACTTATAATAAAGTTTAATATGATTATTTTGTGTATTTGTATTCACTTTTAAAATGTTGTTGTTTGGCAGTTAATTATCACTACAGTTTAGTTTAGACTTTAGGATTTAATGAAAAGAATTTTTGGGAGTTAAGACTTATATTTCCTTTTGTTTTTGTAGTTTGTTAATAGCATGTATTTTTTTAAAGTTTATTTACACCTTTATACATTTTTAGAAACATTTATATCTGGCTTTACCATGACTAATTTTTTAAAGGGCGCTGATAACCTCTGCAGTTGAGCGCCCTTATACACATCAACATCATCATCATCATCATCATCATCATCATCATCATCATTATCATCATCATCATCATCTACAGTTTAGCCCGGGGTAAGATGTCATTAAGTAAGGTAATTAGCGAGAGCTGGTTGTCAGGCAGATTCGGAGAAATAGTTAGGTGGGTTACACTACAGAGGGTAAAGTTACTATCCAAAGTTGCCAGATTAGGCATGGCAAGCTAGCTTGGAATTATTGGAATATGTGAAACTATTTCTTAGAAATTTCTAAAGAGACTTTATGATGGAAAGCGGAAAATTTCAGTAATGTAGAAATGAGTAGCAACATCGTATTAAATGCTATTAGTGTGTTTCTTACAGTCATTAGCAAAAGGGGTAGCTAATAGGTGAATTTTGGCAGGTGAGTAGGACATTCTGGGCAGAATCTTGAACACCTCTGGACTGGTCGCCGATGGATCAAGACGTAGCTGAATGAGGCGTCATTTCTTGCCTTAATGATAGAATCACGTGTTGTCGCACAGTATAAGATTGAAATACGTTAACGCCGGATATGTATATAATACTTTCCATTGGTATCTAACTTCTCGATTTAAGTGAATACTTAAAAAGTGAAGCGGTATTTTAGGGCTGATTGTTTGTAATGAATTTGGGCCTCAGAGGGGAAAAGTAATTACTGATTTGGTAAAAATGTTTATGTGATTTGCTTATTGAACATTATGGTCAGGTTGCCCGCCTCGGTAGCGTAGATGGTAGCATATCCGTCTCACGTTCAAGAGGTCCCGAGTTCGAATCTCGGTCAGGGTGAGTTACCTGGATAAGGTTTTTCCGGGGGGTTTCTTTATCCTGAAAGACGAATGCCGGGTAACCCTAAGCTCCATGGACCCCGGATGCATTCAGCATCATTTCACCCATTTCATTCATCGTCCGATAAGACTAAATGTTGGAGGACGTAAATTACAAAAAAAAAAAAAAAAATGGTCAGGTTGTGGGGGTGTTGTAACATTTATGTAATGGGTAAGTGAGAATATTTGAACAGTGTATGAAAAATAAAAGAAGATAAATATATAGTAGGCAATGCAGACTTTAAATGAAATAGTTGGTTGTCAAGGGCAACAGTAAGAAGTCTGGATATTATAGACGCAAGAGGTCTACATAGATAAGTAAAAAAAGGATTTGAAATTTTCCTTCTGCATTTAAATTCCGAACAGTTCGGACGTGTTTCATATCACCTGCAAGTTTGCAAGAAACATTGCGGTGCATTATATAATGTATAAGCATCTTTCATAGTTGCAACAACCAGTAATGTTAACATTTATGAATGTATTTATTTGTTCAATATTAAAAAGAATGTTTTAAAAATAATTTATCTACAAATAAAATAACAATTTTAAGAGGAAATTAGAATTGTCGTGGTTTTATTTGCATATCATATTGTATCTTCTCTCTTCTGCGACTACGCCCTGGAGTTAACTTTAATCCCTGAGCAGCCGAAGAATTTTGAATAAATCTACCAGAATTCTTCAAGATCATCATCAAAAGGGAGAGAATTAAATCATTTCCACATACATCCATCATCCCATTTGCTGCTACAAAAGTTATTAAACGTTTCCAACTTACCTATAGATTCCGGTGTAATCCTTACACACCCACGCATGATCAGCGATAGAACTCTGCTCGAGATTGAAGCAAGATCGCCGCTGCAACTTTGCGCAATTTCTCTCCGCTAAAGTGCACAACACAAAATACTGCATCAATTTTCAGATTTTCACTGCTTTGCTCCTATACATTAAATATGTTCATGACCTTTTGGCACCCAAGTTTTAATGGCGAAGTATGATAGGTTCATATCAACTGGGATTCTGCGAAATGTCGCCTGACATTCTGACAGGCCAGTATATTTGTGTTTTTATGAAAAAATGAAAAAAACATTTCAATAAATTTCACCGTTTATCCTTTTCTTTTGCATATAGAACTACTCAACAAATCGGACAGTGGCCACAAGCTTATTACTATCGCACATCTAAGGAGAGCGTATATAGTAAACACAGAAAGGTATTATATATATTGTCCGTTTAACAGTATTTAGAGTAAGCTTTAAAACTTAAAACCGTTTCGAATTATTTCCACTACTCCGGATCTTATAGTTTTAGTATAATATCGGCTTTAAGAGAGCCCTAAAGCCTTTGTATTCCGATCATACAGAGGTATGAAAATTGCTAGATTCAAATAAATGTTACGTTAAAATTATTATAAGTTCTGAGGTTTAAAAAGTTGTACAATTGTCTAAAATCAAAAAAAAAAAACTTATGCAAAACTATCACCTTTTCTGTGAATATTTATATTCTAAAAATGATAATAATGCATGAGTAAATTTTCTTGCTGAAGAATTCGGTTTCCAAAAAAAAACTCTACATAAAAGGATACACATAATAGAACAAAGATCTACCATTTCATTTCCAAATATAGCCTTGAATTTTCACATATACTACTGGGATAATAAATAGTTCAAAGCGCTAGTCTAACATTCATTTTACGAAACTTATTTCACTTAACAAAAAAAGTTCCTCTTTTCCATTAGTGTGAGATAAAGGGTAGTAGTTTTCTTCTATTCTCTCGTATATTCAGTCTCTGATTCTGATTGGTGGAAAATAATAAGCACTTTAATAACAGCAATCTCGCTTTGGCTTTTTATTTCTCTAGAGAAAATGAAAACGCGGGCGGAATTGAATTGTCATCTCACGTTATATAAAGATAACAAAAATGAATTCAATAAAACATTAATCAACTTACTAAATTAATTGATTGAACTGCTTCGTTATACTGTTTCTGCTTGTCTTTGTGTGGTTTGGTGTCGTGCTGCTTTGGTGAAACAAACTTTGAATGTCTATGCGGAAAAACAAATGACGATCGCCAACAAATTAACAGATGCTAGAGAGGCAATAAAACCCGACAAATGAAGGGTGGTTATGAATTGTCTAAACACGCTGCTTCCTAACGTCTTAAATGGCCAAAATTAATATGACTATTTAGTATATGAAGTCGTATTAAAGCTTCTATACTTTGAAGATAACCTCTGGTAGTTAAATAAATAACCAAAGCTTTATTTTCAGTCCAATCATTCTCACACCTCTCTATAAAACGTAAAAAGACTAATTTTTTTACTATCAGCAAGGTAAACATTGTAGGAGAAGCAAATAAACTTAGCAGCTATAAATGCTTTTTGAGTGGCCCAGTTACAAACCGCACTAACACTAAAGCACTTTTTTCAGAAATTGAGAAAAGTAGTCACTCCTAATTTATTAAAGACATTGATTTACTATATACCGCATATGAATTCATACCAGAAATATTCACAGCAGGATTTATAGTTTTATGAAGAATGGCAGCAAGAGAGATAAATTATTACAATAAACAACTTTTGTTTTTGATGGATAGAGTCAACATGAAAAATTCAATGCCATGGCCGGGATTTGAACCACGGATCTCCTGGTTTCCGTCCAGTCGCTCTAACCCAATGAGCTACCATGGTCAACGTGCCGTCCTGAAGTTAAATTCTCCATTTGACTCGTATATTTTCCCGGTAGACCACTAGCGGCTCTCGCATCCGAGATACACCGTTTTTGGCGACTTACTATCGTAAGTAATAAGTATAAGTAATATCGTGAAATATACGAGTCAAATGGAGAATTTAATGTCAGGACGGGACGTTGACCATGGGTGCTCAATGGGTTAGAGCGACTGGACGGAAATCAGGAGATCCGTGGTTCAAATCCCGGCCATGGCATTGAATTCTTCATGTTGAATCTATCCATCAAAAACCTTAGCCTATATACGGCTAGTGTGAAGAAATGATTAATTTCCATCAATTAACTAAAATAACTTCTGTTTGTTCAAACCATGATGCCCGAGTTAGAGTATTTAGCGAAGCAATTTAAAAGTTAAAGAAAATTAATTAGTTTTGGCATTAGAGCAAAGAAAACCATTAACTCCAGGTGTTCCTGTAAATTAGATGTACAAGGAGTTGCAGGGGCTTCTAGTCGGTTTCTGAGAATTAGAATTGAAATTAGTTTTTACGGTTGAGCAAAATCTGTGTGTAAAAATGGTGTTTGTGATACCAATAACATAGATGCTTTAGATTGGTGAGAGTGGGAGTGTTGGGTACAGAGGGCTAATGAAAAAGTGTGTGTTTCTCGAACATGTATTTTTCCCCTTCATGCTGGACAGTTTTATACAATCCTTTTCTGTGATCGAGTATCAGCCGCCTCAAGCTTAAAGACTGCGCTAAGGATATATGATATAGAGGTCACCGGCAAGGAACCTAAAGTTTAGCACTTTTGTGACTCACGCTATTGTACGCTTTGCATTATTCTTATCCAAACAGTTATTTTTAAGCCGTAAAGTTAGGATACATCAGTTGTGAGGAGATAGCATTCGATAGTTACAATTTTTAGCAATAAGTTTAAGAAAGAGTTCCATTTTTTAACCTCAGCTCGCTTCAAATAGTTCAACATTATTTATATTTATCAGCCAACTTCACTGATGTTATACATCGTTACATCTACGTCCAATATAGCACTAGAACCAGAGCAGTTAAAGATCATCCAGAAATAAAAACTTAATTTCAACCCTCACGCTACTCACGGTGCCCTGAAATAAAGATCGCATTGCTCATCATTAGAGCAAATGGTAGCAGATACACCGGAGAACGAGACTGTATACGCTTTCAGATGACGAAAACATCACCTTGGATCGGAATTCCCTAAAAAATCAATACTTTTTTAAAAGGTTATGAGAAATCCTAGGGCAAAATGTATTCTAAACAGAAAGGAAAACTATGTTAACCTTAACCTAATTTATTTCATGAACATGGGTATAGAGTATTTTGGAACAACAGTAGTGGTAGTTGTGAACGTTAACACAAAAGCAAACCATAAAATGAAATTGTAAACAATTAAAAATAATCTACAATGTTTTATACTGTTTAAATGAAGCATATTTAACCCCATAAAATTACAGAAACTGCCACAGTTCCGAACTAGGAAAAATTGTAATCCCTATACTACTTCACTTTAAAAACAAAATACAATAGCTGGAACACTAAACACTCAGTTTACAAACTCACAAAAGTCTCAGGACTTTTATATGAGTCAAAACTGCCAAGATATATTATTTTGTATACAGAAACAAAAACGAATTACCTGTATTATAGTTTAGCACTTCAATGGACAACTTCTACCGGTATGTTAGGACATTTGGCAACCTCTTCAAAACAATTCGATCTCACAGGACTTTTGACTCTCCCTGCTGACTAAACGGTTCTCCTACTTGTTTGATATAACATGTGCTTAGCATGTCATAATTAATGACTGCAGCATTGTTAAACCATATTTGACACAAATGTGCATATTTTACACAATACTCATTTTTTCATATTAAATTTCACTTTAAAATAAAAAGGTTATCACAAGTGCAATTACAAGAACCGATGACAATTATTCCTAAAAATGTACCAATTCTATATAAAACTGCCATTTTGTGCAGATTTTGATATTAAACACTAGCTTTTTAAGGTAAACAATTTTGTTACTAATAAAAGTAGCAAAATATCAAAAAATCAATATATTGTAAAATAATTAAATTCATAATTAGATAATAATGTGAAATTCATATTTTCAGTATTCAGGTGAAAATTTCTCCAGAAAATATCAATAACGTTTGTGCATAAAGAACAAAACAAGACGTGTAGGCCCATTTGAAAATTATGACAGTTGTTTTAGTTCTTTCTTCTTTGCGTTGTTGTAAGTATTTCGTTATTGTGTTTATTAATAAGAATAATATGACAATTGGCAAGTAAATGTTACAAAATTGAGAAATCTTGTGTAAAAGGTCATTTCCCTTCACTTGTATCACAGAAACGTTTCCGTGTTGTATTATTTTTTGCACGATTTTAAATACACAAAGTAAATATATTTAAATACCCGGACTTCCGCAACCAGCTGAGTGAGCAAAAAGCTTCTTCGTGAAAGTAAATGGCTCCTACGATGGATTCAACTGTGTGGAATCACTCAATCACTTCACGAAGACTGTGAAGACTTAGACAATGACTATACACAGAGATTTCGGTTACAACATCGACTAATAATGAAATTCAACAGGATTGTGCCACCTTTACAGTCATTTCAGTAACTTTGAACGTTCATAACAATTGTTGGATAGTAGTAATGATATCAACTTGTTCCTATGGACTTATAATATGTACATTATATTGAATTTGTTTGGATTTAATTATTTAAACGTTTCTCTGCCCCGTTCTTTTCTCTCTCTCTCTCTCTCTCTCTCACACACACACACACACACACACACACACACACACACACACACAAACACACACACATACACACACACACACAAACACACACACACACACACACATACACACCGAAGGAGATGACTTCGCGGTAACGTGCGACTCTGGCACTAGGGACCTCCGTAATGCAACAAATGCAACAAACCTTTCCCTCCCAAAAAATTTCCCATACATAATTTAATGTTGGAAGTTAATGAGAAGGACGTTTTAAATAACATGTGCAAAACCTTTTGCTGAGATTATGGAAAAATTGCCTTTTGTAGATTATTTACCAATGAAGGAATCATGGAAAAGGGAGATATATATCGAAGAGGTAGAATTAATAAAAGGAAACAATAGCGTAGCTAAGAACTGGTGTTTAAGAGAGGATTAGGAAAAGGAATCCCACAACGCCACTGTCCTATTTGTGGAGGGAAAGTTGTTAAGTAAGGTTAAGAAAAACTGGAAATGGTCAGTTCAAAGAATTTATAATATATTGAAATTTGTAATTCTAATATTGCCCCATAAGTTCGTTATGAATTCACAAAGACAGACACTGACAATGAATACCAATTATTCTCCTTATGAGTCATATATAAGGATACAAAGTAACATATAGATAGGCCTAAGAATGTAGATTAGTATATATAGGGGTTGAATGTAAGGACAGCTTATCATTTCTGTTAGTTTCTATGATATAAATGCACTGGTGTTGTCTAATTGATTTGTAACTGTAAAAATGAAATTTTACTGTTTAATGCCCGCTTTTACTACATACGGCATCGCAGGCGATGACACTGATGATACATGAGATGAAGATGGAGCACCGGTTGAATGAGATGGCGGGGGAAACCGGAGATCCCGGAGAAAACCCGCCCCAACGCCGTGTTGTCCACCACAAATCTCACTTTGCGGTCACCTGGGATCGAACCCGGGCCGCCTTGGTGAGAGCCAAGCGGTCTAACCACTGAGCCACGGCGCGGCCTTATAAGTGTAAGAAATGTAGATATCGGCATCTGATGGAAAAGTGGCTAGGACCAAACCCACCACATGTCATTTTGTAAAGCTTGGTACTATACTGTTACCACTACTACAATGCAGTACACGGATTCCTTTCCTTTCTCACTTCCCTCCCTTGTCAACTTCGAGGTGAGGTTGTCCGCACGGTAGTTCCGGCATAAGAAGTCATACGACGCAGATTTATGCGCTCTGTACCTTCCACCCTATCTCCCCTAGATGTGCCTCCACAGTTGCTAGGGTCGCTTCGTCGCTCTCCTCCTGGGTGTTGCCGGAAAGCTTCGGTGGTGCGCCTAGTGACAATCAATCCAAATGTCAGGGTCATCTGTCCGCCTGTTGGCTTCTCTG
The DNA here is from genome assembly GCA_030765055.1 of Mantis religiosa. NCBI lineage: Eukaryota > Metazoa > Arthropoda > Insecta > Mantodea > Mantidae > Mantis > Mantis religiosa. The sequence goes on along the minus strand of CM060948.1, from coordinate 107,564,742 downwards.
ACTCCACTATCTGCCGTCTGTGGTCTTCCTTTATCTCACGCCTTCCCCATGAGAAGTGGTAGCCCGCAATAGATACCTGCCGGGTTGAGGTGGGTTCAGGTGTTCCACATCCGCTCCTTCAAACACAATCACGCAAAGCAGAGCAGCTGTATTCCCAGGTTATGCTGTGTTAAATCTTATTACATAACATGTAGATATATTTCATATGTTTAGTATTTACACAAATTGTGTAAATTACTGGTCTATAACGAACACATTTCAGCAAAGGACAATTTTACAACTCCATAGCAATTTAATCTACTGTCATGTTTGTCTCCCATAATGTAAGAAGAGACATAAAGAGCATTAATCGTTATACCCAGTCTACAATGGAGCCACACTGGCAAAGCGATTTGAGCAACAAGACGATTGACCAATAAGAATTCAGAATTAACGCGACAAAATCTTTGCAACGAAAGTTGAGTCGCAGTAAACTTTTGTCATGCGACATGGCGACATCCACAGAATAGCTCAAGCGTTCTTGTTAAGAAGACATCAACCTCTAGAGAAATACATACTTACTTCTTCCGAAGAAATACAAAATACCCCGAGTTGTATGAAATGAGTTGAAGTGCACACAAAAATGCAGTAGAAATTCGAAATAAAGCGATTGTTGGCGGACATCCTTTTCCACACCTTATAACCTTACCGCTGTATGTAGGTAGAGATGCAACGCTAGAAGGGACAAAAATAAGCCCCTCCCAGTTGGAGGAGAGAAATATGCATGTAATAATGAATTACAGTACAGTATTGAACTCTCATATATATTACAATACATCTAAAATTACTCGCCAGTTACGCTACAAGATGTATTCCAGTAGATAACTGATTTTAATTTATATTCCGCTGTACACATTTTACAGTAAACTAATTTGTCTAGTTTTTACAAAAATCAGTAAGTTTTATTTGACGCAGTAATGGCTAAATTTTCTCTCCGCGTATTGTGGAAGATGGAGGAGATGAATACTGTTTGATTTATTTTGCCTGTCCATCCACAGAATTACATTGTTTAAATTAGTTATCACTTCAATAACATTCAGAATGTTTTCTTCCGCCTCCACGTTATTTTCACTATATCATCTTTGCCGTTATCTTGTTCTTCATTGCCATTCTTGTTATGCACAGCATTTAGCGAATTGTTGCGTCAACTTCATATGCTACTCAGATAACATACTCGTTAGAAATGCGCTACAGACTTTGCAGAAAAATGTCCACACAATTTACCGGCTGAATTACCTAACTGTGCAAATTTGTTCGTATCAATTCAATCATACTTTCAGATATTGTATGAATTGTTTAAGTAAGTAATAGCCAATCCATCCCTAAGGGGCAAAGCCCTCCTGCTAGTGCAGAGAGTTTCTGCTATGAGCCCATTAGGGTAGCAACTCCTAAGAGCATCATTCTTGCTTTTCGGTAACTCCTTATCTACTGTGAAATTATTTAAGTTGTTCATTACCTCATAGACTGTCTTCTTCACGTGGGGACGTGATGCCTTGTGGCTTGGCCGTATGCATGGTAGCCAATCGGCAAAACGCGTGTGTATCTTAAGTGGACCAACATGAGTTCGAAATTTGATGTGCGTATTTCTTTGTTACTATTGTTAAATTAACAGCAATGTCTTATGCTTTTCTTGCAGAAGATAAATAATATTTTAAACACATTCATTATAAAACGCAAATAACATATCCTTATTGCTTTCAAAAAAATTCAATGTTATTAGAAAATTGACTTCATTTTGGTTGTGCCATTGGTTGTGCTAATACTCAATTTCATTCATCTGTTATGAATGTTGCTGGCATATAATGCGATGTAATCTTTTCTGAAAATTTCACTAGGCATTTGGTCTCATTCATGTCCCGCAGAGTTAGGGCAGTAATAGAAGCAGAGGGTTTACACACCCGATACTAAATTAATTTCTATTTTTATTTGATTTTACATATATGAATAAAACATTTACTTCAGTTAGTTTAAGACAGAGTACATACAGTATTTCAGTATTTATGTGTGAGCACAAATGTCATTAAATCAAGTAAACCTTAGCAATTCTAAATTATATTACAATGTGCGTAATACACACTTCATATTTCTATTATAAAAATCAAAATGATGGCGGATATTCAAACATTTTTAGGTTTAGCTCCTATATATGTGTCTATAACCACTCAGCTATCAGTACACGTTTAGTAATTGAGATTCAATTATGGGTCAATTATGAGACTCAATTTTTCGCAAACATTACAGTGTGAGAAAAAGAGGAAGGATTCCCTATGTGAATATACACGAAACATATGAAAACATCACACAATTTGTGAATATTCTCATCATCATCATCATCATCATCATCATCATCATCATCATCATCATCATCATCATCATCATCATCATTATTATTATTATTATTATTATTATTATTATTATTATTATTATTATTATTATTATTATTATTATTATTATTATTATTATTATTATTATTATTATTATTATTATTATTATTATTATTATTATTATTATTATTATTATTATTATTATTATTATTATTATTATTATTATTATTATTATTATTATTATTATTATTATTATTATTATTATTATTATTATTATTATTATTATTATTATTATTATTATTATTATTATTATTATTATTATTATTATTATTATTATTATTATTATTATTATTATTATTATTATTATTATTATTATTATTATTATTATTATTATTATTATTATTATTATTATTATTATTATTATTATTATTATTATTATTATTATTATTATTATTATTATTATTATTATTATTATTATTATTATTATTATTATTATTATTATTATTATTATTATTATTATTATTATTATTATTATTATTATTATTATTATTATTATTATTATTATTATTATTATTATTATTATTATTATTATTATTATTATTATTATTATTATTATTATTATTATTATTATTATTATTATTATTATTATTATTATTATTATTATTATTATTATTATTATTATTATTATTATTATTATTATTATTATTATTATTATTATTATTATTATTATTATTATTATTATTATTATTATTATTATTATTATTATTATTATTATTATTATTATTATTATTATTATTATTATTATTATTATTATTATTATTATTATTATTATTATTATTATTATTATTATTATTATTATTATTATTATTATTATTATTATTATTATTATTATTATTATTATTATTATTATTATTATTATTATTATTATTATTATTATTATTATTATTATTATTATTATTATTATTATTATTATTATTATTATTATTATTATTATTATTATTATTATTATTATTATTATTATTATTATTATTATTATTATTATTATTATTATTATTATTATTATTATTATTATTATTATTATTATTATTATTATTATTATTATTATTATTATTATTATTATTATTATTATTATTATTATTATTATTATTATTATTATTATTATTATTATTATTATTATTATTATTATTATTATTATTATTATTATTATTATTATTATTATTATTATTATTATTATTATTATTATGTGAGAATTCAGTAGGTCTAAGTTAGAGAGACTCGTTTCTTGAGACCATTTAAACCGGCCGTGAAAATGATGTGCACTTAGAAAATATATGCTTCCAGAGTCTGCTTTTTTGTCAAAGGTGCAAAATTTTTTTATTAAAATAGCACGGTTCACCTATTGATCTGGCACAACTAAAACAAACCCAATGTTTGGGTGAGTAATGCGACTGAAGTCTAGACGGAACCTCCAGATTATGTGGAATCAACTCAATCGGTAGTTTCTCATGCACCTAGAAACTATGAGGTGCCCGTAGTCATTATTTTAATTGGAAATGTGTTTTAACTTGCATTTTGCATATATCGTCTCTTGTGTCAACAGCAGACCAAAATCAATAACTTTGCTATCGGTGGAGTATCTTATCGTTTTCTGTGATCTGCATAAAATTTTGCATGTGTTTTATTGAAAGAGTAAAGGATAGAGAACAAAGCGGACACCTCTCCACTGCAGGTGATGCATACAGATCTATTGCGGCTAACACCTTCAGGAGAAAAGGATAAAGTGAAGGAACAATGTTGACCGAGGTCTACCCGAGAGTCGAAGCTCCCCCTCTTTAATACCAGGGTGAAGTATTGGCAGAGATGGACGTTATTAATAGATTCTTCTGCAAATATATTGTAGGCCTGCCATTAGAATCAACTAATGGGGCAGCACAAGTTGGGAAGACATTCAGCTATGGTCTTAATTATCTTAAGGGTAATAAAATATTTCTTTAAATAACCAATTTGGAGGAAAGCAATATTATTAAGGAATGTTTCCTTATGCAAATGAGAAGGGCCTGGGACACAAAAGTAAGGGAATTGATAAAATAGATAGGTATGGGAAATATTTGGAGGAATGGGGAGTATTGGCGCAGAGGCTTTTAGAAAGAAGTAGAATCAAGATTAGAAGATATTGATAGTCAAATTATTTTTGTTAGTGCAAGGGAGAGAAGCTTGTTGAGGATATATAGGGAAATAAAAGCAATGTGGGGTGGGGAAAAGTACATAGATGTGTGTAACAAAGGGAGGGCTCGGAGGTTTCACTTGAGCGAGGACAGGAGTCAGAAATTTTAAAGGTATTAGAAATGATAAGGATAAATGGAAATGCCCAATGTGTGGATAAGATGATACAGACTGGCATAGTATAATACTATATTGTAAACAGGCAAAGGTATGGAGAAAAAAAATGTGGCAAGAAAATAGAACAGTTTTAAGGAGGCGAGAAGTATTACTAGTCAGTAAAATGTAATCTGCAACGGAGAAAATAACGTAAGAAATATAGGTGATTACTTGGGGAAAGTCAGAGATAAATGGTTAAGAATGATTAAGAATAACTAACCAGTAGGGTTGGAGAAATGGGAGCAAGTGATATAAGAGAGCAGAGAGTCAGCAGTACATGAAAAACCAGGGGTTGGGTGTTGGGAAGGCAAGCAGCTCGGAAGGATATATATTGGGTTTGAATAAGAAAGAAAGAAGGTTTGTTATTATGTGTTAGGAATGTTGTTAAGGTAATATATTAATATGTTTATGTATGAAGAAAGTTGAGAAATAAATATTCTATTCTAATACCAGAAAGCGCCGAAGCATCTCTTTGGCTCTTTCCTTGGGCCAATACCTGGAATCTACAAAGGCTCCCCTTTGTGTGGAAGGGGAGTAGTAGGAGGCCATAGAGTTGCAGGCAGACAGGCCACAGAGACGCGCGGAAGTCCCTAACAAGTGCTGAGAGTTCTTAATCCTGGCGCTAGGACCTGAAGATTAGCTGACCGACCCTCTGGATCCGATGTCAACAAGCGTGGACCCCCACTAGGGAACAGTGACCACACAACACCCCCCAGGGCTAGGAACAGCATCTGAAACGCGCAAGCATTCGCGACATTTATCCGGCACCAAAATACACCACGAGCCCGAAAGCACACCTGAAAGAAAAAGAGGAAATGGAATGAAGTAATATTATGTTGAAGAAACCGTGGCGTGAAATAAGCACACCAGCATTCGCCTAAGTGAACAGGGGAAACCACAAAATACCAAGCCAGGTTGCGTAGTCAACGGGGATCGAACTCCTGACCTCACACGCTGCCGAAACGCTACCTAGCTTGGTTATATTGAAAGAAGTTTTACGTATTCCAAAATTAGTGAAAAGCAATTCATAAGTCTAAAACAATATATTGGTCTACTCTCTGATTTTCTACTGCCACGTGGAGTGAATATGTGTAAGTGACCACAAAGACCTGACTTTGTAATGTAGCGTTCTCCGCTAGTTCCTATCTTAGCAACAGTTTGACCTCCTTTCCATTGTCAGGAAATAATAAGTGGGTTTCATACCCCTTACTGTAATTAAATGGTTTAACGACCCCTTGGATAAATTGTTCTCAGTGTGTCTCAAAGTTGCTCCGTTTCTCCGACATCTGATAAAAAGGGTCTTGCTGATATGAAGTGCGGCTTTACGAGCGAAGGAAACGCCGTTAATTCTGGTATGCCGTAAAAGGCGTTTATAGCACACTGTTGCCTCGCTTACGTAGATGTGCCGATTTGCCAGCAAATACCGTTAACCACTTTGGAGATACGTCACAACGTTTGGGAAGCACTGTTTTATTGCTCAATGTCTAAAAGCTTCTTTAATCATTTAATTTTATCGTCACTATTAAGACAAAATATTTGTTAAAGAATAATAATTAATTGCTCGTTTATTAAAATTGTAATTATTATTTTTATGTAAGTATAACATAGAAGTTCTAAACCTTATATCTGGTGTTCAATGCAAAATATATATTTAGTTACGTCTTTTCGTTGTTTAATCCGTCACTATCTCGACTAAGAATAAGTTTCATGACACGCGGTGAATTGGCCTCGAAGAGACAGCTGCAAACAACTGCTAACCTCTAGTTTGAAAAGAAACACTCTACTGCTACACCAAATTGTAGAGTTTTATTATGAAGTTAATATTACTCAAATATAATAGTTATATCATATCTTCAGTCATCAGTGATGCCCTCAGATCACCACGCATTCAGTATTTCCGTAGTCAATCCTCTTTCCTAAGGAACCTGAACTTGGAAAACATTATCAAATGCTTGTCAACAGGAACATGTAAGAACTAATATTGAATGAATGTAAGAATGAATGAATTATTTATTTATTGTGCATATTCCAAAATTTTACACTTTTTTACAATTTACAACTTTAGGTTGCATTCGTCTTTACGTTGTTGCTACCTTGGCTTACATGATACGCTGGTCTTCTGCTCTGCCAGGTAGCTCTTAACCTCCAGCTCTCCTTGTTAGTTAATTAGCTCCTTTCCTCCCCCCCCCCCCATCTTCTTTTCTTATATTCTTTACATTTCTTGCCCATTTTTCTTTTACTGTCTGTAAGAACTCACCAATACTTCTTACCCTCCTTTCTTCCTATCCTGTTAACATTTTTATACCTCCTATCCTCTTCTCTACTTTCTCCCATTTTTCCTCCCAAATCTTTTTTCTCCATATTGCAACCTCCTCGCATTCTGTTACATTCTGTTCTATGCTTTCTTTTTCACCGCACAAGTCACAAATTCCCTTTTCCCTACCTCTTATCCCTCTTACTGCCACCATTTTCAGAGGTAGGCCAAATTATACCACTATGGGAAATAAAGCTAGTTATGTAATATGGCCCTCGAATGCTAGAAATTTATCAGTAAGGGGCTCCATTGATGTGTACAATTTCTTATTTGGCACAGGGTATATAAATATTAGCATACATCGGAAAATAAGGGCTACATCGTAATCGTTCCAGGTTACGCCACTGATGTTGGTCAGCAGTAACACGCCTTAGGGAGTTCAGCTCTCCAGGTACGGAAGCCAGGTTTTGTTGACTATGTTTAAGTTTGTAAATAAAGCACCCGAAATTTAAATCGTTAATACTTGATAAAAATGAAACTTTTCTACAGGTATAATGAAGTTGAATTTGCACTATTTTCACATTAGATCAATGCTTGCTGGAACATTGCTTTCCAAGAACTGCAACCTGGACCGATGGCTATCATACCCTCTGCACAGCAGGCGTAATATGTGAACATTTTCACTCTCATACATGTGTGCAAGAACTCCTGAGAAATAAGTGACCATTTGTGCAGTTCTCACTGAACTTGGGCATTTACGTTTGTGAAAAGTGTATGTTTTAATATCCTACTTATATAAGAAATCATAAAACGTTATTCAGTTCGCAGACTGTTTATGAATATTTTAATATTGTATGCATGTAGCCAGACTAGGAACTCCACCACACACGAACCACATTGTGTACCGGATTAGGATTTCACTACGGAGGGGATTCGGTACGTAAGCCACCATGCTGGGCCCTTTGTGCCTATGCGCCCAACCCCCGGGAGGAAGGAAGAGGTGAGAGGAGACAGAGGGTGGCCGACCCAAGGAGCCACGACAGTGCATAGGGCAGGGTCCCTACAGTTTACTTAGCTAGAGACCTCCAAAGACAGGCCAGAACAACGGACACGGTCCCCTATTGCGGGACGACACCGAGCCCCAAATTTCCCTGGCTGGCGGTCCCGAAATGGTCCCAGCAGAGGCACGGAGACCGGCAACCGACCTACCAGAGGAGGAAGTAATTTACCTCAGAGCATATCATCCTGCCATACACCGCCGAGACACCCGCCGACACTTCTACCCTGAAAGAGACCACAAGATGAGAGCTGATGTGAAAAGATAATGGAGATGAAATGGAAGGACAGGAAATTCGAGGGATATAATTAACCTATCCAGCATTCACCTAGTGACCCGGGAAACCCCGAGAAAACCCATGGATCAGGTAGGTCTTCCACGGTAATCGAACCCGGGCCTCCCGAATGGTGTACCGAAGACACTACAGATCAGTTTTGATAAGTGCCTCTAACTTTTGAGAGGCATCTAACCTTTAGCCGAGTCTAGTATACCACAGCTACATGCCAAGTGTAGTCGTTTATTGATGGATGAGCGAACATGAGAAAATTTGTGTTGTAAAATGTACGGTACTACTGGAGATGCTGTTCTTTGACTTGTATGCATTTTTGCATCTTATTGATTTGGTATAGTTTGCCCTCAGAAATTTATGCCACGTCGCACCAGAAGGCTCCGAAACCTAAAACTGAAATTAAAGCTATTTTAATACTTTTCACGAGGATCCACGCGGACATAGCTATGTTTTTACATATACCTTCATATACAACAACACAATTGTGTCCTGGAAGGTAATTGACAAGTTTGGTATGGATATGCGGTACACGGATATATAATTGTAATAGTTATCAAGTTGTTAAATAATGCAATAGCTAATATCCTCGTCTCTTTTCTTGTCTATGAGTCTATAACCTGCCACCTGTCTCAGAAATTTCATCTCAGTAGCTTCGACTTTCTTCTGTTATGAGATAGTCAAGACCCAGTTTTCACACCCATAAAGCAGGGTTGGGATCACCATTATTTTTTACAGTTTTAACAAAGTTTGACGATTACAATTTACATAGTCTATAAAAGATATTAGAGTTGGTAGATTATATTCACGTCGTTTCTCCATAATCTGTGTTATTGTGAAAATACAACCATTGCAGGAACGCCCTTTTCTAAAGCCATTTTGTGAATCACGCAATTTAGTTTCTTAGATTGGAGCAATTCTTTGTGTTATAATTTTTGCATAGATCTTGTAACCTGAGTTCAAAAGATTAATTCCTCTATAATTGTCACATTCAGTTCGGCCTTCCTTTTTAAAAATCAGACATAACAAAGCAATATTCCATTCCACTGGTAAATGCCCATTTTTTCAACATATATTGATGAAATTCAAAAGTCTAGTCTGGAATTTAACCGAGGCATATTTAAATAGTTCCGTATTCAAACCATCAGTTCCTGGACTTTTTTGTTTTTGAAATTTTTTAAAGTTCCTTTTATTTCATCCATACTTATTAAATCTACATATTCATTAACATATTTTGTTACTAATTTATCTTTGTCTGAATCAGTCCATAATTTTTTATAATATATGTTCCAATTCTTCAGTCTTAATGGGGTTATGTTGCAGTTTATCTTTTTCATTCTCATTTAACTGTTTTAGGACTTTATATACTTTTTCTTGCCGTCCATGAAGATCATGCTGTAAGTTATTTATTCACATATCGTATTTATCCCAACTTCGTCGCTTTATTTCCCTTATTTTACGTTTGGCTATAGCATTTAACCTCTTATATTCTGTTCGGTTCTCTGGTGTTTGATTATTTAGGAGCTGTAGATATGCTCTTTTTTTCATTTATTATGTTCACAATTTCTCCATTCCAAACTTTAAGTCATCTATTTTTATAGCTTTTAGTCCACTAACCCAATACTTCTGATGCAGCCTTTATAGTTATGCGTTTAATTTCCTCCCATTCTAAATTTATATTATTATTTATTGCGTTTTCATCAGCATATTGATCAAGACGTTTCTGATAAAGTTGTAATATGCTTTCTTCTTGAAGAAGGTGAACTTTAAATTTTTTTTTTTTTTTTGGTTCATTTATGTGTCTTTTAATTTTTTTCCACCTAGATGGTATTGAAATTCTTGAAATTGGTAGGAAGTGGTCTGTACCTATATCATATCCTCTAAATACTCGTGTATCTTCCACTAATTTTGATAATTTTTCATTTGCGATAACATAGTCTATGATTGTACGTGTACCTCTAGCACTCTCTAGTACTCTTCACCATTGAAAAGCCAAAGTCGTTCTGATGGACATGGGATTGTGAAACATCTTGTAATTTAATTCAATAAATTACTGAAAGGTTAAAATGAATTTACAAATCTCTTGTATTTTAATGCAAACATAATACTTATAAAATGTTTTGTAAAGAGGGTTCTGACCTTCATTTAAGAGTGCCATGGAGTGTAAGATAGTTGTTAAACCAAATAAAATCATGTAAAATTAAACAAATGCCGCGGATATCTCACTGAAAGCAATTTACGGGTCAATGTTTACAATTTATCAATCAAGACACAGCAAAAATAATAGCGTATGTCTATAACGCTACGATTTGAACATAACGTGTATAAATGCAGTGAAAGACTTGAAACCTTTAATTTAATTACTTATTCTCATATTATATAGGTATTACTATCTGTTTACGATATAAGTACAGTTCCTTAGTACACCATAATAATTTCTTCTTCTCCCTCAGAAAACAACTCATCAATATAAGGAATAACTTTGGAGTAACGAGCATACACATCCGTTAAGAGGAAACCATATTTCTTCCTTTCCCATAGAGTTTTGTAAAAATGTCTGCTTGCAGAGAAGGCCAGATGTTGCTACCTCTGCAAGCTGGCGCCTTGCCACATTAATGAAAATGTGTTTGAAAACTCGATGGTTGAAAATTTTTCATATAATTTTCCTTCACAAGCTATTGAAAACGTTTTGCACAATGTAAACTTTAAAGTGCATATTTTCCCTATAGGAAGGCCTGTGGCTAACAAAGATATTAACAACCCGCACTAAAATTACTGGTCCCGGATAGTGTATGATTGCTCGTAAAATCTGCGACGTTCTCAATGTCCACACCATGGTCTTCTCGTACTATATAACTACTGAGTCACAATTCAATAATAAAACTGGCAAGAAGCTCCAGCCACACCTATGTTCGAGTAGTACTGTAACAATGGATACCCCCTATAAAGGATGTAGGAACTGCAGGTGAATAAGCAATTAAAAAGCCTTTATGCGGAAGCATTTCTGTTTTTAACATCCCATCTGTTCGTAGAGATACAAGCTGTGATATCTGTATTTGAATTACATCTGGGAGCTAAAAATCACTGACTTATAGTTCCTTTACTTATTTTAACTGCTCTTACCATTTTACTCACAACCGTATCTTGTACACCAGAATCGTTTTTTTTTTAAGTTCCATCGTCCAGCTATAATAACAAAATTCTCTGTAGTAGCTTGGAGTAAGTGAGACATTAGACTTCTGCTATAGATGTGAAAGCATTCTACGAGAGCTGTTCAATAAAGAATGATAACACTGTTTTTTTTTTTTTTTTTTTTGACAACGTACCTTTACTCATCCTCATAATTTTGATGTTCCTTCTCAAAATAGTCTCCCCTGAATGCGATGCACTTGTCCCAGCGTTTCTGCCAGTCTTCAAAGACATGCTGGAAACCATTTTTTGAGAGATCCTTTAAAATCGCCTCCGCAGCCTAAACCACTGCTTCTGATGGTGGATAATGCCTCCCACGAAGGCGTTTCTTCAATTTAGGGAATAGGAAAAAGTCACATAGGGCTAAATCCGGACTCTAGGGAGGGTGAGGGGATCACTTCACGTTGATTTTTACAAGATATTCAGCAACAACATTGGCAATATGCAACCGCATATTATCGTGGTGCAGCATGCAGCCTGCTTCACGGAAATGTAGTCTTTTGCACCTGATATGGACTAGCAATGTTTTCAGGACATCTCTGTAGTATTTTCCAGTTACTGATGTGTGTGCAGGTACAACATGCTGATAAACCATTCCATGAATATCAAAGAATGAAATGACCATAACTTTCCCAGCAGAAGCTACCACTTTTGCTTTTTGGGGGTTGGTGATGAAGGAGATTTCCACACTGAGCTTTACTGTTTGCTCTCAGTATCAAAATGATGTAGCCAAGTTTCCTCAGCAGTGATTACGTTTGAAAGAAACTTCGGATCTTCCTCTAACATCAACTTTAACTGCATTTTACATCCATTGCAATTTACATGTCTGAAATTGCTTGGTTCTCACAGGCGGTAACCAGGAGTACCAACAATGAAACTACTATGGCGTGTTTGTTTCATATTAAGCTAACAGAATATAATAATATTTAATTTTAGTGCGAAAAATAAATACCGTAAAAAAATTTTGATCATCCTTTATTGAACAGCCCTCGTAACTTCATATTACAACACGTCAAAAAAATGTGCAACAAAAATACTCAAAGTATAATTCACCAGATGAGCTAACCTTCCTCATTCTACTGGGTGAGCTATACCATGCAATATAACTTAAATTCTCCTATATGTCAATTCGCCTAGTGCTGCCGCAAACATGTATGGAACGTGTGTTGGAAAGGTTGCCTAGCAATTAGGCGTTCAATCTGAACATCAGAAACTTCTACTTCGTAGCAATATATGGCGATCTGTACCGTATAAATCCTACCAAAATTCCTTTCTAAATGTGATATATTTGGTCGTTGTCGGAGCCACTGGAAGTGGTTATTTATTATCATCGCTAGCGTAAAGTAAAAGAGTTTTTCAACAGAGTATGTTGTGTCTCCCTTCTGCGAATTTAAACAAAAGCATTTATATGGAACGAAGGGATATTGTTAGATTCATACAGGAAAGTGTAGCATTTTTATTGTTTATTTTATATTATACTCTTGTGTTTGAAAAACACGTTATTAGATCTACTACATGTTACGATTAATGTCATTACCGTATTAGTTCCCAGGCGACCGCAAAATGGGACTTCTAGTGGATAACATGACGCTGGAGTGGGTTTCCTCCGGGCCCTCCGGTTTCCCTACCATCATTCCACCAATTGCTTCATCAGTCATTCATCTCAGGCGTTGGGCCGACTCCTCAAACCTGATTTCATCTCTCCGGTCAGATTCGTCGGCTCCCTCGCTCTGAGGGAACCCAAGCGCCTCCTAACGTCAGCATTGACGAGAAAGGGAGGGAAAAAACATATTAGTACACTTCGCATTGAACGACCATATACCCACCTCGGAGGCGTAGATGTTAGTGTATCTGCCTTACGTTCAAGAAATCCCGAGTTCGAAACTCGGTCAGAGTTAGTTTCCTAAACAAGGTCTTTTCCAGGGTTTTCTCTTAACCCGAAAGACGAATGTTGGGTAACTCTCAGCTATAAGGACCCTTGACTCATTTGAGCATCATTTCGCCCATTTCTTTCCTCTTGCGGTATTACTTAACCTCAGAGAACGTAAATTAACAAAATGGCCGAACTTGCTAGGGCGACTTCTCCACCACACGTGTAAGATGTTACATCTTTCTCTTAGAGCTGACATTTGGCTCAAAAAATTGATTCTAAATTATATCATGACACTCTACGAATTTAACACTTGCAGTTTGTGATTCAGTGTCACAATAAATCTTAATGTACACTGTGAATATATTTATGGATAAATGTAGCAATAAAATCCCGTCAAGACGAACGCAGCTTTGCAAATTCTAGCGTTTAAACATTTCTTATTACTTTTACACCTATGGAAGGGAAACGTGTATTATAGGGGGTCTGTAATTTGAAAAACTATTATAATATATTTATAAATTAAGAATAATATTTATATTTTCAATTTATTTATTTTCTTGCATTTATTTCGCACTTTACATTTTACTTAATCGTTACATTTATTTTGCGCATGCAAAAACGTGTGTTTTTATCATTTTAAATCATATATTGAGTGATCCCGTTTATAGAGGTGATGAATAATTACAAAAAGCATAGTGATGAGACTATACACCTCACATAGCTAAGACCAAATATGCTACAACACTACTTGAACCGAACTGTCATATTCAATGAATAAACCCATCTGTAACGTCTTGCATTAATAGTATGTGTACAAAACGAACCTGTTCCTATGGTTTAGATCCCTCATAGAGCGCACTTTGCCTCGTTTCGCTTTTTAGCGACTCATTTATAGCTTTTTGGATTACATATTTCTTTGAAACCACATTTTACGACATTTCATAAAGCATAACCAAAGCACGTGTTCTGGATCTTGTAATTTTGCCCATATACTTTACGAAATCATCTATAACAATAGTCTGACATGATGCTCTTGACCGTTTTAGTCACCATAGCTATTTTATATGAAAGACACGTGTGCAAAGTACTAAAGTCAAATTGAATCATGACTATCTCTGTCAGTTTCTTTAGAGATCAATAACATTTGCAGACAAAATGAACTCTCAGTTAAAAGAAAAAAAATATGTTCTAAATCCTAATTTATGAAATATGTTTACATTACCGATCAGGTCTAATATTATTTATTTGAATTAATGCTGAGGAAACCGGTTTCGGCATTCGATTCAAAGCTTACCATCTTAAATAAAATACTGAAAAAATATAATTCTCAATAGTCTTAACTACAGTAAATTTTAACGTGTGTCTTGCCTAACATGATAAGTAGCAAAGTTTTCATATTTAAACCTACCTTAAGCTCCACCAGAAGAGAAACTCTGAAGTGTATATATATTAGTCTTCAAAGGTGCAAACTTTTTTGTACCAAAAGATATACAGGATTATAAATAAAAATACGAAAACACTGGCGCGACAGCCCTAAGAGGGCCAAAACCTACCAACCCGACTGCCGGCCTCACGCCCACTTACGCACGGCAGAGGTGGGCGATCATCCAACCGATACGGGGAGGAAATGTGGTCAGTATCCCCGCACCCCCCATCCGGAACGTTGGTTTTCGTGACCAGGGCCGCTAACCTAGCGTAAGCTCCTCACTTTCCTCACGATGCCGAGTGGGCACCGGTCCTATACCTGGGACCTATAATCCGCACAGGGTTATAAATAATTCTCGTATTATTTTTACCTTTTACAAAACAATATCATATTAATGTTCAATCAAGCGGAAATTAAGAGGAGTTATAAAGGTACAACTTTTCAATTTTATATACATAATTAATGAACTTGTAAAACATTGACGAACATTTCTTGGGACACTATCTGTTTAAACAAATTTGGAATTTATTTCTAACAATAACTTTTTCTATTTCATCTTTATGTTTATTGAACAACAATTTAAGCAGTGACATATTCAAAATGGTCTCCTATACTGGCAATTCACCGTCCCGATCGTTTCTTCCATTTTTGCAACGCCTTCTAGAATGCATTTTGGGTGATGGCAGGCAGGTTTCTATTCGCATTGTCCTGAATCTCCTCTATGGTTTGGGAACGACGTCCTTTCAACATGTTTTTCAGTTTAGGAAACAGGAAAAAGTCTGCCGGGTCTATGTCCGGAAAATACGGTGGATGGGACAACGGGAATGTGATGTTTTGCTAGATAGCTGCAGATACGACGCGTGAGCCGGCACATTGTCATGATGCAGCATCCAATTCTGGCTTTCCCACAATTCAGGCCTCTTCCTGGGCACAGCATCCCTCATGCGCACTAGTTCCGAGGCAGACTTCCTTATCATCTGACCACGTGGTACAAATTTATGATAGACAGTGACTTTGCAATAAAAGAACAACCACCATCACTTTGATCTTTAACCGACTCGTGCGTGCTTTCTTTGGACGAGTTAACCCTTTGTGTACCCATTGCGACGACTGCATCTTTTTTTTTCAGTATCATAGCCGTAAAACCACGTCATATCACTTCTTATGATGTTCTTAAGAAATTTTTTATTGCCATTCGCAGCAGCAAGCAGATTCGAGTAAATTTCAACACGAGCCTGTTTCTGATCTTCACTCAATAAAAGCGGCACGAATTTTGTAACGACACGAGATATTTCAAGTTTGTCACTCAAAATTCGATACATGATAATAATCTGACGACCATCTCGTCAGCAACTTCCCAAACAGATTTCCAAGAATCATAGCACGAACCCTATTCACTTGGGTATTATCTGTTGATGTTGAATAAATAAAAAAGAGGAAACAAAAAAAAAAGTGTTCTGCGGTTTATTTTATGTACATATATAAAATGCGTTATTTGTTGTTAAAATTTTGAATCTTTGAAAAAAGTGTCGAAGACTGTACAGTTGACCTAACACTCGCTCACATGCCATCCTCTCTCTTATGTAACACCGCGACAATAATAATAAATCCATGCAAAACCCAGTCTTAAATCTCGGAACAACGCGCATGCGGTTACAGCCGTCTCTGCTTGACCTTGATTTAAGCCTCCACGCGAACAGATGATGCCTAGCATCACGAACAACCGGCTTACTGATTTGGGTGAAATTAAAATAATATAGGATGATATGCAACAATTTCGAATTGCATTAATGCGGGTTGATTTAAAACGGTAAAGTGAGAGAAAGGATTTTCCATAGACATAACTACTTTCCATTGTTACATGTGCGCTTTTATGTCCCGCACGACGTTTACTGTAAAGGGTAAGCTTACTTTTCGCATGTTTACAGCAAGCTGAGGAGACGTTAATTGAAAATTAATTTTATATCGATTAGAAATCAGATGCAATTAAATGGAATGAAACTTAAAAGATCAAGGGGAAGAAGGGATTATGGGCATGGTTGCAGATAAGGGTTAAAGTCACAAAAAGGGGAAATGGTGTGTGAAAAATCATATTTTCAAAACTAGAAACAACTGTGATATCTTTCCGAAGGGCTTTAATTTTCCCTAAAAAGAAAGGTGCACACCTAAAATTCCTACCTCTTTTAATAACAAACGTGCAGTAACTAACTTTTCGTTAATGCCAGAGTTCTTTTAAAATTGATAAGACTAAATGAAATGTGTAGTGTTTAACGCCCGCTTTTACTACATACGGCACCGCAGGCGGTGACACTGATGATACATGAGATGAAGATGGAGCACCGGTGGAATGAGATGGCGGGGGAAACCGGAGGTCCCGGAGAAAACCCGCCCCAGCGCCGTGTTGTCCACCACAAATTGATAAGACTAATCGAATTGATTATGATTACTGGGCAGAACGTACTATTGAAACAGGACGTGCAGAGGTTGATGATTTCTATTTGATAATAGCAACAGTGGCAATGAGAATCTGTCAGTGACAAAACATTGGTGATTAAATATTTGACATTAAGCCCCTGCAAGTGAGTAAATCGCCTTTTTAAAAATTATTCTTGCTGTACATATTGATCGCACTATAAAATTAGTTATATTACCATCCATCTCTCATTACTGCGGAAGTTATTTAATAAAAATTATAGCCACTGATTTAATTGGTTTTCTCTCATTCCTCTTTTCCCTCGTTATGGAAATTGAAAGAGATAGGGCTGTTTAGCCTCATTTTAAATCTGTGAAAAATATAATAAATAATTGCGTAGTTACATGCATTTACTGTCATTAAGGTTATTTTTTTCGTATTATGTACCCGTCGTGTATACTATAATTTATCCCTAGCCTTTCATATCAGACACACGCAGCTCTCAAGTGCTCCGTTTGTGTTGCATTACTTACTGCACACAACTTATTAATATCTCGCGCTTCTAGGAAGAAGATATCGACCGAATGCAGTGAAGGTCAATACGCCTAGACCTTTTGTGAAGTATTATACAAAGTGTATAAATTGTTACTATTATATACGAACGATTTATCAGTTTTGATGTAAACGTTCTCTTGCGTTACGTTCAATATCTTGATATTCAAAAGATCTACTGTCAGCTAATCCAGTGTCAAACCCTTAAATAATTTTCTCGGGTTATACATGGGTGGAAGTGAGAATGTATAATACCAGTTACTTTGATTGATAATAATTTATTGGAGTTCAATAATGATCTATTTGAAGTGAGTTGCAACCTGTTTAAGAATTTAGCATTAGCTGCTTCTGAAATTGTAATTATTGAAGTGTTACGCCTTCTAACTTCTGACAAAGCAATGCTTTACTGTTTAAAATAACTTGTTTCTGTAATAAAAATAGCTACGTAAATAAGAATCATGAGTCCCAGAAAAACTAAATCTAGACAACCCGAATCTGGTCTTTAAGTGCTATAGATCGCCGATTATTAACCACAGTGAACGCTTCTGCCAGACTATAAAACAAGCTGTTTTAAGTTCTGTCTACTTTAGCTTCCCCACAGACGTATTCTTTTATACAGTTAAAATTCAAAGCTCAACATTCCCTCTGAAACACTTTTGTTTCACTCAGAGACTAGATAAATTCTGAAAATTTTACTAACACTCTAGCTTTCAGAAGTTTGCCTTCGTGATTATTTGCACGTTTTGGATTGTATTGGATTATTCGGAGGAGATTCTGCACCTCGACTAGACTGGTCTTTTGTGCCTATGCCCCCAAGTGGGGCAACCCCGGAAGGGAGGATGAGGCGAGAGGAGACAGAGGGCAGCGACCCCAAGGAATCATTACAGTACAGAGGGCGAGGCCATTACACTTTACCAGATAGAAACTTTCCGACGGTGGGTTTAGAACAATCATCATCCCACCTGCGTGGCCCCAAAACAGTTACGAGGCCGGAGGCCACCTCCGCAGAGCACAGTGCTTCAGGCAGTCTTGCACAACTGGCATCCCAACTGCCACACTTCTGAACCCACACACTAGGCCGGCTCGGAGATCGAATTCCGTCCCTTCTGAGGGGAAAGCGTTCTCCTCAGAACATATAATCCCGCCATTCATTTCCGAGACTCCCGCCGACACTTCTACCCTGAAAGAAACCACCAGATAAGAGATGATATGAAATGATACTGGAACTAAAATGGAGGGACAGGAAATTCCCAGTAACCCAAGGTGCGGCAGCCCATATGGGGTAAGGATCTACTAACCCGACTGCCGGCCTCACGGCCTCACGGTGGGCGATCATCCAACCGATACAGGGAAGAGATGTGGTCAGCATCTCGGCATCCCCCAGCCGGAATGTTGGCTTTCGTGAACAGGGTCGCTTACCTAGCGTAAGCTCCTCGGTTTCCTCACGATGCTGAGTGGGCACCGGTCCTATACCCGGGACTTGAAATTCGCACACCAGAGGTGGGGTCGATCCCGGGCCGCTTTCCGTGGCAGGGAGCCAAGGCATGATGCCTTAGCTCTCTACGCCACGGCGCAGGACACAGAAACCCCGGCGGATGCAATTAACCTACCCAGCCTGGCGGTCCAAAAGAAAAATCGAAAAAGCCCATGGGTCAAGTAGTTCTACCACGGAATCGAACCCGCGCCTTCCGAATACGGTCCATAGACGTAACCGCCTGAGCCATCCCGCTCGATATTTATACCTATTACTCCTGAATATAACCGAACTGCAGGAGTTGTCTGACGACTTTTTATCATACAAATTGTAACTGCTGTTGCTTCTATATTCATTGAATTTAACATGTATCAAATTATACCATGCAAATTGGTTATCTTCTCCGTATGGTTTTTAACATTATTAAACTAACTCTTCAATAATTCCAATAATAATTACACTTCAAATTAAGCCGTGCTAATTCTATATCACTAAAGCCCTTCACCCCCCTCGACACACACACATTCTCACCGTGTGGATAGCTTTTATATATATATATAAATTAACATCCTCCAACGTTAAGTCATATCGGGCGATGAAAGAAATGGGCGAAATGATGCTCAAATGAGCTCAGGTTCCATAGAGCTTAGAGTTACATGACAATTATATTTCACGATAACGTCCGAAGAAGACCTTATCCAGATAACCCACCCTGACAAAGATTCGAAATTGGGACCTCTTAAATTGAGACACGCTGCCACCTACGCGACAGTGGCGGGCTAACTGGATCGTAGCATTTACACGCGTAACAAGGATGTTTTGTTAAAGTGAAAGAAGAAGAAATCTTAAATACAATAATTCAACAGCAAGAGTCAGCTCCTTTAATCTTTATGTATTTTTACAATCATTTTACAATAATGCAACAAAAATTAAAATTCCATTCAAATATTCTCACATAAAAATAATATCGTTTCCATGTAAATTTATTTAGCAGTTTCAGGACAAATCAAAACAGAATTTAGTCGATCCATTATTCTTCATTCAACTACCTAGTCACGACAGCTAATGCATACCTATGCAGCCAGGCAACAATACTAACACTTCTTGAAATTTTAATGACATTTCCGAGCCCAAATTATAAAAATGAAGTATATATACACACATTAAACAAACTTAGGGGTGAAATATAATGCTCGTATTGAAAATGAGAAGATAAACATTTTCGTAAATTATGTTATGAAAATATGAACTGGAACTCTCGTGGATACACTGGAATTTTGAATAATTACCTACAAAAACAAGGTTAATTTTTTAGGTTACAAAAACCTGTCGAAAATTTCAGTATGAGCCTCTTTGACGTGCTCCAAAACCTGCGTTACGGCGACGTCACTCCTAAAGCCTGTCTGTTGTGTAACACGTCTTCCCGTGCTCTCACAAGGTTGCCTCTGTTGCTGACCAGCTGAAACTCGGCTCCATCTCTTCCAGGAGAGCGGAGAACTGGACCATTACGTGACGTGTTGGCAACCGCTCCCGAGAAAGTATATAAAAAAGACGGGAATATCCGAACAGTCCAATAAAACTAAGAGTGATCTAAGGAAACTTTTATTTATACTTAATGGAAAACGTACAGCTTGCCATTTAATAAGCAATGAGCATTTTTAACACAAATCACTTCTGTAATGCAAATTACAAGGCAGATATCAATATTAAGGATGTACTATATCCCTTGTGTATAATACACTCCTGGAAATTGAAATAAGAACACCGTGAATTCATTGTCCCAGGAAGGGAAACTTTATTGACACATTCCTGAGGTCAGATACATCACATGATCACACTGACAGAACCATAGGCACATAGACACAGGCAACAGAGCATGTACAATGTCGGCACTAGTACCGTGTATATCCACCTTTCGCAGCAATGCAGGCTGTTATTCTCCCATGGAGACGATCGTAGAGATGCTGGATGTAGTCCTGTGTAACGGCTTGCCATGCCATTTCCAGCTGGCGCCTCAGTTGAACCAGCGTTCTTGCTGGACGTGCAGACCGCGTGAGACGACGTTTCATCCAGTCCCAAACATGCTCAATGGGGGACAGATCCGGAGAGCTTGCTGGCCAGGGTAGTTGACTTACACCTTCTAGAGCACGTTGGGTGGTACGGGATACATGCGGACGTACATTGTCCTGTTGGAACAGCAAGTTCCCTTGCCGGTCTAGGAATGGTAGAACGATGGGTTCGATGACGGTTTGGATGTACCGTGCACTATTCAGTGTCCCCTCGAGGATCACCAGAGGTGTACGGCCAGTGTAGGAGATCGCTCCCCACACCATGATGCCGGGTGTTGGCCCTGTGTGCCTCGGTCGTATGCAGTCCTGATTGTGGCGCTCACCTGCACGGCGCCAAACACGCATACGACCATCATTGGCACCAAAGCAGAAGCGACTCTCATCGCTGAAGACGACACGTCCCCATTCGTCCCTCCATTCACGCCTGTCGTGACACCACTGGAGGCGGGCTGCATGATGTTGGGGAGTGAGCGGAAGACGGCCTAACGGTGCGCGGGACCGTAGCCCAGCTTCATGGAGACAGTTGCGAATGGTTCTCGCCGATACCCCTGGAGCAACAGTGTCCCTAATTTGCTGGAAAGTGGCGGTGGGCTCCCCTACGGCACTGCGTAGGATCCGACGGTCTTGGCGTACATCCGTGCGTCGCTGCGGTCCGGTCCCAGGTCGACGGGCACGTGTACCTTCCGCCGACCACTGGCGACAACATCGATGTACTGTGGAGACCTCACGCCCCACGTGTTCAGCAATTCGTCGGTACATCCACCCGGCCTCCCGCATGCCCGCTATACGCCCTCGCTCTAAGACCGTCAACTGCACATACGGTTCACGTCCACGCTGTCGCAGCATGCTACCAGTGTTAAAGACTGCGATGGAGCTCCATATGCCACGGCAAACTGGCTGACACTGACGGCGGCGGTGCCCAAACGCTGAGCAGCTAGCGATATTCGACGGCGGACGCCGCGGTTCCTGGTGTGTATCCTGTGCCGTGCGTGTGATCATTGTTTGTACAGCCCTCTCGCAGTGTCCGGAGCAAGTATGGTGGGTCTGACACACCGGCGTCAATGTGTTCTTATTTCCATTTCCAGGAGTGTATATTATGCGTTTCAAATAGGAAGAGTTCTGGAGTACAGCTAATCAGCTGCCGTATCACACACAACGTTGCCAGCTTGTTACCCCACTCCTTTTATATTTACCTCTCTCTCACACACTCATACAACATGCAGGTCTGCTTGGCGCAGACGTAAGGGTAAGCAAATTATATTTTACAAACTTTTACAATGATGCAGTTGCCAAAATCAAAATTGGAAAAAACATTTTCGCAAATTATGTATATTTTAAAATACCATAACTATAATTATAGTTTATGAATTACCTGTTTTTCTAATCCAATGGAACTTTCAGTGGCTCATCCATATCGCTGTCAATGTCACTTCCGTTAAGAGACAATTCGTCATTGTCACTGTCTTCATCGTCTGAGTCTTGCAAATTTATGATTATACTTTCCAAAATCTCGTCACGTGCTATTTCTTTCTTAAAATAGTATTCTTGAAGATTTTCTGCGTGCCTCACGCAGTTTTCCCAGTCCTATTGTGTTTCCTTGTCAATTTCTTCGTGATCAAGTCCTTTAACGCCCGTCAGTTTAAAAGTATTATTTCTGTTTGCAATCCCCCTTTTTATTTTAGCCCACACCAACTCAATTGGATTATATTGGCAGTGGTAAGGTGGGAGGCGTATTACCTCGTATCCCGTTTCAATTGCAAGTTGATCCAGCTGATGCACTTTTTCCGTGTTTTTAAACGGAAGTAATCTTTGCAATAACTCATTTTTAGTTTCTGTTTCCGAAAAAATTTTTGAAGAACCTGTACACTTTAAAAATAATGTTTCGAGCCTGACTTCGCAATATCCGTCCTTTTGACTCGCCACTAAATTCACCGTAATAAGCCATTGCACTATCTAACTCTTACTCTACTGTTGTGTAAATAACAACTGAATGATATTGATCTGAACTCTCCACAGTAAATAAACACTTCTTATCCAGCATTCATTCATAAACATAAGCATACAGCATTCCACTAACAGGAAATGAAGTATTTGCTCTTTCTCAAATTTAACACCTTGACTTATTCACAGTATTTCTTTTATCACGTCATGTCAGTAGTTTAAATTTCAGTTATGAGTAGTTAAACGTATATGTACATAGATACGCACCAACCACTTTGAGCACTCCAGAGTAAATAGAGATTACGAACCATTCATAAAGAAAGATATAATGTGACCAGACACGTTCTGCCAGGGCAGCAGGAAATTTATTGTTTCCTCTCGCTCGAATTGGATTATTCAAAGTAATTCTTTTATCACGTCATGTCAAACATTTACGTTTCAGTTCTGAGTAATTGCAAATATACGTACACGCATTCATGCCAAATTCATAGAGTGCTTACGTCGCGATTCATTGTTATAATACAGGTAATAGTGGTTTGTTTATTTATTTGTATTAGAAAAACTATTTGAGCTAAAAAATGGGGTTTTCATGGTTATGTTAGATACATTACTCTCTACCACACACACATGGATCAGTTTCGGCAAAATCTGAATTTTTGTCGTAGCGCGAATAGTATTTCATACAGATTGATTAGGTTGGCGCTCCTCACACACCAATTAGCGGGAATGCAATACGACAACACTGCAGAACTCCGATTGGTGGCTCACCTAGTAGCGCTCAAGGACAAACACCTTCACATTTGAAACGCATAATAGTTCAAATTCAGAGCACCTACAGACAATTACAAATGTAGGGGGAAGCGATGCGTATTTTGACCCGTCTACGGAACTGCCCGTTCCTCTAGTTAGTGGCTATGCGGCTTACTGTTTTAGAAGGCATGTGAACTGAACCAATGCGTGCACACGATGGCTGCCTTCTTGCTAATTGATTCCCCAGAGAGGGAGAGGATACGAGGAAATTAATATTGTCACCTCTCAAATTGTCAGAACGTAAACTTACGCAGCAGAGGATAATTATGATAACATTATAAACTATAACATTCAATACTAACATGCCTATTTACTGAAAATAACATAGCTGGATTTCTGAAAGAAACTTATTGTAGAGGAGTTGCTAGCTTACATGAAATAAATAATGATAACAATTCGTTAAAGAAACTGTACACACTAAAAATAATACTTATGGCCTTGGAGTACTTTACGCTTACTACCTGTGCCACGGGTACCAGGCTTTGAAAGTGACATTGTTAACAGTTCATAAAAAAACAATATAAACGTGTGTATTTTCTGCTTGTTGTCACAGTTACACAAAGCACTTGCACTCAATTTACGTTATGCACTGTTCTTAAACCAAACTTCAAAGAATATACGCGCGAGCTCTCGAACTGCAGTGATCCTAGTCAGTTAATTAATGAACTAAATATATGCAGTTCCTAACGACACTTCATAATGTCTTACTACTGCGTATTGAAAAGTAATAACACACTACAATATTGTAATTTGAAGCGTATCATATTCATAAATGCTGGAGTCAGGTGTTTATTCTCGAAGCGATAACTTGAGAAACATACGCTGTAAAAGTGGCCTTTGTACAGGCTACCTCAAAAAGTTCTTGCTGCATATACCAAGGCATATTACAATATCAAATTTCCAGTTGTAATTTTGGCTGCATGAAAATAGAAAGCTCTGTTGCTCACGCTTGTGCTGTGCGTTCCAAACTAGGCAAATCTGCACGCCTATAATAGGACAGTACCTCCAGGCAAGCCTTCCCTAGCTCCGCCTTATATGCCTTCTAATACCGTACACCTTATACGCGAATTAGCATAATACTGGGCAGTTGCGAGGGTAATCTAGGAATTAACAAACGTTTGCATTTAATATATTGTGACTTTGTGGGTTCGTAGAATTAAACGTCCAATTGCACAAACTCAAAATGTTCTTTATTTCCACCGAATTACAGTTGGAACACTTGCTGATTACATAGAATTACGTAGCTCACACAATTACAATCCACCAGTTCGTCTGTCACGGGTCCACTCCACACTCGCAATTACGTACAACTTCTCTGATACACGTACGCAGTCTTCCAGTCCGTTCGCTAGCGCTGCGCTCTTCACGGCTGCTCGCCAAGAACTCAACTGACTCGTCCACTGCATCCCTTATATACGCAGATCGCTGTGTCTGGAAGTTTCGCGGCTCAGTGAATCATCCCGATGGTTCCAAACGTCAGGGGGAGGGGAAAGAGACGGTAAAGTGCCTCGTGACACTTTCCTAACCATCCCCTTCAGTGAACGCCACAAGATAAATGGGTAGACGTGGCCTGAATGCCTCCTGTCCCCCACCCAGCTGCCAGCTAGTCGTACCTTCCGATAATTAGGTGACAATATTCAGAAAAATACTTGAAAATCCCTATCCTTTGCAACTGAAGCTTACTTTATTTCTCCTCGTAATCACATAAACTGTTTAAGCATATGTCGTATCTGTCCAAGAGCGTTAGAATTTCCGTTTTGTAATCCGATGCCACCAGTAAATTAACCCAAAATGTTGGGACACAATGTCATCAATGAAAGAGGGATAAACTTTGGAAAGAAATCTGTAACTCCTATCGTCAGTTTTGTACGATTTTGTTGTTCACCTGATTCCTCAAATTATTTGTGATGACTGATGAGTGATGGGCGTTGGGGTCTACTTTCCTTAGATATACTTGTCCGTTCGTAGTTGCACTTTACACACCGCTTTTTTCACATGCCTTTCATTTATTACTCTATCATCGTATGCTTCATTTAGTTGACGGTAAGTTCCCAAAGTTTCAGCTTCCGAGCATTCAAAAATCCCATATCTCTCACTTCACAATTTGCATCACACATTTATTTTCGAACTATACATAATGTGAAAAAGAACTAGTGTCTGCACAACAATGAGAAAAGTTATCGAGTAAACTATTTGACCTTGGATACAAGCAACGGAATGCACAAACGGTGGTTACCTCCTGGATTGCCCTCACACTTAACTCTCATTAGAACCTCTGCAGATAATAGGAAGCACAAAAACAAGGGCGACTCATGTTATATGTCACGAATTGAACTGTAGGAAACAAGTCTCTCATTATTTGTATCCACTGTAGTTTCATATGCAAAAACACCGAATAACGATACTTGAGCGCTATTCAACAATCTGAACAATTCAAGAATCTGTCAAGCTGAGTTCCAGGTTGAAGGCGTCCATCGATCAGCAAGTACGCTTTACAGCTGTTTGTTATTGAGAAATTTAGTATCAGTACACATAACCACTGAGGTAGCCGTGAACGACTCCTCTAGCTAAATATGGCAGGATCACTGTAACACAAGTTGAGGACTTTAATGCCCGATTTCACCAACAGGTGTTAAGACTTAATACGGGTTTAACAATAGTTATAACAAAAATTGTATTTCACCAAAACAAGTATTAGCTTAACAGTCGTTTTAAATCTCTTGTTAAACTAACAAGTCAAATTTCTGATGTTAACCCCTTAACAATTGTAAATAGTCAAGATGGCGGGCTTGAACGCAGCTGTTGTCGATTTGCTATATTTAAGACCGTGTAAATGGCATTAGTAATAGAGTACAGCGTATGAGGAGAAAATATTTTGAGGAGCTATCAGAAGAAAATTTTCCACAGAGGTATAGACTGTCCAAACAACTTGCTATGAAGGTTACTGTGGAAGTACGAGAGAGGTTAGAACATTCATCAAAAGGAATATGGCGATCTCACCTTTGCTTTAAGTATTAATAACTTTGTGATTTTATAATTCACTGAATTATGTGGATAATACACAATCCACCTCCCGTCTTTAAACGTTCAAATCACTCGTCGCTTGTACTTCTTCGCACCTCGTTTTAAATTTACGTAATACTGAAGAAGATGTTTTGTGTTTCTAGTAATGACACATGCATTTGAATTAAATTCGTTTCCAATTTTTTCCCACGTGACTTCTTTCTCTTTTATATTCACCACATCCGTCCTCCTATTTTTCATGATATCCTTATACTTTGTAACCAATTCAATTAACAATTATTTCTCCATCGATGAGAAATTTGTTTCAGGGCTTTTGTTTATGATTTTGTTTATTCGCTGCATTTTTAGTTATGTGCAGACGAAAGTGAAAACAAAAGCGCATCGCAGTAGTTCAGAAAATAATACGACTCATCCATAGCCTTCTATAGCTGAAATGTTTACAAGTTTCTTGGCGTTAACACGTGTTTGTTAACATTTTCAGAAAACAGGTGAAATGCAAGAAATTTAACAGTTTTGTTAGCGCTGTTACAATTGTTACGTCACATTTGTTAATGTCGATTTTAACATCTGTTGGTGAAATCGGGCATAAGTCTAATAGTTATCACTCGTCTGAGTCGTCTGTACTGGAGAGGTCACTCAGGAGAAGATCTTGTGGCAGTCTGCGCTTGAGGCGAGGTGGTTGGCCAGCGCCGAGATTGTAGATAACAGCTCCAGGGACCTCCTGGAGATGGTAAAAGAAAGGTCGTGCTAGCCGGCGGATGTACTGGTGAACTGGTAGAAGACCAAACTCGTGATGAAGTTGTTGGTTTCTGACGAACCATGAAGCATTTGTAGCTGTATGCAGCACCCTGTTTTGTAGTACCTGCAATCGGAGGAGATTAGTCTTGCTGGTGCCACCCCAGACTGGAGCTGCATAGGAAAGAATAGGACGGACTAGAAATGTGTAAAGAAGTGAAGATTCATAACCAAGTGAGGTGCGCCTGTTGAGTAAAGGGTGCAGTTTTGATAGTCGGGCAGACGCAAGTGTAACAGACCGACAGATGTGGGCGTTCCAAGTAAATCGAGTGTCCAGTAGCACCCCAAGATACTTCACTGGTACACTGGTTGGTAACCATGAGGACTGTTCCCCGAGCAGCTGTAGTGAAGGAGGATCCCTATAAGGGCGTAAAGAGAATATCTTAGCCTCTGTGTTGAGGGAAATGCGCCAGTTAGAGAACCAGTGAGCTAGTCGATCCAGGGCAGTTTGTAGTTCATGAATGGCATGACTGATATTGGAGTGAGAATAAAAGAAAGTAGTGTCATCAGCATATAAAGCCGTGCAAACTGGAGCTATAGCAGGAAGATCATAAGTGTAGATATCAGTGGTGCTAGTACTGAACCTTGAGGGACACCTACTAAGATGGGCCGTCGGGTGGATGTGGAAGGCGTCCATTTAAGCCACTTCCGATTCCGGCTAGACTTTGGATGTAATAACATTGTGATTAAAGGTAATTGACAATCCCGGTGTTACATCAATAAAATATAAACTACATATACGCCAATAACCCCTATTTTTATCATTTGTAGAACTCAGAACTGAAAATTTTTACAAATGTCCAAACATTATTAATCATTGATAAGTACGCTACCCTATAGGTTTCTTCCGATGAGTAACACTTACATATTTCACTTTATGTTAAGACAAAAATGAAAGTAATGTTATTTAGTTCTCTCACACGCCACATTAATTGTTCCAATTTTTAGAATATAGAATCAATCTGATGGAAAACGTTTTACTTGCGCCCTCTGGAACCTTCTCCAGATGGAATGTATATATTTTTGTTGGCAACTGTGCAGTATACAACTTGACCAGTAAATACTGTAATACAGATTTAATTACATTAGAGGATGGTGCTTTTAGGAGTGCATTTTATGAACACTGCACTATACAAAAGTCAATAATAAATTTATTACAAATTTGGTTGAAACTTAATTTAATATGACTGCTTCTCTAAACGTTATCTCACACACTTACGTTATTTTGTCTTTTATTCTATTTGTATTGAAATGCAAATAAAATAAAATACTAGAGAGGAAATGAAAACAAGATATCCAAAAAGAGGGAAAAACAAGATAAAATTGCTACTACTTATAGTCACGTTCAGTAAAGATACAACTTCATTATCTAATTAGTGTTCATAAAATCTTCTGATCTATTTAATAAAAGGGGATGTATGCTTAATTATTATCTACCAATTATAGAAATGAAATATGTAGTGTTTAATGCCAGCTTTTACTACATGCGGCACCGCAGGCGGTAACACTGATGATACGTGAGATGAAGATAGAGCACCGGTGGAATGAGATGGCGGGGGAAACGGAAGATCCCGGAGAAAACCCGCCCCAGCGCCGTGTTGTCCACCACATTCTCACTTTGCGGTCGCCTGCGAGCCGCCTTGGTGAGAGCCGAGCGATCTAACCACTCAGCCACGGCGCGGCCTGTCGGTTATGGAGATTTCGACCAGTCTCTCCTGTGTGCATTATTATGTAATAACTAGCCTTACGCTGACGTAGTACGAAGTGGAGTAGTTTCAACATACGTAAAGAAAATAGGAGTGAAATAAAGGAACCACACTAGTATTGTTTTATTGCAATAAGCCAGAAAACATTCACTTTATGATGGATATCATTATTGGTCTCTTCTCCTCTTATCCTCAAATTTTAAAGGAGTACTTTGACAGTTATTGAAAATTGTGAATAGTTTTCCATCTACACTTACTTTGTAACTTTCGTCACTTGATGGTGCAGTTCTTAACAAACACTGGTTTTACTCCCTTGTACTATGAGACTTTGGGCGCTGGAGTGTGCCAGCTGAAACGTATATGGTCTCTTCAAATTCAAACTCCATGTTATAGGTTCTTTCCACACTGTAACCTACTGAGAATTTCTCCACGCCATTGAAAAGCAAATCGAAGTGTCTACGCTTATGCCTTATGAGCAACACGACTCTTTTTTACAACGTAGGACTTCGAAAGAGGGAATATAACAATGGCACTGGACTCCCCAGCTGGCCTTTTGCCAAGGCGACTTCGGTTCGATTTCCACGTGATTAGTTCTTTCAGCGCTCAGCCAGCCAAGTTTTTCTTCGCTTGATTGCGTTTCCTGTGTTCACAGCGAGGATATGAGAAAATTTCGTGATAGTCGTTAGAGTTTTTACAGCTTGATTCATAGTAA
>CM060948.1:107526919-107529419 GCA_030765055.1 Mantis religiosa | reverse complement strand
TCCCTGGCAATACCATCCAACGCAGGATAAGCAATATGGTGACTTTCGTTCTGATCAAGTCATAGAAAAAGTAAGTAAAATGTTATTTTGTGTCCTTACAATTTGATGCATCAACGGATATTGAGGCTTGCGCGCAGTTTGTAGCTCTTGTGCGTTTTGAATCCAATGAAATATTAATGGAAGAAATACTAATCTGCAAGGCACTTTCCATGAATACTACAGGTCAGTGCTTGCAAGACATGTTCCTTGAAGTTACGCAAGATATGAATATCGATTAGGCACAAAAATGCATTGTTATTTGTAGTGACGGCACAAAAGCCATGACTGGTGCGAAGAGTGGATTTATTGCTAGACTGGAAGAGCAGATGCCAAACGCTTCTTGGATGCATTTCTTTCTCCATCGCCATGCCCTTACAACCAAAACCTTGCAACAAGAATACAGTCAAATTCTAAATATTTTTATTAGCATTGTAAATTCTATTAAGGGAAAAGCGTTGCAGACCCAATTGTTTCGAATAATTTGTGAAAACATGGGGACACTACATCGCAATTTGCTTTACCATACAGAGGTTAGGTGGTTATCAAAAGGCAAAGTACTGGCCAGAATAATGGAACTTTGCACTGAACTATTAGTATCTTTATAGCAAGCCAAATCACGTTACTCTGAATCCATTTCTGACCCGGAATTCCTTTTGAATTTGGCTTTTCTTTCTGACTTATTTGAGCATTTAAATAAATTGAATAAAAGTCTTCAAGGGCGGGATGAAAATGTCATTACAGCAAAAGACAAACTCCGTGGCTTTATAAAAAGAAATATAATTGTGGCCATCGTCTATAAATAAAAAAATTGATTCATTTTCGTCAACACAGTCTTTCATTGAAGAAGTCGGAAGTGAGATAAACATTAACTCATATATATCTGGTACGAAAATTGTGTCAGATAATTTGAAGAAAGAATTGTGTCATTACTTCTCAATTCAAGAGGTATCGGATAGCACTTGGCAAAGATGGATCTCAAATCCATTTTTAAATGCAGCTATAAATGAGGCAAATTTAGCAACTAAGCTCAAAGAGAATCTGTTGGAATTATCTGCCGATGGGATGTTACACTCGGAATTCAAGTCTGAAAATGTGGATACCTTTTGGTTAAAAAGAAAATTAGAATAGCCGGAATTAACAACCGCGGCTTTGAAGTGTTTGACACCATTTTCTATCTCGTACTTGTGCGAGATGTCCTGCGCCGTGGCGTAGTGGGCTAAGGCAGCATGCCTTGGTCCCTGGCCACGGAAAGCGACCCGGGTTCCATCCCACCCATGTGGTGGGGATTTTAGGTCCAGGGTATGGGACCACTCAGCCAAGGCAACTAGAGTACTCAGGTAGGCCATTCCGGAGAGTCGCGCTGCCATTGGGTAACGCGCATGACGTCTCTGAGAATACAGTTCAACCGCGAGAGTTAAACACTAGCCCCTGAGTATGTGTTATTTAAGCTCTGCTACGTGTAAAATCGGAAGAAAAAAACACCCATTTGTGTATTATAATGAAGGTTCCTTCTAGCAGTTAGTATTAAGAGTTTAAAACATGTTATTATTCATATGTCCTTACTCACTGTAGCTCAAGAAGATGACGAAGCAACCCATTGAAGATTTTTCTTTGCTGCAAGTTTCCTGATCATTTCTGTCTTCGCTCTTTTGTTTAAGTGCCTAATTCTAATGAAGGTTCTTGTCCTCACATAAAGAGAGATCACTTTGTGATGAATTTCGGGAAACTTGGTACTTATAAACCTTGTTCTGCTGTTTCAAAACACTGTTTTCTTTCTTCAGGGCTTGCATCTGAGTCTTTAGTCTAATTATTTCCTCTTCAGCAACAACAGAGTGGTCAGGAGCTACCTCTGTGCTGGTCGACTGGTCAAATTTTGTTTTTTGCGAGATAAAGATGCTATAGTAGACAGCGCTCTCTTTCGCACGGTCCTAACTTCGCACCGGCGATCTCTTGCAGATATTGTCTATTAATGAAAACAGTTTATTATTATTACGAGGGCTATCCAGAAAGTAGATTACGTTTTGGAATAAAAAGTAAACAAAGTATAGGAAACAAATTTTATTATATACAGATGAAAGCCACACTCAAATACTACTTTTCGACATAGTCACCATTCAAATTAAGGCATTTATCGTAGCGATGTACGAGCTTGGAAATTCCTTCGTCGAAAAATTCGGCCGCCTGCGCCTTCAACCACTTCGTTACCTCTTCTTGCAGCTGTGCGTCGTCATCAAAACGCTGCATAGCCAGCCACATCTTCATCGCTGGGAATAGGTGGAAGTCGCTCGGTGCCAGGTCGGGACTGTACGGCGGATGAGGAAACAACTCCAACTTAAAAGATTCAAGAACTTCACGAGTGACATTTGCCGTGTGGGGCCGGGCGTTGTCGTGAATCAACAAGATCTTAGAGCTCAACATTCCTCTGCGCTTGTTTTGAATGGCTCTTCTGAGTTTTTGGAGA
>CM060948.1:107494419-107524419 GCA_030765055.1 Mantis religiosa | reverse complement strand
ATTATTATTATTATTATTATTATTATTATTATTATTATTATTATTATTATTATTATTATTATTATTATTATTATTATTATTATTATTATTATTATTATTATTATTATTATTATTATTATTATTATTATTATTATTATTATTATTATTATTATTATTATTATTATTATTATTATTATTATTATTATTATTATTATTATTATTATTATTATTATTATTCCACCTATCAAACTTTTCTTATACAAAAAGAGCGATTAAACTCAGAGTACACATAGAAACAAATACATAAATAGAATGTGTATCTGATAAATTGGTCTTGCTGGTACTAGCTACTACCGCCTCAAATGCATCCCCATGCCAATCAGGAATTTTCTGTGACGGTACAGCGTCGCCCTTTAATTTTCTTTTCAGCGGCAACCCTAGCAGCTCGTTTTTTAAATCCCGTTCATAGCCTTCGGGCAGGAAGTCATCAGAACAAATCCTTGCATTATTCACATTAACCGGATCAGCTCTTTTACAGCGTAAAACCCATTTGCGCTGTACTTCTCGATCTTTAGGCAAACAATGGAAAATCACATCCGTAGCAACGAATTTTTGTATTCAGCAACAGCGCAATGGTTTCTGCTTTTACTCATAATGTTACGACAAAAGATACAGCCAATAACTACAATAGCTCATAAGCAAATGCATCTCGTTTATTTCATCAGAAGGATTGTGGAATTTGCATACATCAGCGCCTTATCTTATCTTAGAATGTGCAATCATAATATTGCATTACGCACATTCACGTGTAAGCACTCTTGCGTTGTATTCTCAGTGACGTCACGCCCCTCAGTCAGCAGTGACAGTGTTTTGCGCGGGAAGTTGGGAATGGCCTGCCCTGCCACTCAGCATCGTGAAGAAAGTGAGATTACGCTAGATAAGCGGCCCTGGTCACGGAAACCAACATTCCGGCTGGGGGATGCCGAGATGCTGACCACATCTCCTCCCCGTATTGATTGGATGATCGTCCACCTCTGCCGCGCGTAAGTGGGCGTGAGGCCGGCAGTCGGGTTGGTAGGCCTTGGCCCTCTAAGGGCTGTCGCGCCAGTGGTTATTAATATATTATTACTTGTGCGAGTTGGCATTTTCATCAATAGCCCAAGTTAACTAAGAAATGTTTTAAATTTGGAAAAAAATTTAATACTTAATGTTGCAGAAACGGATACACGATGGGAGAAATTGATTGAAGAAACTCAAGCGCACCCTTCACATTAAAATGAACGAGTACTGGAAGATTTTATTTTTTGTTAATATGATTGTATAAATAACATAACGAGTATCATTTTAGCTTTTTCTTGATATATCTATCTTTTTAAAATTTGTTGATTTTTTACTGAGTTCTCTCGACCTTTCGCAACCCTCCTACAGAGGCTTCGCGACCCCCAGGGAGTCGCGATCCACAGGTTGAAAAGCGCTAGTCTAACCTAAATTGAAATAATTACTGTAAATACTTATTTATTTTGGTTTGGCACTTTGTACACTGAGACAACTTTTATTTGCTCCTTTGCTTCACGTTACTCCAGTATTGTCAACCAAATTTTTAAACTAGGCTGTTTGACTCACGTGTCATTTAGAAGACTTCAGTTTTCGGAAATATAAGTGTGCCACTTAAATGCAGGCTATACGCTGTGATTGAATATGTTGCAAAAGCAGTTTTGTCCGCCCCTCATGAAATTACGAGACTGGTCATCTATTCTGAAAAGCATAGGGTAGCAATATTTAAGGCTTAACTCACATGTGTAAACGGACATCATTTATTATATATGGTACTATTTTCTGGCTTAATATCTAATTTATACAAAAAGTATAATATTATACATTTTAATGTTAATTACAATGCGATTGGATTCTGGGAAGACCAGTCTCCTAGTCTTTTGTTTATACTAATCCCGCCCATATTGCGTTATTTTTATTTACAGTCAAATGTTGACCGTTTTATTAAATTACAAAACTACAGCTTGACTCTGAATGAGCATATCTTTACCCACAAGAGACTATTCCTGAGCTATACCATTTTGAAATAAATAATAGTGTTTTTGTCATTCACGTATATAACACAAAATCATTTATGAGTGATTTGCAATGCAGTCCTCGAGGTTAGAGCAGAATGTAAAGGGATAATACTGGTCATCTGGTTGAAGTTTATGAATGTTTAAAATTTCTCAATGAGATTGTCAACATGCTCAGAGGAAGGTACACTATTCGTTATCAAAGTAAAAACCCCAGGAGTTGAAGTTTCATAACCATGACAAGAGCTGATAAGGATTCGATAACAAGATCAATACGATTCGCATTAAAATTGGAATAAGTAAACACAACGAGTTATTTTGACTAGAAAATACTTATTTGAATGAATATAAAAATACTTTCCCTGTCATAAACGTAACGTTCACCATCTATGTGCGTTTGTTTATTACATTGTAGAGCATAATAGATTATAACAGCAATTAAAATGTTGTTAATTGGCAATGTTCTTTCAAAAACATTGCGCGACTGTATCGTGATCTCATTTCCAGGACCATAAAAATATAGCTGGCTTGAATTCGTTCTAAAGCAGTGAAAAGCTTAGGAACGAAATTCGAAAGATTAGCTCAGAAGGGACACGTGAAACGCATATTAATACTGAAATTTGTCATTTTAATGGACTAAAAGACTACAATATTTATTCTTAAGGTTTTTTTACGTCCTCCAACGTTAAGTCATATCGGACGATGAATGGAATGGGTGAAATGATGCTCAAAAGAGTCCAGGGTCCTTAGAGCTTAGAGTTACCCGACATTCGTCCTTCAGGATAAGGGAAACCCCTGGCAAGACCTTATCCAGGTAACTCACACTGACCGAGATTCCAACTCGGGACCTCTTGAACGTGAGGAAGACACGCTACCATCTACGCTACCGAGGCGGGCTATTCTTAAGGTGAAGAGCAGCAACTATCCGACATTCGTAGCCTCTGTAGTAAGTACAAGAAGACCAATGCTCACCAATTGCGCCAAAATATAGATAAATAAGCCGAAAACGAGTGAAGTGGCGCCACGATTACGTTTCGCATTAAAAAGATAATAAGTTCGATTCCTGCGACGAACATTTCTAAACCATGGGTTTCTCAGAGTTTCTCCGGGTCGCTAACTAAACGCTGGGAAGACTTATTATATCCCCCAAATACCCTGACCCTCCATTTCATCCTGCTTCTTCTTTCACTTCTCCTTTTATTCTGCTTGGCTATTTCAGAGTTGTATGTGTCAGGAGTCTTGGCATTGCATGGCAAGTAAAAATGATCTCTGTGTAAATCTTCATTTCCCACATTGGGGGCGATCTCCAATTTCCAGCCCCCCTTAATGGGTTGTGTAAGCCTGCAGGGAGGAGAGAAGCCGATTATAGGAGCTGCGACA
Source organism: Mantis religiosa (assembly GCA_030765055.1). Taxonomy (NCBI): domain Eukaryota; kingdom Metazoa; phylum Arthropoda; class Insecta; order Mantodea; family Mantidae; genus Mantis; species Mantis religiosa. Next base: position 107,520,991 of record CM060948.1, on the reverse strand, counting down.
AGGAAATTTAAATCTGAAACTGCTGAGTTTGTCCTAGGACCAGCCACACCGTGTTTCCTCCCGTAAGCTCTCAGTCAGAGACAGTCACAAAAGTTCTCCTATATATCTCCACTATATATATAGTGGAGATATATATATATAAGTTATATATATATACGTGGTAAGTTGGTTTTCTTTTTTTTTTTCATTTTACGTCCTCCAACGTTGTCATATCGGACGATGAATGAAATGGATGAAATGATGCTCAGATGAGTCCGGGGCCATAGAGCTGAGAGTCACCCGACATTCGTCAATCAGGATAAGGAAAAACCCTGGAAAAACCTTGTCCAGGTAACTTACACTGACCGGGATTCTACGTCGGGACCTCTTGAACGTGAGGCAAACACACTACTATCTACGCTACTGAGGTGGGAATGGTAAGTCTCCCCTGCGATCACACCTCATGATAAACCACAGACGGCTTATCAAATGGCTTTTACTATATATACTCTTCTTGGCTTCACATGTGTCATGGCAGAATCTAGGTTGACGTCGGTAAAATTTTACATCCAATACAACCAAAGTTATTCGCGTTATCCTATTTACTTTATGCCTGTACTTAAATTGTGTCTTATTTAATGAGTAGGAAAAATAACAATAACTCATACATAAAACCATCTCCCCAAATTTAACTGTCTATTCAGTATAGACATCGGACATGCAAACAATTCAGAGTTGAATTGCTCAGTAGGAAACGAAACGAAATATTGTATTTAGGAATACGCCATATAATTATTCAACACTACAGATATGGTAGCGGTCTTGAATAAAATACAGTGAAAATTTCACCAAGAAAGTGTTAAAAATTCAGTATTTTAAATGACTTAAGAAGTAGCAAGACCGATATTGAACTACGACTCTAAGAACTTTAACGGTATGTTAAAGTAAACCATATATTTCTGCAAAAATTACTCTTATTACCTCACAAGAACTATTGTTACTCTGATATCAAAAGTCTCTACCGAAAGGACAACGTAGAAAAGTTAAATCACAAAACCTACATCTATAAATGATACACAGTATATTAAATAGCACATAAAAGTAAAAATCTTTCTTATTTTATTTTTAATATATAAGTTGAAATAAAATCCAGTAATTCTCTAGCAGAGTAGTGTAAGAAAGACCCACAAAGTTATGGATTGTGGAGACTGGTAAAGGATCAATGCCTCGATCACTTCGTCATTGAACTAGAGTCTCCTTGTCAAAGGCTCATATCTCCCATGTGGATCAGGAGTGCTGTAAGAAGGCTTCAGATCTGAGACTGCATCTTCAAAGTGTTTTAAAGTATAAGATGTTTAGATAAATCAAGTGTCTCTAACAAGTGAAATTTGCTCCTTCAAAGTCCAGAAAGGGTTAGGGTCTATATTAAGCACATGGCTTCTAGAGTCGTGACCAAAAGCGGATTGTTTAGTTCCTCCTTAGAGAACAGCAGTTTAAACATGAGTAAAGATTATTAGAATTAGAATTGCTAAGGAGAGAATTCGACACTGCAATCAATCTTGATCTATTGTACCTATACCCCCTAGTGGGGCACTCCTGCGAGGAAGGATGAGGCGAGAGGAGACGGAGGGACGTCATAAGGAGCCACGACAGTGCAGAGGGTAGAGTCACTAGATTTTTACCTAGATGGAAACCTCCTAAGGTAGGCTAGGACAACGGACATTCCCCCTTCTGTTGTTCGGAAGCGGTCCCAAAAGTCGGTTCGGAGACCGGCAAACGACCTACCTGAAGAGGAAGTGGTTTACTCAGAACATATCATCCTGCCATGCAGCGCCGAGGCAACCACTGACCTTCTATCCCTAAAGAGACCACCAGATAAGATATGACGTGAAATGATAATGGAGATGATATGTAAGGACAGGAATTTGGGGGTATGTAATTAATCTACCCAGCATTCGCCTGGCAACCAGGTAAAACCCCCGGAAAAAAAGCCATAGGACAGGTAGGTCGGCCACGGAAATCGAACCCGCACCACAGTATGCGGACCGCCTGAGCCATCCCGCTCGGTTGATTAAAGGAAATGCTATCAAAATTTCAAACAGGCTGTCATATAGCAAACCTATTCTTGAGTTTACAAGAAATGAAATGGTGTCTTCGTCCATATGCTCTTCGTCGTTATATTGTAATACGACAGTACATTTATTTAAGATATGCTAGACATATGTATTCAGCTCAAATGTTCATTAAAATCAAGTTGCCGCAAACAATGTATTCACACTGCTGAAATTAAAAAATGGTAAACAAATTTTGCATTTTAAAGAAAAATAGGTAATCTGTCCAAGTGCAATCAAACGGAAGCATTTGCCATTTATTTTTCGTGTACCAACCCCATCGTTTATGTACACTTAGTAGCACCATAGCACTTAAATGCTGAACAGTAATATTGGGTCTATATTTTGAAGTGTGCCAGGACAGGTTGTTGCGTGACTAACTGCTGAGAATGGAATTCAATCTGGAGAGCTATATGACTCCAGCGTTGGAGAAGCTGCCTAGCAAGCAAGCAAGCAAGCAAGAGGTGCATTATTAACATGAGAACCTTCCACGACGTAAAAACAGACGGCGGTCTGTACGCTAAGAGCCTACCATTTTCTTTTCTCACTGTGTTTTATTTGTTTGATATCGAAGGTCCATGAAATGTGCAAGTGGTGAATATTATCAACTTATCGCCGTTAGCGTGATTAGTGAACATATTCTGTTGTTGCTTCCTTCTGCGAACGTAAACAAAAGCATGTGTTTAGAACGACTGGATATTGGGGTTTACGCAAGAAAGACTTGCATATAAGATGTTTCACTTTATTTTATATTGTACGTTTGTATTTAATATTGTGAAGAACTTTATTAGGTCTACACGTTATGATTATGGTTGTTACGTATTAGTACTCTTCAGATTGAGCATTGCAGAAAATTTCTTCATCACATGTGCACTAACACTCATCCCCTTCCCTTAGGAGTTATATTTACTTCTAAAAGGTGACTCAGAATAATGACGTCATGCTATACTTTGAAATTACATTCAGTATAATACCTGAACTAATTGAGAATGCCAGAATGGTTATTAACAGCCTTAACAGTACAGGAAGTTGGTGTTTGACATCATGTTTGAAAACTCGGTTTTTTATTCAATAAATCATGTCGAAATTATTAAAATCAACTTATGTCCCTTTATTCGCTATATATGTGCCATTTTACTAGAAATGTCAACTGATATTGATGTATAGATCGAGAAACTGATTATAAATGACGTATGGTGACATTGTAATAAATTCTAATTTGCAATTTGTTTGCAACATCAGTAGTCATAACTCACTTTGATCTAACACTAAATGTAAAATTCAGCTGCGAATTCGTAAATCTGCGTTGTGTATATTCCTGAAACGAACTGATCGATCGGACACGTATTACAAAATATCGCAGTTTTATGCGACTTAAGCATAACAGTGTATTATCTACGTAATAGTTACACGCAAAAACACTTTCGTTACAATAATTGTTTTAAGGGACCTTCAGACTAGCCAGTAGCTGGCATCAGCAGTGACGATAAAGATGCGTTGTAAAGTGGACGTCTAACAAAATTTTTGGTGTGGTATCTAAGGCTTTGCGGTGTAATATTTAACTTTATATATGGTTTAAATATTACTTTTATATTTGTTCTTGGCTAATTTTTGGCAAGCAGAATGGCCTTGGCATATGGAACTTTTATGTGTTTCTGCAAGTTGCCTTTTATAATTTACTATGGGCTTGTATTGATTTTATGTCTGTCATGGTACACGCATGCATACCGAGCAGGATTGCTCAGGCAGCAACGCCTGCGTACCTCATTCGAGATGACGCGGGTTCGCTCCTAGTCGACTAATCGTCTGGCTTGGTTTGACTTTGTTGCTAGGCAAATGCTGCCTTACTTAATCTACGGACTCCCTTCCTACGCTTCTTTATTTCATTACTTTGTCATCTTTCAGGTCTGATGTCTGCATGGTGGCTCAAATATATGCGGGCAGCTGGTACGGATGCTTGCGCTGTATGACGTTCTATACAAATCCAACTTGTGATGTGCCTGGTGGTCTTTTGTGGAACTGTTAGAGACTTCTGTACGTCACTGTGACTTGCTCGGTCCTCATTCTCTGCCGGTCTGTTTCCCTTAATTTCATCTCTTCCCGGTAGCTCACAATGGATCTGCGTTTTGTCTCAGTATAGCGAGTGTCCCCTTGCATACACGCATGCATTTTTCACATGTAATATTTCATAGACGTCAATTCTCAAAATATAATTAATCTTCTATACGAATAGAAAACGAAAATACAATTAAAACTTTTCAATTAATCTGCCTAAAAGCAAGCGGAGCTATATTCCGTAAATTTCCAATGTAAGATCTATGTGTATTTACTCATCAGGTATGATTCGGAAGGAAGTGCACATGATACGTCTCCATAACATTAATAAACGCAACATGTGTTTTCATCGTACTCTTATTTCAACAGAAATCAAAAAAGTGTATTGTCTCCAGAAAGTCATGAGAAGCGTAACTGAAGTTACTATGTGTTTCAAATGAGAAGGCGTTTGTCCTTGCGCGCTAATAGGTGAGCAACCAATCGGAGTCCTGCGGTGTTTTACTGCATTCCCGCTAAGTGGTGTGTGACGAGCGCCAACCTAATCAATCTGTATGAAATATTATTCGTACTAAGACAAGAATTTAGATTTTGCCAAAACTGATCCATGTGGAAGGTAGAGAGTAATGTGTCTACCATAACCATGAAAACCCCATATTTTATCTCAAATAGTTTTTTCTAATACAAATAAATAAACAAACCACTATTACCTCTATTATAACAATAAATCGCTACGTAAGCACTGTATGAATATCATTATTGGTTGGCCTGTATGAATGTACGTATATCCGTAATTACTCAGAACTGAAACGTAAATGTTTGACATGGCGTGATAAAATAATTACTTTGAACAATCCATTTCGAGCGAGAGGAAACAATAAAGTTTTGCTGCTGCCCTGGCAGAACGTGTCTGGTCACATCTTTGTTTATGAATGGTTCTTGATCTCTATTTACTCTAGAAAGTTCAAAGTGGTTGGTGTGTATGTATGTACATATACCTTTAACTACTCAGAACTGAAATTTAAACTACTGACATGACGGATAAAAGAATTACTGTTAATAAATCAAGGTGTTAAATTCGAGAAAGAGCAAACACTTCATTTCCTGTTAGCCTGTGGAATGCTGTGCGCTTATGTTTATGAATGAATGCTGAATAAGAAGTGTTTATTTACTGTGGAGAGTTCAGATCAATATCATTCACTTCTTTACACAACAGAGTAAGAGTTAAATAGTGTAATGACATCTTGCGGTGAATTTTGGCGATTCAAAAAGGCGTGTATAGTGAAGTGAGGCTCGAAGTATTATTTGTAAGGTGTACACGTTCTTCAAAAATTTTTCGGAAACAGAAACTAAAAATGAGTTATTACAAAGAGTACTTTCGTTTAAAAACACGGAAAAAGTGTTATCAGCTGGATCAACTGCAATTGAAACGGGACACGAGGTAATACGCCTCCCACATTAGCACTGCCAATATAATTGTACTGAGATGGTGTGGGCTGAAATAAAAAGGGGGATTGCAAACAGAAATAATATTTCTAAACTGCCGGACGTTAAACGACTTGTTCACGGAGAAATTGACAAGATAACACAGCAAGACTGGGTAAACTGCGTGAGGCACTCAGAAAACCTTCAAGAAGACGATTTTAAGAAAGAAATAGCACGTGGTGAGATTTTGGAACTTATAATCATAAATTTGCAAAACTCAGACGATGAGGACAGTGACAATGACGAATTGTTTTTAAACGAAGTAGTAGTAGTAGTAGTAGTTTTATTGATCCAGGAAATCATAGATACATTTGCATGTATAAGATGTTGGACACGTCAAATTAAAATAACTTAATAGCTAAATTGTTTGTACACATATATACAGGTTAAGATAAGCACTTATTCTAAGGGATCTATGGTTAAATACATTTACATTGTCACCATTTTTGTATACTATGGCTGTACTGATTGATGTAAAAACTCATCAGTTGAATAATAGCAGTGCACAATCAGATAGGACAGTAGTTTTGATCTAAAAGATGCTGCTTTTTTTATTCTTTTTAATTTGTCTGGTAATCTGTTGTATAGTTTAGAGCCAGAATATGATATTCCGTCCTGGTACAATTTAGTGTTTGCATTTGTCACGTGTAAGTTACTGCGTTGTCTGGTATTGTGATTATGAATGTCTGCATTTACGGTGAATATGGTACAATCACTGTCTAGAAGCCTCTTTGTAAAAAGTATGGATTCATAAATGTAAATGCCTGAGAGCGACAAGATGTTAAGTTTCTTGAATAATGGACGACATGTGTGTTTTTGATTCACCCCTAATATTATTCGTATAATTCTCTTTTGCATTACCAACAATTTTTGCAATGTGGTGAGCTTCCCCAGAAGACTATTCCATATCTCAGGATTGAGTGTACAAATGCAAAATACATACTTCGCATCGTTTCTATGCTAACGGTTTTAGCCAATTTCCTAAAAATAAAACACGCTGTGCTCAATCTTTTCATTAAATGATCAATGTGTACGTCCCATTTTAAATCACTTTGGATCCAGACTCCAAGAAATTTGGTGCTTTTTACATTGTCAATAACCTTATTGTTTATTAATACATTTGGCTGTGCAAAATGTTTATTTTGACTGGTGTGGAAATGAATTGTTACTGTTTTCCCTGTGTTTATTTTTAACTTGTGGTTTTCAAAATACTTATATGTTGCTGTTGCTGCTTTATCTACTAGCTCCTGATGGATCTCTGAATTAGTACTAGTTACTGTCATAGATGTGTCATCGGCGAACTGAGTTACAGTGTTTGCTGGTATTTGTCCCTCAAGATCATTTATAAATAAAAGGAATAGAATGGGACCTAGTACGGATCCTTGAGGTACACCTAGTTTAAGCTCTTCATGCATGATAAATAATGTGTGTTTCTCCCATTTTCATTTTGGGTTATTTCAACCATTTGTTTCCTCTCTTTTAAATATGATTGGAGCCACTCTAATGATTTCCCCCGCACTCCTAGATTCCCAAGTTTTAGGAACATAATGTCATGATTTAGGACGTCAAACGCTTTGGATATATCGAGAAATATACCTGTGATATTCCCTTTGTTGTCCAAAGCTTTGAGTATACAATTTACAAATTGGAATATTGCAGTTTCTGTTGATCTATTTCTGCGGAAACCATGCTGGGATTTTGACATAATTTTGAATTTTTCAATAAAACTTAATAGTCTTACATAAAACACTTTCTCAATAATTTTTGAAAATGCTGAAAGCAATGCTACAGGCCTGTAATTTGAAACATTCATCCTATCACCCTTTTTATGAAGAGGTTTTACTTTTGCTATTTTTAAAATGCTTGGAAAGACTGCATTCTCGAAGGAACTGTTGCATATGTCTGCCAAAGGGTGTGCAATTAAATGAGCGCATTTCTTTATTAATGAGTCTGGCACATTATCGAGTCCGTGAGAATTTTTGGATTTTGATTGAGACAATATGTGTTCTACTTCCTTATGATCAGTTGGCCTAAGGAACATGGAGTGTTGTACAAGTGGATTATAAAACCTATGTAAGTATAGATTATTATCCTTTATTCCTAAACTTGTCCATGTATTTACAAAAAAATCATTAAACGCTTCTGCTACCAAGCTAGGGTTTCTAATAACTCCTTCTGTTCCGTTAATTATTATGTTCTTATGTGCCGTGTTTGTTATTTCGCTTTTAAATACTTTCCATGCTGCTCTCATTTTATTGGATGATGCATGAATGAATCTATCATTGCTCAATCGTTTAGCTTGTAATATGACTTTGTTTAGAATAGATTTATAATTTTTAAAATAGGTCTTAAATTCTTCAGAAGTGGTCTCTGATTTATAGATTGAATGCATTAATCTCTTTTTTTCACAGGAGATTAATATTCCTTTCGTTAACCATCTTTTATTTTTTTGTGTTTGTGTTATATTAATCGTCTTTAGAGGGAAGGCAATGTCAAAATAATGTTTAAATGTGGATATAAAGAGACGAAATTTGTCATTTGTGTCCAAACAACTATAAACCTCCTGCCAAGATTCATTGGAAAGCATATTATTGAAAAGTTCTATGTTGTTTTTACTAAATACCCTTATAGTTTTTTTCACCGAGATGTTTGCAGCTAGATTTATCAGTGGAAGAGAAAGTATTTGAGCATCATGGTCACTGTACCCCATTTTTATATTATCTATTTCATAGCCACGGTTGGCATCAACAAATATTTGGTCAATTACTGAGGAACTATTTGCACCCATTCTAGTTGCACATGTTACTGTAGCTTTAAGGTTATAAGTTGATACCAGTTCAGTTAGGTCTGTTAAATATTTTGAGGTCTTGGAAAAATCAACATTAAAATCCCCACATAATATGACTGTTTGAGTTTGCCATTTTATTTCATTCAGAGCGAGTTCTAGCTGTTTTAAAAATGCATTATGATTTCCATCCGGGGGCCTATATAGACATATAATTACAATGTTACAATCAATTAGCTTTATGGCGCAAACTTCAATATCTTTTTCCAGTGAATACTGCTGCACTGACAAGCAATTATAATTCACTCCCTCTTTCACAAATATGCAACTTCCTCCATGACCATAAATTTCCCTGCAAAAACATGCTGCAAGTTCATAGTTAGGCAGCTGCACATGTTTTATGCAGTCATGTTTCAGCCAGTGTTCCGTAAAACATAACACTGTCACATCTATAAATTTTTGTAATATGAGAGCCTCTATATCAATAATTTTGTTTGACAGTGATTGTACATTATGATGCAGAATTTTTACCCCTGTCCCATCTGATTGAACATGCTGCCTACCTTTACTGATTCCTGAGTTACTTTGACCTAGTACCCCTCGCCTGTTATCACATGTGACATTAATTTTTTGGCTACAGTGATGTAATATGTTTGTTGTGATACAAGGAATTATATTACTTTCCTGTTCTGTTATCTCATTGACTATTTTGATATTTCCCCCATCATCTAAACCATTATCAAGTTTCCCTGATGCTTACATAGTTCTATGACATTACTTATTGCTCTACCTAACAACCATGCACCTTTCCTATTTAAATGTAACCCATCCCTTCCAAGACATGTATCGTCAATGTATTTATTAACGTCAAAAAACACTGCTTTTAGCTGTTCACAAACCCATCGTAGATTGGAGTTAATTTGGTCTATTGCTTTTTTATGCACATCACGCCTTTTTAGAATACTGTTTAGCACTATTTTTGCATTTGGATATTTCAATTTGGCTGCCCTCACTACCGAATATACTTCTCCCATCACTTCATCTACACTGTTTGATGATTTGATGTCGTTTGTTCCTACGTGAATCACTACAACCTTTCCGGTCTTTGAGCGCGTTTCTTCGGATATTTTGTTACTGAGTTGGCTGGAATTTATCCCTCTAAACACCTTTACAGAGTCCGCATTTTCCACTTTTATGTGCTTTATGATTGAATCGCCATACACTACAACACTGTCTTCTTTCTTGATTCTTCTTGTGCTTGGATTCACCCATGTCAAGTGGTAACTGCCGCCTTGTCTCGTGGGTGCTGCGGATTTGCCTATGGTTGAGGTTATGGAGGAGTTTTGAAGAACTTTTTTCCTGTCCGTAGTTGGGCCCCGATGTATATTTGTGTTGGAGTTCTCGCATGCTAAAACACTAAACCTGTTGCTTGTTTTGATCCCCTCACAATTTTCCGTTTCCGTAGTTTTCGTTACATTGGCGTATCTCTGCTTTCCTATCAGAAATTGCATTTGCATTTTCAGTTCTTCGTTCTCCGCTTTTTGTATCCTAATTTCATCCTGTGCCTTTTTTAGATCTTGATTTAGGATGTCAATAATAGCTTGGAGTGATACTATGGTTTCTGCTTCACATGTAGCGCTGCTTCGGGTTAGCAACTGCTTCTCCTTAGTCCTGAGCATGTATTCCTGAACTTCTTCGCTACCTACATGCGTATCTTCATTTCCCCTGTTTAATCCATTTGTGTTAAGTGCACTGCTCCACTTATTCCCTATTTTATCTTCCCGAGTGCTGCTAAATTCACATATTTTTTGGGACTTACTCCGCGTCATAATGCTACCGGTCGCCATCTTAATACATTGACATTGACAGCGGTTTGGGTGAATCACTGGCAGTTCCATTGGATTATAAAAGCAGGTAATTCATCAACTATAATTATAGTTATGGTATTTTAAAATATACATAATTTGCGAAAATTCTTTTTTCCGATTTTGATTTTGGCAACTGCATCATTGTAAAAGTTTGTAAAATATAATTTGCTTACCCTTACGTCTGCGACAAGCAGACCTGCATGTTGTATGAATGTGCGAGAGGGAGGGAAATATAAAAGGAGTGGGGTAACAAGCTGGCAACGCTGAGTGTGATACGGCATCTAATTAGCTGGACTCCAGAACCCTTCCTATCTGAAACACATAATAGCACAAAGAACATATAAGCATACATGTTTCACTTAATCTGCAATACAATAGATTTTGAGTCATGACCTTAACTGTAAACGCAATCGTTGTATTTCTGTGGCGTAGTTGGCAAATGGTATTGCTAAATGCATTCTGGAACCTCAGTGTTTGACTTTGTCCACAAGATTATGGATAGCTGCCCCAAAACGAAATTTTAACGTCTGGAATCATACGATGGAGTGCTATTGGACAATTCCTGATAGGAGAACATTTCACGGACACACACACACACACACACACACACACACACACACACACACACACACACACACAAGTACGCTCACATGCACACCCGCACACAATACATCATACAGAAGGATGCCCTGTCTTGGTTTAACGTCTGTTCTTACTACCTATAGGACCACTGGCAGTGAATACTGATGATATGCGTAATGAAATCCTATTTTGGAAGGAAACGTTCCAGCTCTACGTTTAAGGCATCTCACTGGCAGTTGTCAGTTATGAGGGCTAAGGAAAATCCAGAGAAAGGGAAGCTCAGAAGGGGAGGATGGTTCTAGTGGATTTGAACCACGCACCTTCTATTCACGAGTCCGTCTTAATTACTCCAAAATGCTCTGTTACAAGGTAAACGCCATGACTTTCGCCAAAACACAATTAAAAGTTACTCTTAAAGTGTGGGGAACTTGCAATTCATTTCACAGCCGTAACTCAACTAAATGCCGATGCATATGTCATGAGATTGATATTAATCCAGTGGAAGGTGCGGCAACTATCAACCAGAACTCGGTTGTTCCTTTGCAAACACTTAACTCACTGAATTACTAGGGTCGGCTGATAAATCTCGGGCCTCAAAATAAAATAAAAAGCATTTTAAATGTTTTTTTCTTTATTTCTCAAAATAATATCTATAAAGGCTAATACACTTGTCATAGTATTCTAATTTAATTAAACCATCTCTGTAGTGCGGGGCATGCGGTAGCCTAGCGGCATTGGACTGCAAACGGGAGGACGCGGGTTAGATTCCCGATGATACCGTAGGAATTTATTCCCTGGTATAATCCTTCTGGTCGCACTAACACTTTGGGGTTCACTTAGCCTCTAACAGAAATGAGTACCGGGGACATTCCTGGGGGTGAAGGCGGCTGCCTCGTGGGGCTGACCACCTCACAGGCCAGGTATGCCTATATCTACACTCCTGGAAATTGAAATAAGAACACATTGACGCCGATGTGTCAGACCCACCATATTTGCTCCGGACAGTGCGAGAGGGCTGTACAAGCAATGATCACACGCACGGCACAGCGGACACATCAGGAACCGCGGTGTTGGCCGTCGAATGGCGCTAGCTGCGCACCGTTTGGACACCGCCTCCGTCAGTGTCAGCCAGTTTGCCGTGGCATACGGAGCTCCATCGCAGTCTTTAACACTGGTAGCATGCCGCGACAGCGTGGACGTGAACCGTATGTGCAGTTGACGGACTTTGAGCAAGGGCGTATAGTGGGCATGCGGGAGGCCGGGTGGACGTACAGCCGAATTGCTCAACACGTGGGGCGTGAGGTCTCCACAGTACATCGATGTTGTCGCCAGTGGTCGGCGGAAGGTGCACGTGCCCGTCGACCTGAGACCGGACCGCAGTGACGCACGGATGCACGCCAAGAACGTCGGATCCTACCCAGAGCCGTAGGGGACCGCACCGCCACTTCCCAGCAAATTAGGGACACTGTTGCTCCTGGGGTATCGGCGAGGACCATTCGCAACCGTCTCCATGAAGTTGGGCTACGGTCCCGCGCACCATTAGGCCGTCTTCCGCTCACGCCCCAAAATCGTGCAGCCCGCCTCCAGTGGTGTCGCGACAGGCGTGAATGGAGGGACGAATGGAGACGTGTCGTCTTCAGCGATGAGAGTCGCTTCTGCCTTGGTGCCAATGATGGTCGTATGCGTGTTTGACGCCGTGCAGGTGAGCGCCACAATCAGGACTTCATACGACCGAGCCACACAGGGCCAACACCCGGCATCATGGTGTGGGGAGCGATCTTCTACACTGGCCGTACACCTCTAGTGATCGCCGAGGGGACACTGAATAGTGCACGGTACATCCAAATCGTCATCGAACCCATCGTTCTACCATTCCTAGACCGGCAAGGGAACTTGCTGTTCCAACAGGACAATGCAGGTCCGCATGTATCCCGTGCCACCCAACGTGCTCTAGAAGGTGTAGGTCAACTAACCTGGCCAGCAAGATCTCCGGATCTGTCCCCCATTGAGCATGTTTGGGACTAGATGAAACGTCGTCTCATGCGGTCTGCACGTCCAGCACGAACGCTGGTCCAACTGAGGCGCCAGCTGGAAATGGCATGGCAAGCCGTTCCACAGGACTACATCCAGCATCTCTACGATCGTCTCCATGGGAGAACAGCAGCCTGAATTGCTTCGAAAGGTGGATATACACGGTACTAGTGCCGACAGTGTGCATGCTCTGTTGCCTGTGTCTATGTGCCTATGGTTCTGTCAGTGTGATCATGTGATGTATCTGACCCCAGGAATATGTCAATAAAGTGTCCCCTTCCTGGGACAATGAATTCACGGTGTTCTTATTTCTATTTCCAGGAGTGTATATAGATGGATGCCGTGACCATCTGTCGCCCTAACATAGAACACCTAAGGCCTCTCATAAGGATACCTATCTCTGTAGTGCGATTTATCATGGTCCTCAAAATACCTGTTTACTGCATCAATGACCACCTCGTTGCTGTGAAATCTTCGTCTCCAAGAAATTTTTTGAGTTTCAGAAACTGATGGTAGTCACTGGGCGCTAGATCTTGTGAATAGGGTGGATGCTCAAGCAATTCGAACTTTAATTCGCACATGTTTCCCACTGCAATGACTAAACGATGAACCGAAGGATTGTCTTGAAGAAACAAGACTTCTTTCTTTTTCAAATGAGGTCTTTTTCATCTCATCACTCAAACGTTGCACTAAGCTCGCGTAGTAGTCACCAGTGATACTATCATCCTTTTCCAATCATAAAAATCATAAAAATAATTTTCTGTGCATTCCATAAAACACTCGCCATAACTTTACTAGCTGATTAAATTGACTTTTTTTGGAGTTGGTTCAACTGGCGCAATCCACTCTTTTGACTGCGATTTACTTTTTGGAGTGTAGTGATGTATCTAAGTTTCATCCATGTTAATAAGTCGTTTCAAAAATTCACTTGGTATAGTTCCAAATTCTTAACAGAATCAGTTTTCTTTGCAATTTTGATCAGGTGTCTACAAACGCGGCACCCGTCTTCCACAGACCTTGTGAAAGCATAAAATATTACTTAAAATATTACCTGCACGTTCTTTTTACTACAGTCTCTGCTATCTCAAAAAACTTTAATCTGCTGTCCAGTACTAAACGAAGAATTTTCTCAATGATCTAAGGAGTTGTGACTTACACAAGGCGTGCAGAGTGAGGCTCATCACTAGTGCTCGTACGTCCCATTTTAAACAGCGCAACCCCCCTTTTAATCATTGTATAGGAAGAGGCAGTCTTTCAATGTACTGTCCACATACTCCTTGATCTCTTTAGGCATTAAGCCTTTCAAATGGAAGACTTTAATCACTGCTCGCTTTTCCAAATCCTCAAGTTTCATGAAACCCCTACACTTGTCTTGTATAAAATGCTGTAATTCAAAAACTAAACAATCTATTCGCCTGTAACTATGGATACAAGCTAGTCCATAGTTAAACTATATGATGCTATCCGTCAAACTGGCTCAGTGGCATCATATGAGGCCGGGACTTACCAGCCGACCCTCGTTTTAAATACAAAGACAAAACTGGAGAACAAGATACAGCATTAAGAAAGGCACAAATGATTAATTAGATACCATAACACAACTATGATTATATAATTAGAAACACGGTAATAATATTTCGCTTAAAATTATTAGCGATAAGAAGAAAATGAATAGTTAAAACACATAATCTACTAATTTTACCGTGATTTCTGTTCTAATAATTTACTTTATTATTAAATTGTTATTTTGTTACAGATGCTCATGAGGGAATTCCGTGATAGGAAAGATTTGCAAATTTACCACCTTGTCATTACCGTAGCATTCAGATGGAACGTTAGGATTTCCTAGTCATTAAATACCTACTAATTTCTCTTTACAACTCCTACATGTGCGTGCTAGGAATGCTGTATCATCCCATACACTGACGTTAAGTGTGTTTTCATTAGTAGCACTGTCTTTACTCAATTTCATAGCACGTTCCTCAGTATTTGCATATCACTGTCTCCATTAAGGCTTCAGGCAATTTACAATTCTTGTACATGTCATTGGATAAACTGTGCGAGTTCTAAAGCAATTGAACTGCAAAACAATTCGACTGAATTTCATACACAAGTTACGGCTTGTAAACAAATTATAAATTCCAGGAAGGCCACAACTTACTGGGAGAAGCAATTAACGAATCTAATTAACAAACATTTCTGATGTGTTACATACATATGACTCTCACTATCGCTTATTTTAACATAGCCTCTAGTCAGTATTCTTGCGAAAGCTTATCCTTTATCTGCTTCATTTTAATCAAGATATACCTTTGCAGAAATAGCTTCTTAGCACATTTTGTTTTAGGTACAAGGAAATAGAATAAACCGAATCGATATATAGGTAGATATCTTAAAGCTAGGCGATATATATTTGACCTGGAAGTGACTAATGTTTTTATCGGATAATTTGCGTAGTTTTAAATAGATATTTACTGGCCCCTGTGTATTTATTAATGTTGACCAGTTATAAAATAATGTAAATTTATTTTAAAAATCCATTTTAATTAAGACTTTTTATGGTTACTCCTAAAAGCTTTAATCCATATATTAAATTGATAATGTAAAATCCTAAATACATGGTATTTTAATAAAACTTATTAGAGCCATTTAAAAAAACTGTAAAACCTTTCCATTCCATCCATATTTTTCAGTAGTAAATTTTCTTTAGAATCTTCATGCCCTATCTCTGGAAGATGCTTGACCTAAACAGCTAAGCTAGATCTGAATATGAGCCCCTCCCCAACACATACCGAGTGGGATGGCTCAGGCGGTTTCGGCTGTGGCCCACATTCGGGAGGCCCGGGTTCGATTTCCGTGGCCGACCTAACTCACCCATGTTTTTTCGGGGGTTTTCCCGTGTCGCTAGGCGAATTCTGTGTAGGTTAATTATATCCCCCGGATTTCCTGCCCCTCCATTTCATCTCCATTATCATTTCATATCATCTCTCATCTGGTGGTCCCTTTCATGGTAGTAGTGTCGGCGGGTGTCTCGGCGGTGCGTGGCAGGATGATATGCTCTGAGGGAAACTACTTCCTCCTCCAATAGGTCAGTTGCCGGTCTCCGCTCCTCTGCTGGGACCATTTCGGGACCGCCAGCCAGGGACCTTTGGGGCTCGGATCGCCTGCCTGGGACCATTAGTGCTCGGCTGCTGGGCTCGTTACCGTCCCGCTGTGGGGGAGCGAGTTCGTTGTCCTGGATTGTCCAGGGTCCAAGTAAACTGTAGGGACCCTGCCCTCTATACTGTCCTGACTCCTTGGGACGGCCGCCCTATGTCTCCTTCGTCTCATCCTTCGTCCCGGTGGGGTGCCCCCATTTGGGGACATAGGAACAATGGACCCAGTATGGTGGTCTACGTACCCAATCCCCTCCGTAATGAAATCCCAGTCCCCCCACACACAAAACGCGAAATCATTTTCTAAAAGAGCTGTTATACAAGGAACCTAAAAACATAAGTTTCGCTGAAATTTCAATTTCAAAATGTTGGGTGAAATGCAGTATATTATCTGCTGACGAGTTATATAGGTTGTTGGATAAGTGTGGTAAAAACCCAAGAATATTGTTTTTCGTGAACATCTCGCCTTATTTCTCGACGTAGTCTCCGCTGATGAATATACACTTGGTCCAGCGGTGTTCCAGTTTTTTTCATCCCGTCGGAAAAGTAGGTTCCATCAAGGTCTGCAAAATACTCGTTGATTGTGACTATCAATTCTTCATTTGATGAAAATTTCTTAACACCAAGCGGAACAGAAAGAAGTCACTTGGGCCTAAGTCTTATTAATTAGGTGGATGAGGAACCAATTCAAAGCCCAACTTGGGCACTTTCGCCATTGCGATTGCTCATGTGTGCGATGGTGCATTATTCTGTGAAAGAGCACCTTTTTGCGTTATTTGCGTTACAATCTCGGTCTCTTTTCAGCCAATTCATGTTGAAAACGGTCCAACAATGAAGCATAATAGGCTCCAGTTACGGTTCAGACTTTTTCCAAGTAGTCCATGAAGATTATTCCTTGAGAATCCCAAAAATACAATGGCATCACCTTACCAGCTGACAAAATGTTCCTTGCCTTCTTTGGTGCACTTTCAGCAGCCTTTGTTTTGACTGCTGTTTTGACTCTGGTGGATCTAAGTTTCGTCCATGGCCACAAATCGGCAC
Source organism: Mantis religiosa (assembly GCA_030765055.1). NCBI lineage: Eukaryota > Metazoa > Arthropoda > Insecta > Mantodea > Mantidae > Mantis > Mantis religiosa. The sequence goes on along the minus strand of CM060948.1, from coordinate 107,503,902 downwards.
AAAAAATCTTGTGCACTGCGATTAAACATCGCCAGATACTCGGTAGAAGTGTTCTTCCGGATGCGTGAGCAATCGCTGCACCCATCTTGAACACTGCTTTTCCATTGCCAATTTTTCATGAATTCGCTCAGTTGAGATACCTGCAGCCTCAGAATTCTCACGAATTTTGATTCAATGGTCTTGCATAAACAGATCGTGGATTCTTTCATTGGTACCCTGTATAGTGACCTCATTTGGGCGACCAGAGCGCGATTCATCTTCGGTGCTTATACGGCCACCTTTAAATTCATTGATGCAAAAGTAAATGGTCTTCAATGTTGGTGCAGAGTCCACGTGAACTTCATCCAATTCAGTTTTGACTTGTGAGGCAGTCCAGCTCTTCAAATGAAAATTTTTATTAACAGCACGAAACTCTGTTTTTTTCCATTTTCATTCGCAGCTATCCCACTGACCAGTTTAGAAGACTGTCAACAATGAACTGTACATTTTAGCACATTCAAATTTTCCGTACAATCTTTTGAATAATCAAGCTCATCACCCCACAAAGTTGCAACAAAAAATTTTCATCCTTTCATAGAAATTTACCAGACGTATCAAACAACCCTCGTATGTGGAAAAGAAATCAAAACCTTGATGGAACAATGGGAAGTTGTAATGCATATTGAGGTACATACACTTTATGGACGGTATTCCTAGCGATGCATCCAGGAAGGGGGAGATAATTTACAGCTCTTCATTCATTTAGAACAATTCTTGTAACACATTTTCACCACGTCCTCGTACGTCACTTCACCTACAGTTGATCTAAGTACACAAGCAATTCCAGTTTACTGAATCAGAGTATTTATTATGTCTACTGTCATAGATTATCGGTATCCCCCAGCACTTAAAGACCGCGCTCCGCTTATATACATTTAGCGATGACTTCCACTTGCTATTTCTGCAACTAATGGCAATATACACCTCACATAATTATTACGGAAACGGTTACCTTTAAACCGTCAGAAGCTAACAGATATAATACAACAGTTACCATTTCCAGTGACAAGATAAAAAAAAAGTTAAATTCTTCAAATCTTGGCAGTTCACTTCAAACAGATCGTTATTAGCTCCATTAAATATGTCATCAGCTTAACCGGTTTTGTTTATGCCTACGCGTGCCAGGAGATAAAGATACAGTTCATCACTGGAGCAGCAGGCAACAGATCAGCCGAAGAATGAGATTTGAGACGTCGTCAAAAGATGACGCATTTATTTTTATAAACTATTATAATGCAATTTAACAAGCGAGGTGGCGACACGGTAACGTGTGCTACTCGCATACCGAAGTTGTGGATTCTTACTTGTGGTTTTCGTGGTTTCTCTTTGTCAGTTCAGACGAATGCGGGGTGGTTACTTTCACACCACGATTTTTTCCCATCTTTTCCTTTATTCCACTTCGTTATCATGTTTCAGGTGTGCTTTCAGGCTCGTGGTGTATAGCCGTGCCGGACAGATGGTGCAGATGTTTGTTAATTATAAATGTTGCTTTCGGCGTTATGTACTCGCTGTTCTAATGTGAGGTAAAGACTCTTTTCGACATCGGATCTGAAGTGTTGGTGGCTGCGCAGTGGGATGACGAACTCTGAGCACTTTTTACGGACTTACACGGGTCTCTGTGGTCGCAATGCGTGAAATGTATACTGCATTGTCTCCCCTTTATACCCGGGGTGTCGATGCTGCGGTTAACTAAGGCTGGACTACACGGCATCAGGATAGCGATTGTTGGAATCATTAAGCACCCCGTCTTTGCTAGCGCGTATCCTCCGGATGTAACCACCCTTTCGGGTGTCTCCTTCATTACTTCCTCCCTGGGCTCATTACGGCATTTAAGAATTATAATGCAAAATTCCTCAGAAGTTAATGGATCCGAGGAAAGGAAGTAACATACCGAAATGTCATTTGCGGAATGGAAAAAAGAAAGTAAAAAACAGTCCCATACTCTAAATTAGTTTACTGACTTTTCCGAACGTGTCAGTGCACCATCAATGGCATTATGTCATTAGCCGGCTGGTAAATACACACATATACGAGTACAAGGAAGGTTACGTAGGAATTAATTGTTTTGTCACTCAGCCGTGTTTTGGACAAAATTGGGAGATTAAACTGAGGCAAAATGAAATGCCTCAGACGGTATCTCAGCCGCGAATCTCCTGGTGTCCATCCCGTTGCTACTGCCAACTGAACTACCATAGCAACATGCCAACATGACGTTAGATTCTCCAACGGACTGTCATATTTTCCGGTAAATTACAAGAAGATCTCATAGGAATTTAATATCTCCTTGTGGTTTATAAGTGCGGAAAGGAGCCAGTGGGGAAATATAATATGACAGCATGTTGTCAGAGTAGCTCAATTGGCAAGAGCAATGGGTTGGACACCGAAAGATCGGTGTTTCAGAACCCAACTATGGCATTTAATTTTTCAGGCTGACTCTACCATTCATAAAGTTAGCGTTTGTTCTTGGAATTGAGAGGCATAAATTATACATATTAAATTTAAAACGTTTAATGATTATTTTCCTAAGCATCTTACATTTCTAAATTATATATATGACATTTACACAAGTTTCTCAGCCCACCATTGATTACTTTCATATAACTCATACAAACTATGCTCACAAAAAGCACATTTCTCTATATACTTCAATTAACCTAATCCTTGTTTCACGTAAGCTTGCCCCGTATCTCTTAACGGTCACGTGACCTTATCACATCTCATTGGCTGCTGTTGCGGTGCAGACTGTTGTGCGGTAAAAATTATTTCGTTATTTAACATGGTGATATGCCTTTATATATTGGAAGAGAATTGTCAAATTTATATTTTCGTAACTGTTTCAATGAAATATATTACGCATCAGAGTTGATTTATCTGAAATGCATTTTAATTCTTAAACGAAGTAAAGAGGTGGTTCCTTTGCTCTCAAGCACATGTCACGATAGCACGTGATTTAGCGGTAGTGATGACATATTTGTTTATATGACTTTTATCACTGACCTTGTTTTGAACTGGATTGGTTATATATCGCCATTCGACGGTGTGCTATGCCGAATGCGAGAGCTAAATTATTTTATTGATCGTTTATTGTGCGTGTACTTATTATATGTATAATGGCAGAGTCTACCGCCAATTTTTCGTTGAAGCATAGCAAGAGAAAACCTTTAGAAAGCGGCGCACTCACAGAGAAGAATCCGTCTTTGTCAGTGAGAGAAGTCGAACAGCTGTGATTTGAACTTACAGGTGTGTTAGATGCGTAGGAACATCGCGACATGAAACTGAGACAACAGGAAAACTTACCACTCCAGGAGCGATATTGCTGTGTAGCGAAGACGTTATTTGAGGACAATCAGATTGTACCGGGATACAAATCGCAAAATATACTACCTTGACGAGACTTGGGTGAATGAAGGACACACGACAAGTATGGCGTGACACGACTTTTAAGACTGAAAGACAAGCATTTTTGCAAGGTATGTGTGCTGGTTTAAAATAATCCCAGTGGAAAAGGCCGAAGGCCTTTCATTATAAACTTGTTCCAGTTTCATTGCTCATTCATTCAGTTTCAACTTGCTCAGTTTCATCATAAACTTCATTATTTTTGCATGCCTTCATATTCTTATTTCTATCTTCCTGGCAATTATTATGACGTTTACTGCAGGTTTCAATGTGACGGGAAGGCACCGCCTATGACCTATAGCGCGAAAGCATTAGCCAATTAGGATGAGGAGGAAGTTAGTTGCACGCGGAGTGATACATGTCAGCGGGGCAAGGTTATATGAAACAGAGATTAGATAAGCCTTTTCAGCAACAAGTTTAATTAAACATCGCATTATATTACAATAATAATAGTAATAATCGAATTAACAGCCAGATATTCAAAAGCTACAGAAAGCTACAGAAAAAATGTATAGAATTAGCACATAAAACGTTACAAAGTATATATGAACAGGGACTTCCCAGAATATGTCCAGAAAATTCAAGCTATATATATTTTCTAACGTTTAAATATCTTGTTATCTTATATACTTAGTGTAATTAACGAAATATTAGTCATTTTTGAGAAAATAAAAAAGCTAAATTCTGCCATCTAATAATTAGTTTGGGGTGGAGAATTTTGTTGAAAATCGGCGAATCACATCATGAAAATACTTAAATTAAATACCAAATTTAGTATATAAAGAATATTTTGTTTACATACAGAGAGAGAGAGAAAAAACGCGCGTACATACGCGTACACGCTGACCTTTTTCTAAAACAGCTTTGTCGTTCCAAGGGACTTCAAATAATGTATTTGCAGTAAAATATGACGTAGAATTTTTTAAAGCAATACAGGGTGGTCCATATAAACCTGAACCATAACTTTTGAACCAATAATAGGACATACGTGCTACTCTGGAAGAATATAATACACAATTGGGAGATTACACTACACTATTTACATCTCAGAGAAAATGTTGGAAGTGTCCTCCGCTAGCTTGTATACATGTGTACTCTCGTCTCACCATATTTTCTGAAGTTTTACGGAGATGATATCGAATTGCCAGAGAAGGTTATTCCCAGCAAGATGGAGTAACGTGCCATACATCTAATGACACCATGGAACTTATAACCAGTTTCTTTGATAATGGAATAATCTCAAGAGGTCTGTGGCGCCCCAGATCTCCTGACCTAACCTCACCGGAATTTTTCTTGTGGGGTTATCTAAAAATAGAGTGTACAAGAATAGGCCACGGACAATTGATGTTCTCTAGAATTTCATTTGAATTGAAATAAGTAACATTGGTGAGGATACTCTCCGTAAAACTTCGAAGAATATGGTGAGACGAGTACAAAATGTATAGATACTCGTGGAGGAAACTTCCAACATTTTCTCTGAGATGTAAATAGGGTAATGTAATTTCCCAATTGTGTATCATATTTTTCCAAAGTTGCACGTGTGTCGTATTATTGGTATTATTGGTTCAAATGGTTGAAATTGTTCAGGTTTATTCGGATCGCACTATATAATACTCTCCTTTAAATAATATATCTATGAGCTACAGAAATATGAAAGCATTAATGAATTAGTCTTTTAGCATAAATGCATGTTTTGAGGAACCTGAATTCAAAATTGCACTTTCCAGTATAATTGTTTGTCAGCAGATATATACAAATAAGTGATGAGAACTAGATAAAGCCAAAAGAATTCAACACATCTGATTTTTTCTCTTCGCTTTTCATGGTCCGTTTACATAATTTAATATGTTCTAAATCACATTCACATACAGAGTAATTATTTGTGCCGTTTTCCCTGTTAAGTTCAGAACTAACTTTGATGAGTGTGAAACTGCTTGTGTTAGGATACCGAACAAACACCGTTTCCTTCTACTTAAGCAGCAACATTGTCTAACAGTGTTACACCACATCTTAACCTTTCCCTCAATTACCTCCGCTATAATCTATGTAAGTGTTTACGAGAAAGTGCTACATAAGCGAACAAGATAAATCAGGGAAGATATCTCTCTGCTTCGAGTGGGGTATTTCAGGAACAACCGCAACATTATACAGGCAGCTGCGACCAGACACAAGGAAGTAAATCTATAGCAGCTTTATGAAAGATCGAAAATGTGTTAATTAAGTATGGAAGTAGCCGGTATAGGGAGAGATAAATTGGACGGAAGGGAACTTTGACACCGCGGTCATGTGACTTTTATACCTATACCTAGGGAGCGCCCCAGGAGGGAAGAGTGAGGGCAGAAATTAAGAGTGGTTGCTTTAGGAGACCCTATATAGCAGAGGGCAGGATCCCTATTCTTTCGGGTTTAGAATTCACGGTGGCGAATAGTACAGTCATCAACTACCCCACTGAAGCAGAGCACACCACCATGATGGCTTGAAATCGGAGTCTGCACCTGTTGGTGCGGATCACTCCTAAAAGGATCAAGCGAATTAAGTACAAAGTGAAATCAAAATTCTGGTGGAAAGAAGAAAGCAGACCTAATGAGACTTCTCATCATTTGCCTCCATGGATCAAGGTGGTCAGCCACGCTAACTGAATCCACGGCCTCCCTAATGTGGTAACAGAGAGTCTGGGACTATATACTTTCGGAGAGGAAATAGATGAAGTTGGGTGAGGTGAGCTAAGAGCCAGTGTTTCGTTGGACGTAGCTGATGGAGCAGTAGTTATGTTCAAAGTGATGTCGCTGTTGCGGTAAATGAGTGCACAAGAGACCTTAAACACATTAACTACGTTATTATGAAACACGTTTTGTATATATTGCGTGCTATAGATCACGATATTTTGGAAAATAGAAATAAATGCTAGAAGAAATACAATTAGGGTTAAACTTACGTCGAATGCCACGAAGCCGACAGCTGCTTAACCTGCATTTAAATGCGGAGCATCACCAGTACAACTATAATTTAAACTCATATCGGCATTCTTGTTGGAGGAAATCTTTCATTCTCTCTCGGAAGAAATGCCTTTCAGTACATTGATGCATAAATAACGAAATCGATTGTCCAAATCGTGACCAAAAACACTAATACTACGAGTAATTACGATTTGGTGGGATCACATCTTAATTGGAGCTCTATACGGGAATGCCAGGTCCAATGTAAACCGCAACAAAATCAGAGATACCAGGGCTTATAAATTGGTGGGAATCAATACATAATTTGGGAATTGAAAGTGTCAGCACTGCCTGGATTTGTTACCTCCATTAATGCAGATTAAGAACCCACTATTATTCTTAACTGGAGAGCGAAAGTCAAACTTTGCAAAATTTCACATCGTTGGAGAGAACTTGCAAGTTAAATTTTTTGCAGTACATCCTGTACATACACACCTACGGTCTCGGTCAAATTTGGTACACAGCAAAAATGTTGCTGATCACTAAACGTGATGTACAGAAGCGTTGACAAGTTATCGGTTATTTTTGTGGACTGGTAAACAGCATAGACCTCGACTACATTTATTATAACCAAAAGGAGGATGTGCAATAATTCCATCAAAAAGAAATGGAATTATTGCAGAAAACTGCGTTACGCCATTGCGTGGGAATGATTCTTCATTCGAGAAGTGTTTCTATGAAGAACAAGCTCATAATCCTCATTCCTCGGATTTAAACCTATGGTCAGTCATCTAAACAGGATTCTGGACACCAACAATAGCATTGCAGGTTCGACTGTATCCGGAATTAAAATTGTGTACCCAACACAATTCCTTTTATTCCCCAAATTGCACAGAGACTTACTCGGAAATCAAAATTCATCTGGAAGAATCTGTCTTTTAATCATGTGCCTTAAATAATACAACGGCAGTGGCATTTATTGACAACATGCCAGTGAGATCAAGAATACTTATTGAATAATATATGCTGTAACATCTAAATTGTTTTAGTTATGTGGAATTTAGAAGTATCATATCAAAGAGAAGTATATGTATAACATAAAATAGAAATTTAACCAGGTGTGTGTATATATAAAAAGTCGAATGTCGACAGGAAGCAGTTGAGATTAGATATTTTTAAGATTTTTCGGTCCACCAAGGGTGGGGGTGACAGAAGGAATTAAATAAGAAATGGAACATTAAGGCATGAATTAAACGTACATGATTTAAGGGAAAGAAAAATGGAGAGATGAACAGAGGATTTATGAGTTGTTGGGCCAGGGTGAAGAAACTACAGAGCTAATGAACTGGAGAACAGAGGAATGAGGGAAAAGAGCAGTGAAGGATTTTAGAGCTTTAGAAGGAAGAGAGGGAAGTGGTGTTAGGAGAAAAGGAACTGGGGGTTTAGAGAAGAAATAGAAATAAGTGTTACAGTTAGGTTAAGCGTCTTGGTGTGATGTCCAAGGATACAGTTTGTATTTTCATTTCGACAGAATATGTATGTTTTAATTATCTTATAAAAACATGTTGAGTTTTCGCATGTCGGAAAGAGAGCGGCGGACGTAAGGTTGCATTTCTTTGCTGGGTCCCTCTCCTTTTCATATTCAGAGACGCAGCTCTTCAGTCAATTGATTGAAGCAGGTAGCGCCTTCTATACCTCATTGCCCACGTTACTGCACACTATCGCCTCTCAGTTGCATTCTTGCTAATTACATGTATTGCGGTCCATACAAAAGTTGATTTAACTATTTTATTTATTCCACTACTCTTCTGTAACTTCGACGCCTCGATTAAATGCAAAGAGCACGTGTCTAAAATACTCTTTTTTTACACTTGACACTACATTTTATTGTCCTGGAAAGAATGGTATATAATCGTACAAAAACTATACTCACCATTTTATATAACATATAATCCTCCATCAAATTACAAAAAACACATTGCCAAAATATTTTATTTCTTACGCAATACTTTCGTTTAGAAAAAAATGCCAGGACGTTTTTTAATTAACGCCCTGTAATGTAAGTTGTGCTGGACCATGATTAAAATCGCTGAAATTCTGCTCAAATGAATCCAGCGTCCATAGAAGTATAGTCACTCGATACTCATATTTATTTTTCTTCTTCCTTTCTCGTCAATGCTGACGTTAGGAGGCGCTTGGGGTCCCTCAGAGCGAGGGAGCCGAAGCTTCTGACCTGAGATGAAATCAGGGTTGAGCGGTCGGCCTAACGCCTGAGATGAATGATTGATGGAGCAATTGGTGGAATGATGGTGGGGGAAACCGGAGGACTCGGAGGAAACCCACCCCAGCGCCATGTTGTCCACCACAAATCCCACTTTGCGGTCGCCTGGGATTAAACCCGGGTCGCCTAGGTGAGAGTCAAGTAGTCTAACCACTCAGCCATGGCGCGGCCGATACTCATATTTATGGATAAGGAAATTAGTTCAGAAAATGCCTTAATCAGATTACTAACCTTGAACGCGATTCTAACTCGGGACCTCTTAGGTCCCGACGCTATAAAGGCGGGCACAGCAGGTCTTATGGGTCAATCCATTAATACTGTGACAATTTCTGTACCGAAATTTAACTTGGCCTTCGCAAACTGTTTGAGTTCATCCTTTACGCTACCTGTGTATCACGTTGGTGTGTGTAACTGTACAGTATAATTTGAGAAACACTGTTGGGGACGTCGACAGCATGAGCTCACCCCTTGTACTGCTTGCTCAGATTCGCCTCTATTGTAGGCCCAAGCTGTACAGTTTCCTCAGGTGTTAGGTTGTTCCATCAGTCAGGCGTAGTTGAATGGCAGAAAGGTGCAAGACAAATCAGAATGTTTCTGAATATGTTTGTACTTTTCATTATAACAAAGCTTCAAACAAGACCCCCCTTGTTTCACACACAATGAAAGCCTTCTCATTGTACTCTCTCGCGCTTTTGTTAACAGCTAGTGTGGTATTTTCCGTTACTGCTGTCATTCCTATTTACAATTATTCAAAATTCGATTGCACCATAAAGCGTTCAAGACAGTTACACAATTCATTTGTCTATTATAGAGAGACGTGTAATAGTTCAT
>CM060948.1:107150901-107493419 GCA_030765055.1 Mantis religiosa | reverse complement strand
ATTCATCAAAGAAAACACAAAATAGAATTTACTATTTGCTTTCTAGGTTATTTTTTGGCATTTAAGTAGTTACATAATAATAATAATAATAATAATAATAATAATAAATAATATTAATAATAATAATAATAATAATAATAATAATAATAATAATAATAATAATAATAATAATAATAATAATAATAATTATAATAATAATAATAATAATTAATAATAATAATAATAATAATAATAATAATAATAATAATAATAATAATAATAATAATAATAATAATAATAATAATAATAATAATAATAATAATAATAATAATAATAATAATAATAATAATAATAATAATAATAATAATAATAATAATAATAATAATAGTAATAATAGTAATAATAGTAATAATAGTAATAATAGTAATAATAGTAATAATAGTAATAATAGTAATAATAGTAATAATAGTAATAATAGTAATAATAGTAATAATAGTAATAATAGTAATAATAATAATAATAATAATAATAATAATAATAATAATAATAATAATAATAATAATAATAATAATAATAATAATAATAATAATAATAATAATAATAATAATAATAATAATAATAATAATAATAATAATAATAATAATAATAATAATAATAATAATAATAATAATATAATAATAATAATAATAATAATAATAATAATAATAATAATAATAATAATAATAATAATAATAATAATAATAATAATAATAATATAATAATAATAATAATAATAATAATAATAATAATAATAATAATAATAATAATAATAATAATAACAATAATAATAATAACAATAATAATAATAATGATAATGATATAATGATAATAATAATAATGATAATGATAATAATAATGATAATAATAATGATGATGATGATAATAATGATGATGATGATAATAATGATGATGATGATAATAATGATGATGATAATAATAATGATAATAATAATAATGATAATAATAATAATAATAATAATAATAATAATAATAATAATAATAATAATAATAATAATAATAATAATAATAATAATAATTAATAATTATAATAATAATAATAATAATAATAATAATAATAATAATAATAATAATAATAGTAGTAGTAGTAGTAGTAGTAGTAGTAGTAGTAGTAGTAGTAGTAGTAGTAGTAGTAGTAGTAGTAGTAGTAGTAGTAGTAGTAGTAGTAGTAGTAGTAGTAGTAGTAGTAGTAATTAAGCCAATGCATCCCTAAAGGGCAAAGGCCTCCTGGTTCAAATCTAGAAGCAATAAATATAATAAATAAATATTATAAATATATAATATAAATAATATGTTGACCACCTCCTTGGTGTGAGGTAGCGTGTGTACCTTACCTCACACTCAAGAGGTCGGGAGTTCGAATCTCGATAAGGATGAGTTACCTGGATACGGTTTTTTCCAGGGTTTTCCCTTATCCTACGAAGAGGAATGTCGGGTAACTCTGAGCTGTAGGGGCTCTGGACTCATTTGCGCAGCGTATCACCCGTTTCATTCATTAATTTACCCATTCATTCAATTATTCATTTATCGTTCGATATGGCATGAACTGTTGAAAGAACAAAGAAAATCTGCTCTTTACTAAAATGTTTTGAAAGTATTACTTTTATTAATTTGGCATTCCCTTGTTAAATTATATTAAGTTATATATGTTTACAGAAAAACAACAAATTGCAAGATATTGTTCGTATTTATCCGCCATTTATAGTATTCACATTCATTAAAACAAACTACAAGTTATCGTATTTACGCAAAAGGCGAAATTACGCACCTTTTTACTACGCGGGCAGACCCACCTCTCAAATAGCATATTTACCTGGCATTAGAGGGAGGTCTCAAAGCTGCTGTCAGCACATCTAATACGATCGCTAGCCGCTAGGGGAATCGTATATAAACTCGCTCCATCAGCGATGCTATTGATGACGTCAAATTTTGCGCGGTAAAATCTCAGATAAAAATGAACACCATGTATTTCCATCTGCTGTCAAGAGTAGGATTTCCATCAATCCATCAAACCAAATCAGCTTTTCTGCTCTTCTGCTTTGGTATTGTAATATTCGCTTTCGTACTACTCACACTTCAGAAATTACGATTAGCAACACATTAGTACAAGATTAAAAGTTAAGTGAAAATGACTTTTTTTAATTCATGATGTTATCCTTGCAGCGGACGGCTTTGTTTGCAACATTAATACAAACCATTTCAAGTTTTGTAATGCAACTGTTGCACCGAACTTAAGATTTGCCACGCGATTGGTGAACACTATTTAATTTAAGTTGTTGAGTGGCATATTTTTATAGCAGCATTGTTGATAGCAACGCTCTCATTTTTCGGTGAACTTTTTATGGATTTGGAAACATAATACCTAATACCTACGTAAACAGAACAGTAAAAGAGAAATTTTCTCTTCTTCTCAAAGCATAGGGGTGAAATATTTATAGGAAACGTTGCTAAAAAAGTAAAATACATGCATAAATATGCACAAAGTATTTAAATGTTCACTAACCCCTTAAATATACATTTATGAGCACTATAAAACTTCCGTAATAATCTCCTTACAATGTGGAATAAATTTACTATTTATAAATACACGCACATGTTTAACTACTAAGGAATAAAACATGCAAATATGTGAAAATCCGAGCTCTACTAAGCATGGATACTGCAGTGTTAAGGTGATTCTAACTGTACGCTTCATTTTGAAATAGCAATCATGTCAGAATAATAACGCTTATTACAACTTATGCTCTCATTCCTCTAGAATTCACAATTTTCCGGCCAGAGAATACTTATTTGAGCTTTTTTTTTTTTTTTTTTTTTTTTACTTATTTTCTCTTTTTCTTTTAATTTACGTTTTCAACGTATCATATCGGACGATGCATGAAATGGGTGAAATGATTTTCAAATGAGCCCAGAGCTCGTAGAGCTTAGAGTTACGTGACATTCGTCATTCAGGATAAGGGAAAATCCCGGAGAAAACTTATCAAGTTAACTCCCCTGATTGCGATTCGAACTCGGAACCACTTGAATGTGAGGCAGACACATTATCGTGTGCGCTACCAAGTTGAGGTTTCTATTTATGGATACCCTTTAACTGCTACGGTTCTTAGCTCCTCATTCTATATTTATCGTGAAAGAGCGCCTAATTTGCTCACAGGCCTCTTTGTCAATCTTGAAGTTTTTTTCACAATGTACTGCCGGCTTTACTTCCATTCCGAAAGATGCAATGGTGAAGATTTTTACGGCCAAAAAGGTAGCTGTGTTACGCTGAATTTGAACACAGAATACTTATTTGCAGGGCACCGTTGTGTTCATCATCAAACGTATTTATATACCAAAATAACTCGAGCACGTGATACTTACAAGTATTACATTTAAGCCTGCAACGTTATGGGTCAGAAACTTTCACGATTTGTTCTTCTTCCCTTAGGACACAGTTCCTTTCATTTATGGCCCTCTACCCCTTATGTCATTTTAGGCACCGGGTGAGGGACCCACATCTATGGTTCAGAGAGAGAATTCTAGGAAAGGGTGATCGCCCGGTCCCCGGAATGAAAGTGAGGAAAGTAAATGAACGGAAGGAGAGCGAAGTAGATGAAAGGAAAGATGATAATAGGGCGATGATGGCGGAAGAAACCCGATGCAGTGCCGTGTTGTCCATCACAAATCTCACTTTGTGGTGGCCTGGGATCGAATCCGGGCCTCCTTGGTGAGAGTCAAGCGGTCTAACTGTTCGGCCACGGCGTGGCCGTGATGCTTTGTTGGAGTGAAGAAAACCAATTGGAATGATTTAAAATACTCATAGAGGAGAACATAGCATATTAAGGGTATGTATGACTGAAATTTCATGAAAATCGTGAAAATAACGACTTTTTTATTTTAATTCTATAAAATAATTTAGACATTCCCGAATGTGAAAAATGCATAATTTGCCTCCGGACGCCATTTTTAAATGCTTATTTAAATGTCGGTGGCCTTTAAACTCTGTCAGAGTCACGCCCTCTTTTGCCTACATCCACATTCTTTGTCTGTTTTCCGTTCTTAAATTTTCAATTCAAGAAAAGAAAAATAAGGCTTTCAGACAAAATAGTTCCTAAAATGTTGCCAATATATCAGAGGCTGACTTCTACAACATTACTAGAGAGGTGCAAAACAGGAAAAAGACAGAATGCCAATGAATCTTTGCATCATGTCATATGGAATAAGTGCCCAAAGGAAGTTTTCATATCAAAACAAAAATTGGATCTTGCTGTTATTAAAAGCATCAGTGAGTTTAACATGGGTAGTCTTAAGTCATTTGGAGCTGCAGCAAAATATCAGAGGTGAAAGTGTAGTAGACTCAGCAAGGAAAACTTCAGTGCAGCGAGATCAGACTCGTATCCTGCAAAGCAAGAAGCGAAGTTGTGCAGAAGAAAAGCAACATCTAAAGAAGAAAAAGGTGGAAAAAGCAGCAACAGAGGAGAGGAAAAAGAAATCTGAGGGTCCAACCTATCAGCCTGGTGGATTTTAATGTGAGTTATGCAATCAAATCTTTAATCGCTGTTTTCTCAATGTTCAGATTTTCAGCATTTTTCTTCCTGTAAAATGAATGCTCCTTGCGATGCAGTTTTTGTACTACATTCATGAAATTTCCTACACAGGTTCAGAATATCATGAGGAATGGAAATTGCCCTAGGTTTTATTGTGAAAGTATATAAGCATATATTTTTAATTTTCAAACACAAAACTTACAGTTTTTTAGACAAAAAAAGAATATTTGTAAATCAAAAAAATTTTGTGACCTAAACTAAAGGAGACACAGAAAAACCCAGAGCAATTTCAAAAAGTATGTGTATTTTGAACATAGGGTTAAAATATTAGACCAAAATTCAAAATATTTTGCCGCAAGGGACTTTTTTAGTGACGTAACAAAAAACATATAAAATTTATCATAATTTCTAAACTGCTGGAGAAAAATGGTTTAAATTTAGGTTGTAACATGTTTACATTATACTACACCTATGGTGTAAATTTGAAAAAGCTAGCATTATTAGTTCAGAATTTGAAAATTTCAGTCATACATACCCTTAAGCGCTCAGAGGAAATATACAGGTTGTTCAGAAAATACACCGAAAGAATATAGCCGTTTTGTAGTTTATAACTTAACTAGTCTGAATTTCGGTGTCGCAGCTTCGAAGTTCTGTTAGGTATAATTTTATGCAGCATTAAATATTATATTATTTTGTGATTTTCGTGACATAGGCAATTTCGTCATACTTTTTTGAAGGGATGTCACAGAGAAACCAGATGGTATTAACTCGTCTTTCATTGTTGGTAGTTGACATATTTGTTCCTAGAGCTCAGGAGCTATCGGCAGGAGCGTTAACACCACCTGGCTTCTCTGTCACATCCCTTCGAAAAAGTATCACGATTTTGCCTTTGTCACGAAAATACCTCCCCTACCCTATATCAATCTGGATATTGAACTTTGGGGCGGACCGAAATAATTTCTTTACTTACGTTAGATAAGTGGTTTCAACGATAAAGGTGTTTGATCCACTTTCCATTCGTGCTCTCTTGGTAAAAAGTTTAATTTCCTACATTCAACGCTGCTATTCTAATATACAGGGTGTTAATAAAGTGCACCGAAATAATTTAAGTGATTGTACACGGGAAGTAATACGAGCAATTTGAGATAGACAATGCATGGTCTGCGGCTAAATATAATTCAGCTAATTGTGTTAAACCTAATTGAAATCAGAAGCTGATAAGTTGGTATTTAAACAAGGTGAGTGAAATTATTGGACTAGAACGTCTTGAAAACTGCTTCCCGAGTACAGAAATATCTACTTTTAGTAGCTCGTTATCGGCGTTCTGAAGATTTAATGCCTCAAAGATCACTCAAGTCTCGAACTAATCACCTGCCAGTGCGACACTGAACAGCGATTCACTGCCTTCTTTCATCATGGAGCATACTCTAGTACTCCTTATGAAACTTCCCTGGTGACCCAATCCCAACGCTCAAACTGCTCTCCAAAGGTCTTTGGATCGGTTCCTGTCTTGTAGTCAACTTTTTCTCGTCTTTTTAATACGTAAATTCTAATAGGAACAAGTGGCATGATTCGTAACTAACCACCCGAATAACAGCAGCATTAAACACACACGAGGAAATTTGGACTGAGTACGACAGTCGTTCCATCGCAGCTCTCAACTTTGCACTGAAAATGCAGATCGCCATTTCGAGTTCCTATAAACCAGACCTAGAAATTTGCATTTTCTTTTTATTTTATACAAGTTCGTACACCCTTTAAGCCACCTCCCATTTAGACTTACAGCATGTGAAAGTATTAAGTAAAAGATTGAGAGATTAAGTAAACAAGTTGAAAGATTCAACCTTTATTTGAAATAATTCTAATTCATTGTATTACAAGATGAAATTCATACGTAAAACGCACACATTTATACCATATATCGTAAGATATAACTGAATTCTGAAATTGCGTCTTATCCTAATGGGTATACAATAACGTTTAACTGGTCTCTACATTTTGGTATGCAGTTCTTACGTAAAGACTTTATTTGAAAGGAGGTTCAAAAGGTTTTTCGCCGTTTTCCAGCATAAAATTGTTCATCATCAAGTCAATATCATTCTAGTTGCACTTAGTAAAATGTAGTCAGCTGAAAATATAATCTCGTGTTACTTTGTTCGGATATTTGTAACATTTTTATATTTTCAACAATGGAAACCTTGTTAAACATTTTCTCTTTCTAGTAGATAAACTTCCTTCAGAGAACAGGTGACTTAAACAAGCCGTTCTTTGAAGCTTTATGTTTTCTGCATGTATAAGTACACGTCTCTGTTTTTCTAAGGAGTAGTTCAGATATGAAAATGAAAGACACCGCGGTAGTGCTTGATTTATGTTTACTTCGTGGTTTCGTCTAATAAGCATCGCGTGTTGGCTTGCTTGCATTTCGAGCCACATCATAAAAGTAACAGACGTGGAATACATGGGACGTCGCACCGAAATGCTACTGAGGCTTAAGACTGTATTCTGATCGATCTCCGACGTGACATATGTCTTCTGCGTACGTTATTCGACGTACAGAGACGCAATTAACAACTGGTGGATCATTCTATTATTTCTTAACCGTTTACTGTCTCATCGTAACTACGGAGAAAAAGAGCCACAGCTGACCTGGAGTTATGTAAACATCAAAACAACAGATTTTGAACTAGCGAAAATGGCATCCCCATAAACTGCACAGCGATTTTCAGAATCGCGTACTCGTTTTCAGGAGGCTTTTAAATAAAATAAACGAGAATTGGAGTTCTATATACTATATTTTGCAAGGAGTTCAATTTTAATTCGTCACTGACTCCAATGGGAACGAACACAATCTCCATTACCGGGCTCCGAAAATTCTCACTGGCCACATTAATACACAAATCCAGTGGGGTGCTTATGTGTGATACGGCATTCAGAAGACATAATTGCCAGTGTATTTTCTTTCTAGGTACACTGCAGGCGTTTATTCACAATACCACAAGAATTGGCTGTATATTGAGAACATTCCAAATGATGTATTACTTTAGTTAACTCTAAGACACTGGTTTTAGCACAATTGTTTTTAATTTACTGCTTCAACATTAAGTTATATCGGACGATGAATGAAATAGGTGAAATGATGTTCACACGAGCGCTGAGTCCATTGAGATTAGAGTTACCCGACAGTCATCTTTCAGGATAAGGGAAAACCTCGGAAGAAACCTTATCCACATAACTCAACCTGACCGATATTCGAACTCGGGACCTCTTGAACCTGAGGCTGACATCCTACCATCTACGATATGAAGTACGGAATCAGTACCGCGGTATACCATCCCAAAATTTTAGAAGAATTCAATAATATGTATCTACCCTGGACGGTGGATGGCCGTGGTTGTTGCATTCGGCGACCAGAGAGATCGTCCCCTGGATTTTATTCTTGTGGGGATATAATTATCAAACCAGGGAATTCAGCAAAAGTAATAGAAAGAATAACTGATGTCTCTGATTCAGTATTAGCACAAATGTTATAGCATATCCAATGTGATACTGAAATGTGCTTATATCAATGCATCATCCATAAGACAAATTTAGTTTGAGTGATGCACTAATAGAATACAGTTAAATGATAGCATATATTTAAGGAACATGAATAGTGGTTTTTTTTTTCAATCTTGTAATTCTTGTAACACTAATTCGTATCATTGAGTTGCACTGATAGTAGATTAAGTGTGACACAATTATATAATTTAACACATGTGCTCAGGTTTTTGTGCTGCAACAACCCCGAATTCTTGTTTGTGGGTTATTTAATTGGTATTAAATAATACACACGCATATACGTACACCCAGATTCAAGGACCAGAATCTGAGCACACTGTAAAATGTTCTTAACTAAAGACAATTTTCTCGAGCCCAGCCGAGAATCGAATCTGGGGCGCCTCGCGCAGCAGCCAAGTGCTTTACTGAGTGTGCTGTGCGACCAATTACAGCAGTCAGTATTTGCTTTCAAGCACTCACCATTCACTTTTTTTCCTTTTCTTATTTAACCGTTTTTTTCATTATTTCCGTTTATTTTCTTATCTATTTTCTCTAGTTTCACACATATTCACTATACACATAAACACCCAGCCCCAAGGAGCGACTCGAACCCACGACCCTATGCGCGGCGGAACGCTAGAGACACGCTCTAGTGACCATGGCTACGAGGGCCGGCGGCTTAGCATTCCTCTGTGCCAGTATGAAGCCCCTTGTACACTTTTGTTCAGGCAAACCTTTCAGCACCCGCACTATTGGGCTAAACTAACTTTAAGGAGCCACTTGGTGCATCCATCTATCCATACATCCACCCATTCAACTCCCGCCCGCTCTCCCTACCTCTTTCCCTCCATCGCATCGGTCGTCCGTTTGTCCGTCCATGTGTACACTCATTGACACATACTCGCACGCATTCACATCAGTTTGACTGGCAAACAATACATAGTAGTTAGAAAACTAGCCATTCAAGGCCACCTACATATCGTTTACTGAAGACAGGTATCTTATACTGGACTACCTCACTAACTGAATTAAACAGAAAATTAAATGCTTTTTCAGACCCGTGCAATGCGTGGACGAGTTTCTTGTATGTAGTAAACGTTTCATTGAAACCAAATAAAACAAAAAAGTGTAAATGTTGGGCAGGATGTTCTGCAAGAAGTGATTCAAATATTTCTTATTTAAGAAATAGTTGATTATTTTAGGCTAAATTTGTCGTTAGAAATTCACATGAAAATTCGTGAAACTCATTCAAATAATGACATACTTAATTTCGTCAACATCTTGCCATGTCTGATTTTCAATGCTGCCGTGAGATTTGAGTAGTTCAAGTACATGTTTGAGTATTTACTGTTGCAATAAATGTCACCCTTTTTTAAATTAATATTAAGGAATTGAAATCATTTCGGTACATAGGCATATGGTACACATAAAACTGCAAGCTTATGAAAAATTGTTCATTTCAAATTTTAAAAGAAACAGGAGGAATTGCACTGTGAACCCGTTGTAAAAATAATTCGTTAAATAAAGTTTGCTCCCGTCATGCAGAAATGAATTGACTTCTAATTGTAGTTAAGGCAGTATTTAATATAACTATGAACTGAATTGTTAGCCTAGGGACTAGAACTCATTCCTCCTGTTATACTTTTAATGAAAATCAAGTTATACTATTTCCAGTACGGTATTAAGTTTGCCTTAATTATCATTACTAAATAAAATGTAAAGAATAAACTTGAATTAAGGACAGACGGTCTGCTTCGTGGTTAGAGATCTGAATGCGCAAACATGGACTATCGTACAATAATTCTTCATAATATTATTACAGTTAACCTCTTCCTGGATCATATTACTTGTCATGTTATCTTCGTGTCACATAAAATACCGAACGACATGATCCAAGGGGTGTTGATCGAAAGCAACTTATTCAACTTCTATGTCCATTTCCTATCATTATCATAGCCTTCAAATATTTGTAAAAGCCCTTATTTGGAAGTACGTTTTCTCGATCATCCCATTCCACGGAAGCGATCTACTTACACTCTGGTCTGAATGCACATATTAGATGGCGCAATTTGTCTGCTGTAGGAAGAACTTCGTTTAGAATTCTATATGTTCCCAGTCGTATTTACGTATGATATGTATATTTTTCCACGCCCTAGAGCTCAGAAAGGATATTTATTGAGGTTGAAAGATTAACAATGCCTAATAAATAATGGCCTGTATTACCATTACGTATGAATCTCAAGGTGAATGATAATTTCTCATATTAAATTAGTCTCGAAAAATTTAGCTTTGCAATTTACGTTCCACAAACTGTTATTACGAAAGAACCGTTATCAAGTGTGAATAATTTATTTATTATTATTATTATTATTATTATTATTATTATTATTATTATTATTATTATTATTATTATTATTATTATTATTATTATTATTATTATTATTATTATTATTATTATTATTATTATTATTATTATTATTATTATTATTATTATTATTATTATTATTATTATTATTATTATTATTATTATTATTATTATTATTATTATTATTATTATTATTATTATTATTATTATTATTATTATTATTATTATTATTATTATTATTATTATTATTATTATTATTATTATTATTATTATTATTATTATTATTATTATTATTATTATTATTATTATTATTATTATTATTATTATTATTATTATTATTATTATTATTATTGTTATTGTTATTATTATTGTTATTGTTATTGTTATTGTTATTGTTATTGTTGTTGTTGTTGTTGTTGTTGTTGTTGTTGTTGTTGTTGTTGTTGTTGTTGTTGTTGTTGTTGTTGTTGTTGTTGTTGTTGTTGTTGTTGTTGTTGTTGTTGTTGTTGTTGTTGTTGTTGTTGTTGTTGTTGTTGTTGTTGTTGTTGTTGTTGTTGTTGTTGTTGTTGTTGTTGTTGTTGTTGTTGTTGTTGTTGTTGTTGTTGTTGTTGTTGTTGTTGTTGTTGTTGTTGTTGTTGTTGTTGTTGTTGTTGTTGTTGTTGTTGTTGTTGTTGTATTATTATTATTATTATTATTATTATTATTATTATTATTATTATTATTATTATTATTATTATTATTATTATTATTATTATTATTATTATTATTATTATTATTATTATTATTATTATTATTATTATTATTATTATTATTATTATTATTATTATTATTATTATTATTATTATTATTATTATTATTATTATTATTATTATTATTATTATTATTATTATTATTATTATTATTATTATTATTATTATTATTATTATTATTATTATTATTATTATTATTATTATTATTATTATTATTATTATTATTATTATTATTATTATTATTATTATTATTATTATTATTATTATTATTATTATTATTATTATTATTATTATTATTATTATTATTATTATTATTATTATTATTATTATTATTATTATCATTATTATGATTATCATCATCATTATTATCATCATCATTATTATCATCATCATTATTATTATGATTATCATCATCATTATTATCATTATTATTATCATTATTGTCATTATTATCATTATTGTCATTATTGTCATTGTCATTATTGTCATTGTTGTCATTGTTGTCATTATTGCATTATTGTCATTATTGTCATTATCATTATTATTATCATTATTATCATGATTGTCATTATTATCATTGTTGTCATTATTGTCATTGTTGTCATTATTGTCATTATTGTCATTATTGTCATTATGGTCATTGTTGTCATTGTTGTCATTGTTGTCTTTATTGTCATTATTGTCATTATTGTCATTATTGTCATTATTGTCATTATTGTCATTATTATCATTATTATTATCATTATTATCATCATTATTATTATTATCATCATTATCATTATTATTTGATGCATTCTCTTTTCTCTTAGTTGCACTGACGAATTTTGATTCCATACTTCCCGTAATTATGCATAAAGGTTAATCAAACCTTATAAGTATTGTACAAAATTATACGATTGCCAATAGCAGGATTTATTGCATATATTCAAAAATTCGAATTATTGGTGAAGCACTACAACCTCCTAACTCGTTTGGAAGGTTTGATAAAACTGATGTTCAAAATGGTAGTTTGTGTGTTTACCCTTATTCTTGGCCCAATTCGTGAATTCCGCTCATATGTTCTGTGCCATGATTTTAGTGGAAATACAAATTTTGGGTCCCCTGAATCCGAAAACAGGTATTTCTAGAAATGTGTGTGTTTGTGACTTTGAATATCGTAACTCAAAAAATAAAACATATATTAAATAGCACACTTCGTATTATATTTCAGAATCTTTCACAAAAACTTTCAAGAACATTCCCCCCCACAGTTACATGGAAAATGCTTCGTACATTGTAAAAAAACGATTTTATTTAAAATATCTTAATGTTTAAGACTTTTCATGACAAAAGAAATGTATATCCTGAATTTTCTGGGAATGTCCTCAGAGGTCCTCTACATTCTGAATGACTTGTATTACTCGGAAAGCTTAAGAGATACAATTTACGTCTTTTTAGTGAAAAATTGCGGTGATATATGATATGTGATATATGATATATTATATATGATATATATAGATATATTCCAAATTTTTCAATGATTGTACTTTTGCTCAAATAGGAAGTCGTTATTCCATTTAAATGCTTGTCCATGCAAAGAGAACGGAATTTTAAGGATATCACATAGAGTTAAAGAGTTGACCATCTCTAAAGCCTACTGGATCCCCATATTGACCTTATACCTGCATGCGGATTGGCTCAGGTGTGAACGTCTGTGGCCCGCATTCGGGAGGTCGTGGGTTCGATTTCCGCGGCTAACCTCCCTGACCTCAGGTTTTTTTTCGGAGTTTTACCGGGTCACTAAGGGAATGTTAGGAATGATATTTACCTTACATCCCCCGTTTCACTTTCATTTCATTCATTTCGTTCGCTCCGTCCGGGCTGTCCAGGTAGCAAGAGATACCGAGGTCCCACCTGAGCAACTCTACACTGTCAACTGAGCGCTGGAAATGCGTGCTCGGGTGAGGAAACGGTGTAGTCGGCCGGTCCCCCTTCCAGGGGGGATTCATTGATCCGTCAGACCTAGCTGGTGGCGGGCTCTCTGTGACGAACTGGAACTCCGTCGGACTGAAGACGGCACCTGTCAGAAACCCACCGTGGCGATAAATTCTGGCCTTCCAGAGGGGTTTGATTGATCAGCTAGACTTGGTGGCGGGCTGGTGGCGGGCTCTCTGGGACGACCTGGAACTCCGTCGGAATGAAGACGGCACCTATCAGAAACCCACCGTGGCTAAGGTGCTGTCTGTGACAAGTTTTGGCCATCTGTAGAGCACTTTTATTTCATTTTTCTTCTCGAGGTCTGATGCACAATAAGCCATTGATGGAAGTGTCAGAATCTCTTGCACCTACAGAAAAATTAGCAATAAAGTAACGTTTATCTCGACCAACACCAATTAGGTAGAGCAATAAACATTTGTAAGAATAGTTGTACAAGAGTAGAAACATTCATGTGAGTGCAGCACATCAAATTTTTTACATTCTGTTTATTATGCTATTATCTAACGTTATGGACTATACGTATTGCAAGGCGTCATAAAGAAAACCATGTAAACATGAGGGCACATTGTGTTTCACTAGCATTTGTTCGCTTTCTGTTATTGTTATATTATTATTTATATAGTTAGTTATATTTATAATTATTATTACAGTCGTCATCGTACACTACTTTAGTTGGGCCGGTATTAAATTATATTCCTCTTTTCGTACCGGGATAAATATGTGCTCTGGTACCGCGCACTGGCCGCACGAGAAATTGTTATAACGTTTTAAATGTTTTTGTTCAAGATGATAATACATATTTTTAATAACGACACAGCATTAGTAAACTGGAAATAGATAAGCGTCCTAATTTGTAGTGACTTTTTGTTTTATTTAGTCTACATTTTGGCTAACCTGACCTGGTCTTCGGTTATAAGCGTCTGCTTCAGTTTTCGTTTTTGCTTTTCCGGAAGCTTCGGGCATATTCGGAGACAGCATTATTCCCGCCAGTGGCTACAATTCTCTTCTCTTTATGTGCATGTATTTACAATGTCTGAAACGTGTGAATTATTTTTAGGAAAACATCAATCTTAGAAACATGTTGAAATGGTTGAAAAACACATCAAAACGAGAAGCCAAGAATATCAGTGACTGGTGGAATTAAGATAATGCATTCAAATACAAGCGACACTAGTAGTGCAAATGTTGAAACCCACATGGCCGATGAGACTGGCCCTTTGTTACGGGAATGCTGGACTTCAGGACAGTATAATTATTTTATTAAAGAAAATACCTGGCAGGAGGTTAACGATTGTAAGCTAATCCTTGTTTCACATAAGCTTGCCCCGTATATCTTACTGGTCACGTGACCTAATCACCTCTCATTGGCTGCTGTTGTGGTAATGACTGTCGTGCGGTAAAAATTAGTTCGTTATTTAACATGGTGATATATCTTTATATGTACGTGATATAGCGCTAGTGATGACATATTTGTTTATATGACTTTTATCACTGACCTTGTTTTGAACTGGATTAGTCATATATCGCCATTCGACGGTGTGTTGTGCCCAGTGCGAGAGATAAATTGTTTTATTTATTGTTTATTGCGCGTGTACTTATTATATGTATAATGACAGAGTCTACCGCCAGTTTTTCGCTGAAGTATCGCAAGGATAATTCTTTACAAACAGGCGAAAAAAGAATTGTGGATGTGTTTAATGCAATCACAAAGAAGAATCCGTCTTTGTCAGTGAGAGAAGTCGAACAGCTGTGCTCTGAAGTTACAGGTGTGAATGTTAGATCCATAGGAACATCGCGATGTGAAATTAAGAAAACAGGAAAACTTACCACTCCAGGCAAAAGCAGGAATAAACAAAAGTGCGTGTTCGGAGAAAATACGTGAAAAGTGTTGTGCATCATCATGTGCATAGTTTTTTCTTTAGAAACGAACTCCCTAACATAAGTAACATTTCGTCTTCTGTAAATGAGGATACAGATTTACCAAACTTTAGCAGATTGCTTATACAGCTGGGGTTTATGAATGAAAAAAGAGGCAAGAAAAATGTGCTAAAAGACAGAGGCGATATTGCTGTGTGGCGAAGACGTTATTTAAGCACAACCAGACTGTACCGAGATACAAATCGCAAAATATACACGAAGAACACACGAAAAGTAAGGTATGGCGTGACATGACTTTTAAGACTGAAAGACAAGCATTTTTGAAAGGTGTGTGTGCTGGTTTAAAAAATCCCAGTGGGAAAGGCCAGAGGCCTTTCATTATAAACTTGTTTCAGTTTCATTGCTCATTCATTCAGTTTCAACTTGCTCAGTTCATTATAAACTTGTATTTTTGCATGTCTTCATATCCTTATTTGTATGATATTATTTATCTTCCCGGCAATTAATCGCCTGCGGTGCGTATTTAGTAAAAGCGGGCGTTAAACACTACACATTTCATTTCATTTCCCGGCAATTATTATGAGGTTTACTGCAGGCTTAAACGTGACGGGAAGGCACCGCCTATGGCCTATGGCGCGAAAGCATTAGCCAACTAGGGTGAGGGGGAAGGTAGTTAAACGCGAAATGATACATTTCAGCGGGGCAAGGTTATATGAAACAGATTATAGGCTGTTCCATATGTGTAGCAGTAATTAAACTTGGAATGGGGCCGCACTCTGGAATCGGAGTAAAGCCAGAAAAATAGAGGGTATAGTGTGAGGTTAGTTTTTCCGATTGCACTAAGGAGGCTCAACAATTAAGTCTTCGAAAAAATTTGCTGAACATAATAAAACTGTTACATATTTAAAATAAATTTCAGTATTAGATAGTTCAAATAAAAAACAAATGGAAGCAGGTATTTAAAAAATGAACATAAACAGGCTGTAAACGACTAACAAGAGGTTTTAGAATTGCCTGAAAGAGGCCAGATTGTATAGACCTTATACAAATTTTGCTGAGTACATCCAACTTCAGAAATATCATGGGTTGAATATTGAGAGAGTTCTGCATTCTATTGTTAGTTATGTGAACATTATTGATCACATATCAGAAGACATGAGAAAGAAAATACCTAAATATCTAGTGGATAGTGATATTAAACTTAGTTTAGTAATTGATGAATCTACTATACCGCTCTCAAAGGTTAAAGGCATATGAACGCTGGCCAAGCTTAGTACGTGCAGCTGAAGAGGTTCCGTGTTAATAAGATCAGTTTTACCCGCCAGCAAAGTTTTGGCTATTCTTCCCGTAATTAAACAACATATTAAATATTCCTAAAACATTAAGATCTTACCTTGACACCCGTCACAGCAGTAGAACAGCAAGCACGGTATCCAGTAACTCGCTTTCCGACTTCGTGGACCTTTCCCGGAGATTGAAATACAGGTACACTCCCTTTTTCTGAGGTTGTAGCTGCTTCACTACAAATTCGTCACACTATGTGCACACTACCTACACCACAAGGTTACAGAGTTAATTTCTGGGATTTTGAAAAATCTACAGTTACCCTATATCCTGGATTGGAGAGATTTCGTAAAAAAAACTTGTTCATATTAAATATAATTTTTTGCCCTGAGAATGAATCACTTCACGTTTGTTGATCAAAAAATCACTTGTACCAGCTTCGAGGAACATGTTCATGCGCTCGGATCACTAACACTGGAAAATAGATATATGTATAATAATAATTTTTGTAATATTAACTATATTTCAGCTCGAGTTCAACACACGACTTAACAAAACGACATCTCTGCTCTGAAAACGAACTGAAAATTAACTCTGTTTCAAACTGCGTGACTTCTGTTTAATAGTAGATGCATTATTTATTTATGCTTGAGATAAATGTACCTGATGGTGGCTGTGAACTACTTCACCAAGTGGCCGGAGGTGTATGCCATCCCGAATCAGGAGGCAAAGACGATTACACACTGCCTCGTGAAGCAACTGTTCTGCCGTTTTGGGGTTCCGTTAGAGCTCTACATCGACCAGGGCACCAATTTTGAGTCTCACCTGATGAAGGAGGCACTGGTAAGACTAGGGGTTAACAAGACCCGCCCAACACCTCTACATCCGCAGTCAGACGGCATGGTCGAGAGGTACATCAAGACCCTAGAAGAACACCTGAGAAAGGTCGTGGCCAGCCATCAGTGAGACTGGGACGTCAATGTACCACTGTTCTTGCTGGCCTACCGCTCAACACACGACACCACGACGCCAGAAAGCTTAATGTTCGGCTGAGAGCTACGCCTCCCTTGTGACCTGGATTTTGAGAGCCCCCGGAAGCGAAACAGTCAGCAACCGAGTATGTGGAGAATCTCGTAGACCATCTCCGCGACATGCATTAGATGGTTCTTCAAAACATCCAGATGGCGAGCGACCGCATGAAGATAGGCAAGCCAACAGCCAAGGATTCCAGCAAGGTGACCTGGTCTGGTTGTACTGCGCTACCCGGACCAAGGGACGCTGCCCAAAGCTTCAACAACAGTGGCCAGGAGCGTACCGGACGGTAAACAGAATTAACGACGTGATCTACCGCATCCAGAAGGTGCCCGAAGAAAGAAGTTGGTGGTACGCTTGGATCGTCTGGCCCGTTACGATGGTGCTGTTCAGGACGACCAGCCTTAAGGAGGGAGCAGTGTCGCCGAGACATTGTTGTGCCCCTGCCGGAAGCCGCAGCCGGCGCGTGGGCGTATAGCCGGACGCTTGCCGTTAGAGAGAAGGAGACAGCATAATATCTTGATAGTTCCGTCTTTCGCCGCCGCGATCTTTCTCGGGAGCTCCACTCCATTCTAGAACAATGACTGGAGGTATAAAAACTTCACAAAGTGTTAGAGTGGAGTCATTTGTTAATGAGTTGTTAATTGTGTATATAGCTGTGTAGTAATTGTGAGTGTGTGGATATTTGAAGTGTACCGCAGTGATTTCTTTCGTTTGTTTACGTGCAGCTGAGGTAACGTGCTTTTTACTGATGCAAGGATTGTACAAAGTTACTGTTTACTGCAATAAAGAGCATTTTAAATTTCTGCAAACAAGACTTTTAATTCTACGAACCCACAAAGTCACATTATTGTTACTTTAATACCAAAGCATTATGTTTTTTTTTTTTTTTTTTTTTCTTACAGCAGATATATTTTTATTATTTTGAACACATTCATTTATAAAAATGCAAATAATACGAGTATATTCTTGTCGTTTTCAAAATAAATGCAATGGTATTACAAAAATGCCTTAGTATTGGTTGTGTATACACTCGGATTCATTTATCTGTTATGAATGGTACTGGCGTATAATGCGAAGTATCCTCTCGTGGAAATTTCACTAGGCATTTGTTCTCATCCATGCCCCGTAGAATTAGGGTAGTAATCGAAGCAGAGGGTTTTCTCACCCGATACCATTTTTATTCTATTTTACATATAGGAATGAAACATTCGTTTCAGTTTGTTTAAAAACAAAGTAGAATGTTTCAGTTCTTCTGTGTGAGCATAAATGCCATAAAATCGAGTATATCTTACCAATTGGAAGTAACATTATAATGTGTGTAATACACATTTCGTATTTCCACAATAAAAAAAATCAAAATGATGTCGGGGGTTGAAACCTTTGCAGGTCTAGCTCCTACACACTTGTCTTTAACTGCTCGACTATAAGTGCATTTCAGTAACTGAGACTTAATAATGAGAGTTGGACGAAACCAAAGAGACGCGTACCGTGACTCCATTGTAAACCGGCCGTGGAAAAGATGTGGACTTAGAAAACTATACGCTTCCAGATTCTGCTCAGTTTTTGGAAAAAGATGTATAACGTTTCAATAAAAGTCATTTTAATAAAAGTCATTAGTTAGTCATTTCGTAGAAAACAGGAACTAGAGCAAACAGTTTTGCATGTAATTCGGCTTTCTTTAAAACTTTTGTATTGCATAATTAAGACTTATTCAAATGTTAAGTTCGCTATACGTTCTATTTTTCAGTTTTTATTTATGCTGTTCACAGACTTGCGCCCGAACCTTTATATAAAAATTATTTTTTTCTTGGCTCGGTGGCTTCAAAACATGCATCTCTATAAAATCAAAATAAAAACACAATTTTGAGGTGGAATACTTACCTTTCATAGGTAAATAGCAGAGGAAGTAAGAATATTAAAAATTCCGTGTACTTTTTTTAAAGTAAGCCATTGCGCACGTTTATATAGAGTGCAAATATGCTAACAGAGAATTTGTATTTTTCTGAGAATATTTTAAGGCATTCTAGTGTCTAGGTTTCTCATATCCGTTGATGGATAAATGCCAATGACCGGACGTGTTAAATTATTTACATAAGGAGTTTCCGAATGGTGCCTTAAATGTCCGAGTTAAATGTTGTAGCACTGTGCATGCGTAGAATGTATTTAAACACGTTAGAAATCTCATAGGGAAAACAAGCAAGCAGAGTTGCAGGGGTTGGGGGGTAAACAAGCAGAAAACAAATATAAAAGCAAAATCCCAAATTAAACAGTGTTCTACACAAACCCATGGAGGTTATAATGTGTACATATCGGATGTACGGCTGCTTTACTTGTTCCATTGATAACCTAGATAAATTGAACTGTAAGATTGGGGATCGAATTCTATACTAGCGAAATCAAAGGAATACTTCTGTGATCTAGTAATTAACACACTGGGTTTAAAAGGAGATAATCATTTCGATTTCGAATTAACTTTAGGAAGTTTTGATTGCTATAATTCGAGTCCCATTTCAGAAGTGGGTGTCTATATAAATGTGTTTGCGGCTGCATCAAAGGTCAGGAAACATGTTTTATGACAGGATGCTTTACTTTCACATAACCCTTACATAAATTAAACGTTATTTTATTATATTGTTTACTGTTGTGTAAAATTCTTTTATCTTGAATTTCGTCCTTCAAACCTTTTTGTTTTCTTTTGTACTCCATTGTTTTGGTTCTCGGAGGTAGTTTCTTCTTTAGTTCCATTGAAGTTCTCATCTGAACTATTGTAGGTGTTTGAACAAGAAATTTAAAATTAATTGTTCTTTCACATTAGTCGTGTGCATGGCAAGGTTGGTAAAGGTAGAGTTAGACTTAAAAATTCAATGCCAAGGCCGAGATTTGAGCCATCGACCTCCCTATCTTCGTTCGCTTGCTTTAAACACCACGGTAGAATGCCAGCGGGACTTACTATGCTGTGTGTACTTCTAAAAGTGGATTTTAATGGCTTCGCCAGTAAGGTAGTTGTCTCGTGTCTATAGGAGAACCCTTAACGGTTTGCCGTGAATAAATACGAGTCATATGGAGAATTTAACGTCGTGCTGACACGTTAACATGATAGCTCAGTGATTAGAGCAACAGGTCGGAGACCGAGATATCCGTGGTTCAAATTTATCTTCCTGCTAAAGTTAAAATGCCATACAAGTAGTTGTAAGCTTTCAACGACAGGTATTTTGCAGTTCAATTAAACTTTTCCCCATAATTTGTCTGTCAAGTTTCTTGAATTATGCAGTTACTGTCTGCCCAGCATAAGAAGGCAAGCTAGAGGAATGTGTAACGTAATCAATTTTGCTGTCCCCACGGTGTTTATGCTCGCCTTCCGGGTATGAAAAGGATGCTAGATTCGTTTAAAATACGCAAGTGTGCTCATATAGCTCACCCATATATAATACCTATCACTGCAGTTACTGCAACAAGCATTATATATGGCAACCTGGGTTACTCATATGCACTCTCATACACTCATTTCCCAGTAAACGGATCCACTACCAGAGCAGATAAATAGTTCATACCCCTCTCCTCTTCATTCCTCTCTTGCCTTCTTGTGGTGGGTAGACAGTAGTGGTATCTGGAGATGTTCCTGATTCCATTAGCAACATAATCCCATCGTATCCCACACTTTGGTAAAATTCTAGCTTATCCTACAGATGGAGTCTCTGCAAATAATTCAAATGCTTGGAAAGTTTCTCATTTTGTTACTACTTCTCTGTAACGCGTTTTATGTTCCCTGCCAATGGAAAAATCCACTCAAACCTCAAATATATTAGCTGCTACTTCCAGTTATGGACTAGTGTATTGCTTAGGTTGTATCAGAAATGGTGAGTAGGTTTCTCTTAGGCTTACCGCATTTCAAAATTTGTGCAAATGAGAAAGCGAATCGTATGCACCTGCCTGACATTTAGCAATATCTTTCATAGATTTCTAGCTTATTTGTTGTTTGTTTCTTTAGTCTGTAATTCCCAAGAAGTCTGGAATTTTCAACTTTAGAATTTGGCTCATAACGAACGTTGTCCTTCTGGGCACTGCAATAAATTGTTTTGATAGGGATGGAACTTTGATATTGTAGCGTCGACATCTCGATTCTCCAGATACTTGGTTTTAACAGCATGCGCCAAATGCTACGCAGTTCGCAGTTTCGGAAATATCTTTCTGGAGCCCCAACAGACGGCTTGCATTGTTTGCTGATGGTTATATCCAGATACACCGTAAGTATAATCTCATTTTGTGGAGGCAAGATATTTCTTGCTTGTTACCTCCCTGTGGGTAGTATAAGTTACAGCTGTTCAGAAGTTAGAAAAGAAAATCAAGCAATATATATTTTCTCTATAAATAATAATAGAAGTTTATTATTTCACAAGTTTAGTGGTGTTTCTAATGGAACGTTTTGTTTGAAAGTTTCATTCCTAAATGCAGAATTACTTGTTTTCGGTAATTAGGAATAGCACTTACTGGAAGCAATTTGAAACTGCAAACTGCTTCTACTTTTTGGTGAGAGTATGAGTACAGCGGATCCTGCACCATGGCGTAGTGGGCTAGGGCGTTGTGCTTTGGTTCCTTGCAACGGAAAGCGCCCGGGTTCGATACGACCATTGAGGGGTACGGATTTTAAGTTCCGGGTATAGGACTGGTGCATCGTGAGGAATTTGAGGAGCTACGATAGGTAGTGAATTCCGGTCAAGGAATCCAACTTTCTGGCTGGGGTGC
Organism: Mantis religiosa; assembly: GCA_030765055.1. Lineage (NCBI taxonomy): Eukaryota > Metazoa > Arthropoda > Insecta > Mantodea > Mantidae > Mantis > Mantis religiosa. The sequence goes on along the minus strand of CM060948.1, from coordinate 107,471,289 downwards.
CGTGATGCTGACCACATCTCCTTCCCGTATCAATTGGATTGGCCCACCTGTGCCTTGCGTATGTGGTCGTGAAGCCGACTCGCTTGCGGGCTGTTACGCCGTGCAAAAAATTAGTGTAGCGGGGAATAGTGAAAAATGTGTGGGGAAAGAGTGCTGCGCCTTGTGTAAAATTTTTATTTTACAAAAAGAAGATAAAGCAAGAAAGCAGAGAGCAAGGGAAAACGGGAATAAATGTCTGTAGTGTTTAACACCCGCTTTTACTACTTACGGCTCCGTAGTCGGTGACACCGATGCATGAGATGAAACTGGAGCACCTGTGGAATAAGATGGCGGGGAAACCCGGAGAAAATCCGTCCCAGCGCTGTATTTTCCACCACAAATCTCACTTTTCTGTCTCTTGGGATCGAACCTGGGCCGCCTTGGTGAGAGACAAGGGTCTAACTACTCATCCATGACGCTGCCAAGGAAGGGAAGGATTCAGTAAAGGGGAGGGGAGGGAATAAAGGAGAAAATAATCCCTCTGTGTCACGAATAGCAGATAATCCTGTATAAAACCCCTTTTTCTTTTCATTATTGCTTCCATACCCTACTGTTACCATAGGCCACTGGTCTTACATAATTATAAACTTCCCCTGTAGCCCCTGCAACCTGTACGAGTAGGCCACCCACCCTACAGCTCGGTGCTTATGCAGACAATCGGGCATATATACAGAGCTCCACAGAATTAATTTCTTTCATATTAGAAGTATACCAATATTTATCTTATTTAGATTAGTGGCAGTAATTTATTGTAAACTTACTTTGCTGCTTCTTGCAATTTCATTTTCCGGGTTTAAGTCAGTGACATACATTACTACAATAAGCTTTGAATTACTATAAAAGCATGACAGTGAAAAAGGAATATATATACGTAAAGCATTGCTTAGGTTATAAGTTAAATTTAGAAACTCGACTAAATTAATTAGCACGTGAAGCATAAGTTCCTCGTTGGATTACAACACTGATAAGAGGAAGATAAGGACTGAAGAAACAGCCTGGGAATAATCAGACGTATGTTTAAATAGTGAGATAAGAATTAATCTTCTGAACACACAATTAAAATTACGTATCCTGAATGTGATAAGGGCACACCTCTGGGTATGATATTAAACACCTGACTGTCTACTCGTCAGATCTTTTCTTTATATAAGACTCCACCTGAAATAGCAATTTAGGTTATTTTCAAAAAAGAGAAACTAATTAGCATATCATTAAACTTGGGAAGTTCGAAACGAATTTGTCCTCGCCTGAAGCTGAGTCAAAGTGTAGAATGATTAAGTTCTTTCACTGAACAAGGACTTTTAATACATATATGAAATCATTCGTTGTAGCACAGGTTATGCTGCAGGTTCTCATTGTTGAAAGCATCCGAATTTCAATAACCCGTTCAATCAGTTGCTTTGTACTATCTCACGTCCAGAAGAAGGTGAACGGGGTCTGAGGTATGAGTGGGAGCTCTAATCATTAATCTGTTCACTTAGTCGATATGTTTACTATGTGTGTATGGGTATCTGCCACATCTAATGCTTGCAGTGTTCCTCTCACAAGAATGTGTCTGTATGGAATGTGTTTGACACCAACACAATTTCCCTAATGTTGGGTTTCTTTGTCAGTTATGTTATACTTATTTTCATTGATTTGTTTGTCATTTCGCGTAATATTTTCAGAGCATGGGAAGTATTTTGATTCTGAATAACTTCTGCAGAATAGGTTCTTTAGCCTTGTGGTATTCATTTTTCTGTGCGAAAATTTAAAATTAAAACATGTATCCCAATAAAAACTTACCGAGTCTGAAAATATCGGATGAAATGAATATAGATGCCAGCATGATAGCTTCTCCGAGCTGCTACAGTAGTGCGCTACATAATAATTATCTCAGGGTATGTGTGGGTGGAGACCTGCACCGTGGTGTAGTGGGCTAAGGTGTCATGCTTTGGTTCCCTGCCACAGAATGCGGCCCGGGATGCCCGGATGTACCCTCTGGGGTGCAGATTTAAGTTCCGGGTATAGGTCCGGTGCCCACTAGGCATCGTGAGGAAAGTGAGGAGCTACGATAGGTAGCGAAACCTTGTTGTGAAAGCCAACTTTCCGACTGGGGGGACCGAGATGCTGACATCTCCTCCCCGTGTCAGTTGGATGATTGCCCACCTCTGCCTTGCGTATGTGGGCGTGAGGCCGGCAGTTGGGTTGCCCGGCCTTGGCCCATCAGGACTGTTACGCCACGGGTTATTATTATATGTGGATGGCTGCGAGAATAGACAACACTACTCAGTTATGTTGACTGATAAATTTAATGGATACCAATACATGAGCTATTTGAATCTCATTTGAAGAATGAAGAATTAAACTGCTTCTTAACCATAGCAGCCCGCCTCGGTAACGTAGATGGTAGCATGTCTGCCTCACGTTCAAGAGGTCCCAAGTTTGAATCTCGGTCAGGGTGAGTTACCTGGATAAGGTTTTTTTCCGAGGTTTCCCTTATCCTCAAAGACGAATGTCGGGTAACTCTAAACTCCATGGACCCCGGACTCATTTGAGCATCATTTCACCCATTTCATTAATCGTCCGATATGACTAGATGTTGGTGGACGTAAATTACAAAGAAAAAATAAGTTAGCCATAGCACTAGCAAATGTAACTACGCTAACTTCTAAAGTATCAATAAACTTTCGGTTTGAAACCACTGTTTCCGTAATAGCAATGACAAGCCTAACTTGTCGTGAGTCATGAAATGTTAAGTGAGAAATTTCCTTGCGGCTGCCGCCAAGTATATAATTATCCGAGAGCGAGCTTTAGGCGCATCGATAGCACTAGTCAACAAATTGCCACATGAACAAAAACAGGTCACTTCAACTGAATCAAACCTTCTAAATACGAAAACGAGAGTAAAAGTTACGTAACACGTAACGCGCTTGTGTGACAGTGCTGCAGCGGATTCTTACAAAAACGACACAACATGTTCCCCTTTATTAGCATATGATTCTAATAACGTGATGAATATTCATTGAATACTACTCATCCTGTGCATAAAATGCTTTATTTTTATATAGAAGATAACACAAAGTAAAATAAACTAACACCCTCAGGGGCCCATTATGGGTTCGGGGAGCGGCGACCCCGAGGTACCTGAGCCTCCCAATGTCTGGGGGTATAGCCGGACCACCCTGTCTCCCGGGGACATAAATAGGGAGACCTGGCCCTCCAGGTTGGGGGTTGAAGCGTGGGGCCACATTCATAAAAAACATAAATTGTTGCGAAATCTGTAGAAAAGTTAGCCGGATGGACACACCTAAGACGACAAGGCAAACGGAAAAAGGACCTTCGAATTGGATCATGGAATGTTTTGGTGCGCTGCAAAGACTGCTGGATCAGCTCGATGCTTATAGAATGGATATCACAGTTATACAACAGATGAGATGCGTTGGGAGCGGAGTAATGGAAAGAAAAGATCATATAATATTCTTTAGTGGTAAGAAGAATGAGCACACTTTTGGAACCGGTTTTATAGTACATAAACGAATCAAACATCTTATAATGGACGTTAAACCTAAATCACACAAACTATGTAGACTGAGACTGAAAGGAAAATTTCTAATGGATGTTAGGAGTTATAAAGAGGCAAATATAGATTCAGATCATTATATGATATGATTATAAGCAGGATTTCTAATATAAGAAAAAGAAATTGGATTACAGAAGAGGAAATTCAACTGTGGAAAGCTGAAGGATCAATAAATATATGCCAGATATATTAATACAACCAATGAGAGACTTGCACTCCTGAATGACAGTGAGAGTGTCAGCGAGGCATGGGAGGATGTTATTAAAATCATAATAAATGCTGCTGAAGAAACTCTGGGAAGAAGGAATAAATTTAAGGTTAAATATTGGTTTGATGATGAATAACAGGTGGCGGAAATGAAGAATATGGCATATCAGAGGGTGCATCAGAGAAGTTATACTAGAGGATTAATGGAAGCATATCGGGAGGCAAGACGATTGGCAAAAATACTGCATAAGAAGAAGAAAAGAGAATTCAGTAGGAATGAGCTTAAAGAGATGGAAAATTTAAGGAGCGCCAATGAAACTATGGCTTTCTATAGAAAATTAAACCAAAGCAGAAAGGACTTTCAGCCAAGAACCACTTTATGTAAGAATAAGGATTGTATAATTATAGGTGATAGTTCCAAATTACTTGAAAGATGGAGACAATACCTTAGTGAACTCCTGAATAAGGACGAAGTACAAACACAGAATGAAATTGAAATAGCTGAAATGGATAGTAGGAAAAGTGAAGAATCAGAAGAGAGGGAGTTGGAATCTGATATGCTGGACGTACAGATAGCAATAGATAAAATTAAGAATAATAAGGCATCGGGTGGAGATCTTTTACGGGCTGAGCTAGTTAAAAATGCTGGGAAAGAGTTTATGAAACACTTACATAAACTGATGATTCAATTATGGAGGACGGAAGATCTGCCTCACTTTCAAGAGGTCCCGAGTTCGAATCTAGGTCAGGGTGAGTTACCTGGATAAGGTATTTTTCGGGGTTTCCCTTATCCTTAAAATGACGAATGTCGGGTAGCTCTAATCTCCATGGACCCGAACTCATCAGAGCATCATTTCACCCATTTCATCCATCGTCCGATATGACTAAATCTTGGAGGGCGTAAATTACAACAAAAAAGAGGACGGAAGTAACACCTGAAGAATGGGAAATGAGTGTGATATGGCCAATACACAAATGGGGGGACACAATGATATGTTCAAACTATAGAGGAATTAATCTGCTATCTGTTGTGTATAAGATATTCTCCAATATACTGTTCGCCAAATTGAGTCCATATGTTGAAAAGGTTATAAGAGATTATCAGTGTGACTTCAGACAAGGAAGATCCACGACCGACCAGATCTTTGTGATGCGCCAAATATTTGAGAAGTGTATAGAATTTGGAATTGACCTACATTGCCTGTTTGTTGACTTCCAGGCAGCTTATGACAGCATAAATAGGAAAAAGTTATATATAGCGATGAAGGAATTACAGATTCTAGAAAAGCTGATTAACTTAGTAAACGCAACTATGGCTAAAACACAGGGCCAAATAAAAATACAAAATACTGTCGCGAACGCATTGTTGAGGTGAGGCGGCATGAGGGACGAGTTCAGAGAGACGGGCAGTGCACTGCGGAGATAAAAGCTCGCCGAAACGGTGGGAGGAAGGAGACGGATTTCTGGAGAGTTCGTCTTCCTTCTAGCGCCGTCTTGATTGTTTGAGAACATTCCGGATAGTAAGCTATAAAAGTAGCCGCGGCCCGCCACTGGGGACAGTTATTAATTGGACTCGTGTGCGTGAACAGCTGTGTGAACTTTGTTTGTGGTCGATGACCTTGCAAGTTGTATTGTGTGCAATTCTGCTACTGTAGGGATTGACCGAAGTGTGTTTCTACGGAAATAAAGAGCAATTTTTAGTGTTTATAACCTGGACTATTAATTTCACGAACCCACAAAGTCACAATACGTTGTCAGATCCAATAACATATGAGAATGGAGTAAGACAAGCCTGGCATGCCCGCTATTTAATATTGTGTTAGAGAATGTAGTTAGAGTGTCTGGAATTAACATTAGTGGAACAATTTTCTATAAGCCAGTACAGATCTTGGCATATGCAGATGATATAATAATCATTGTAAGAACACAAAGAGCGATGAACGAAGCGTAAAAATCAGCAAGGAAGGTAAATCTAAAAATTAATGAGAAGAAAACAAAATATATGCCAATTAGAAAACAAAGTAGTAGATCTGGCGTTATATAAATTGGATTGTATAAATTTGAGACAGTTGGGAGTTTTATCTATCTTAGCACAGAGATCAATGATGAAAACAACACCAGTGTTGAAATTATAAACTATAAACCACAAAACAGCAGCTATAATAAAATATATCTTAAATACGAGAGTTATTTTAACATCTACGGCTTTATTTCCTCCTTTTGTTTTCTGTGTCGCTTTCTCTAAATAAAAACCAGCGATAGTCGCCCATCATACTGCGATCCCATCTACCCTGCTCCATCTTCTGAATAACCTGGCATTATTCACTGTGTTCATCACTCACAGCCCCCTTGTTCTCGGGGAGAAATCCAAATGTAAATGGAGCAAGTGAATTTTGAGGGACATTCCACATCCTTTTTGTAAATGTCCAGATCTTGAACCAGCTGTCAGTAATTTTCTGTCTTATTGTTTCCAAGGAATCCTTTCACCATTTCCTGAAAAACCTTCCATGCAGCTAGTTTCTTAGCGCTTAACTATTTTTCGAGGTTTTCATATTTTAAAATCCTCGTAATTTGGGGACCAACGAATATTCCCTCTTTTACTTTAGCATCGTTGAGTTTTGGAAACTGGCTTCTGCGGTATGCAAAGGCTTCTCCATTTAAAATAACACCTGAAGCTTTCCTGGCGACGACTGCACTCAAGATATTCTCGGGAAACAAGCGAGGTGAAAAGACGATTAGAAATGGACAGGATGATGATGATGATGATTTTTTTTAATTTACGTCCTCCAATGTTGAGTCATATCGGACGATGAATGGAATCGGTGAAATGATGCTCAAATTAGCCAAGGGTCCATAGAGCTTAGAGTCACCCGACATTCGTCTTTAGGATAAGGGAAAACCCCGGAAAAAACCCTACCCAGGTAACTCACCCTGACCGAGATTTGAACTCGGGACCTCTTGAACGTGAGGCAGACATGATGATGATGATGATGATGATGATGATGATGATGATGATGATGATGATGATGATGATGATGATGATGATGATGATGATGATGATGATGATGATGATGATGATGATGATGATGATGATGATGATGATGATGATGATGATGATGATGATGATGATGATGATGATGATGATGATGATGATGATGATGATGATGATGATGATGATGATGATGATGATGATGATGATGATGATGATGATGATGATGATGATGATGATGATGATGATGATGATGATGATGATGATGATGATGATGATGATGATGATGATGATGATGATGATGATGATGATGATGATGATGATGATGATGATGATGATGATGATGATGATGATGATGATGATGATGATGATGATGATGATGATGATGATGATGATGATGATGATGATGATGATGATGATGATGATGATGATGATGATGATGATGATGATGATGATGGCTTGTTTACCGAGAATATCTTGAATATGACTTCTCCATTTTTGTCCATAACCTTAACTATGTTCTTCATTAGGCCATTTTTGTATGGAGAGGGGGTATTATTACTTTATTTCAGTTTACTAATGGAACATACTTGACATTGCGCTGTCTGGTTGTATGAGTTCCTCATAGAGGTTTCTCTTTTATAAAGTAGTGTGATGCAATGCAAGCATAGAAAGCAACAGTACCTTCTAAATCCCCCTTGTAGTCCTAATAATATTGCAATGACCTTCAAGTTTCCACATATATACCAGCTGCACCTGCCGTAGTTAACCGTAACCATTAGACTGGACTGAACTAGGTTGCTATTGTTAAGCATTAACCCTAAGCATTGGAAACATTTGTTAAAGCTGGTTTAGAGAACATCTGGGGCATTTATATGTCCATAATTTACTTACTTGGATTTTTGACAATTTTTACTGTTTTAAGTATATTTCAATGATTTACAAGAAACTAATGGGTGTAGGAACATTTTTAGGCTCATAGTTTTTAACTGTTCATACAACTTGACGTAAAATGTCCTGTTAATTAGTGTAGTCGATCACAGTAAAACATGTCTGTAGCTAAACAGATTGTAATACTAAGACATGGATTTTAGAGACGCGCTCTTTTTCACAATTAAGCCCCGCCTTCTTCATGACTATCTCACCAAAGCTACTACTTATGCATTGCCAAATCTGGAGATTTTTATTCGCATCCGAAACACACTTTTTACTCTGTGACTTGTTAAGTTCTGAGAATTCAGTTCACCGAAAACCTAATTGCCCAAGCTACTTATAACCAGGGGTAAGATTTTGTGGTGACAGTTGTTTATAAAATTCGCATTGTTGTATCCCAGGGTGGGACCACAACGTGGCCGAGCGGAAGCCGAAGGTAAATGGGAGGGGCGTTAAGCCTTTGGTAACAAAACCAACAGCAGTCAGGTGAAAATGATGGTTTATTGTGGAGCTTTAGTGAAACGGTACATTAAGCAGGATGAACACTTTGCTCCAGACAGTCTACTAAATGCTGAAGAAGATATTTACGGGTGGACGGGTGTTACAGCGATGTGCGGTAAGACCGTACGGTCATACCTGCTTTGACAACTGTCGATGAACTGCCGTGTACTACGGTATACTTGTTTCCAGAAGAACTCCCCCCTAGGTTCCCAACATGGGGGTTTATATCTGCTGATCGAAAGATCGTGAACAATGTCTACGTGACTCCTTCCACTATTATTTACTTTCTTAAAGTCCACTAAACTGGAATTTGTACTTTTCCTTGTAAACGGCTCACATGTTCTTCGCCCGTATACTCATAGTTTGTTTGCTGGTCCACACAGTAATATTTTGTTTGTTCTATAAACATCCTTTCTGTTTCCTAATTTTACAAATATCGCTTCGACTGACTGTCGCCGTTTGAAATAGAATGTTTTTCTTACTATTCTTATTCCAAGTCATTTCATGACTTGTTACATAGTTACATATGTTAAATGAACGATCAATACACAATATATTTCACATACAGAACAATATACGTTTCAATATTTCACATACAGAACGATATTCGTTTCACATATACAACAGCATTAATAATTTTAATTGGTGGTGCTTTGTGGTGAATATTTTGCCGTAAATTTGCATTAATTTCGCGCAAATTTTTGAGTAAAGAATTAATGAGTAAAGAAATTGCTCAAATGAAGAGTAACATGTAACTAGAGTAACACAACTGTTAAAACCCCCTTTTTCAAATTAAAATATTTTATTTGAAATCAGCAGACAGTAGGTAACATGAATAAGATCAAATATCACACATCAGAGTGGCCGCCTTGGTAGCGTGGTGGTAGCGTGTCTGCCTCACGTTCAAGAGATCCCGAGTTCGAATCTCGGTCAGGGTGAGTTACCTGGATAAGGTTTTTTCCTGGGTTTAGCCTTATCCTGAAAGACGAATGTCGGGTAACTCTAAGCTCTATGGACCCCGGGCTCATTTGAGCATCATTTCACCCATTCCATTCATCGTCCGATATGACTTAACGTTGGAGGACGTAAATTACAATCACACATCAGACATCGCCAAACTGCAGCATACAAGAAGTTGTGATGTTTTCGCTTTTCATGCTTGTTCCTTCATATATTCTACTAAGAAAAAAATATCTCACTGTCATCATTTGACATAGGCAACCAAAGACATTGAAGGGACTTTTCACAGAAATTTCGGTAAGAATCAGCTTTTGCCTTGAGTGCCAAGAGTGCTGTTACTACATCTAATCTGTTATCGTTACCACCACGGTTTTAAAAATGTCACAAAACTCTTTGTAACAAAGAAGAAAATCAGAATCACAAGTAATACCACTGGTTTTAAATGCATTTAGTTGCATTCACGTATGGTCTCAACTTTTAAACATTAACTTACTTTAATTCTGTAATTTTAAAACTATTGTATAAAACTGGATTTATGTTCTTTTTGTAACAGTTTTAATAACCTAAGTAAACATTTTGAGGAATTTTTCTAATATAATTATATAATAATTATTAATTAATAAATCAGGTGATGGGAAAATGATCCGTGAACGTTAAACACAACACAGGTAGTAAACAGGTCGCAACGACTTAGCCATACTAACAACACGTAACAATAATGTAATTATGAAACTAACAATAGCAACAGCCTTACCTTCATAAATATTTTTGTTGTGTTCATAACGAACTCCACTTTGTCGCTTTTTACTCTTTTTTTTGGGATTGGAGCCTTTTGGGTACAGAGGCCGACAGAAGTATTCGAATAATATAATATGTAACATTGCACATACTATAAATACTGTAATATTTATTTGGCAGCGTTGTCTCGGAAACAATATTTAAAATATCACTTTGCGTGTATTTATTACACAATCTCTACTGTATTTATTCTATTGTCCCTCTTATTGGAAGACATAAGTATTCGAAAGTACCCAATCGAACAGAGAGAAAGATGGTTAGACGTACCCTACACGCTCCTACCACATAGCACTTGTCTTTATGCTATGCCTCGAGACAGTGTGCTCAAAAGTTAGTTAGTTAGTTACTAACACTCCCCACATGGCAACCTTGGCCTTCGGGGTAACCTCACCCCACCAAGTGATGACCGGACCCATTTCTCAGGTGGAGGCACCCAGAGGGCGGTGTCCATTACCTCCGATGATAGGGTGATAGTGAAGATGGCGGTGAGGTGAGAGGACCTAAAGTTTTTACCGTGGACTCCGAACCACGTTGGGCATAGGGGATACTTCACGTGTGCTAGACAGAGGTGAAGGCGTGGATAGGGCCGACTTAAAATCGCCAACCCCAGAGCCGGGAATCGAACTCGGGACCCTTAGAACGGGAGCCGCGAACGAAACCACCGCGCTACCCCGGCGCCGTGTGCTCAAAAGTTATTCATTCGATCACTGAACTTACAGGTAATACGGTACGCAAAGGTAAGGAGACGACGGTGGCAGAGAGAAATATCATGATAAATATGTACAAACAAAACAAATCATCCTTTGAAATTGCCAAAACCATTAACAGAAGCAAAACTACAGTGTTCTGCATAATTTAACACATCAAACAGACAAATACTGTTGTAAATAAACCTAGAAATAGCGCTCCTTCTAAACTCACCACCAGAGACAGGAGGCAAATAATAAAAATGGTGAAGAAGAATTCGAGAGTCACTGCATCTGGATGCCTTGAGCAATATTCTGGCACTGTGGTTCACACCAGAACGGTTGAACGGGTTTTAAATAGTACTGGGTACAATGTCCGCGTTCCCAGGAAGAAACCATATGTTAATAAGGTGAATGAGAAAAAGCATATAGAATTTGCTGAACAGTATGTGGTGAAACCAACAGAATTCTGGGATAAGGTTCTGTGGTCGGACGAGAGCAAATGCTGCTTATACAAGAGTGATGAACGTCTTAAAGTGTGGAGACTGCCAAATACAGAATGGGAAACTAAGAACATGGTAGCTACAGTAAAACATGATGGTAGTAGTTTGATGGTATGGGGCTGTATAGCTTCATCTGGCTTTGGGGAACGGGTGTCCATAGATGGGATCATGGACAAATTTGAATACAAGAGTATTCTTGAAAACGATCTTAAAAAGTGTGCAGAGAAGCTGGGATTACGCCATAATTATTACTTCCAGCAGGAAAATGATCCGAAGCATACTGCCGAAATTGTAACGCCTTGGATCATGTACAACACTCCTCACACTTTGAAGACCCTGCCCCAATCTCCAGATTTAAATCCTATAGAGAACATCTGGAAGGAACTCGAGGAGCGTGTGAGGAAGCATCATATCAGATGCAAGAAGCATCTGAAAGAGCTTTATCAAACAGAGTGGAGAAATATAAACTCTGCAGTCACTAAACAACACATGCAGACAATGCCCAAACGATTATCAGCAGTAATTCAAAGAAAGGGGATGATAACTAAATACTAGCTGTTCTCTGTTTCAATACTTATGCCCAGATGTAAAGTAACCTTTTTATTTCTCCTTGTAGTGCAAATTTGTTTCAGTTGCTATTTATGAGTTTATATGTTTAATGGAAGACTTAAGTTTATTTTGTACCAGCTGTATTTACGTATACTTACTCTGCGTAGCTTTAAAATAATATAAGTAATAAATATGTTTACTATTGAATACTTATGTCGACATCTGTACGTTACTTCTTTTAACTGCATCTTGCACTCGCTTTAGATGAGCCTTGGTTTTTATGTGCTTTTCATAGGAACCGCGCCTCTTCCATTCAGTTCTTGTACACAATTTACACATCACAACGTAATTAGCACACACATAAAATCCTTGTTCTCGATATTCTTCAACGCGGGAGTTCGCACTAATTTCACTATGCCTTCCCATTTTTAATCTCTACAGCCCGTTTTACACGCCCGTGCCGATGAAGCAGTGAGACTACGGACAATATTTTTATGTTAATGTAATGTCTGAAAGTAGATTCCAAGAAGTTCTATCTTCTCAGTACCTTTAGTCAGCATAATAGCAAGTCTTTTGCTGTGCACGGTGTGATATCCAATAAATAACATTTCCAGTTAGCATTCGACAAACAGTTCTCAGTATCATGGACCAGTCGGGTGCCGTGGTGTCAGTTTAGTGTTGCACCGCTTAGCTGTTATTTCAGTGCGCATGATGATGTCACTGTATTGGCTTTGTTAAGTGTTAAATTTTATCTTGCTTTTGTTAAATTTGTAAACACTTTTTCAGGACTTCTAGTTTCATGCTATGAAGACATTAAATACAAGTTAAGGATAAAGACAGTTAAAGTTATATTTATGTAACTTTTAATAAATGTAAATGTTTCTATGCAGACTAAAAATAATAGAAATTTTCTCATTTATCGCTCAAAAATATATTATTCTCGAAAAAAGGAAAAAGTCGCGAAAATTCACAAAATTATCGCTAATAAGAAAAACGCTTGCCTCTAATTCCTTTTGCTCAACACTGAAATTGCCTGGCTGATGACTTATTTTCCTTTGACAAAGTTGTAACTCATGCTTTTTATGCAGGATAAGTCAAAATGACGGATCCGATTTATTCTGTGAAATCTAATGAATGTATCGTAATGTGCGACATGTGCAAAGGAAGGTAAACTCTCGAAGTTTAGTTTCCGGCGTGTTTTCGTTTTCCACCGCTATCGCTACGCAGGTAGGTCGTGCATCCCTGGAGGATAGAAATCTCATTCGTTTGTCACCTCGTTCCCCCACTTGACCCTGTGTGATTTCTTGTGGGGTTACCTAAAGTATCATGTTTACGTACCACCACTTCCAGCAACATTGGATAGCCTTTGTGCCCACATAACAGCAGCCGTTTCAGAAATTGACCGCAATATACACAAGGTTTGGCAGGAGTTAAACTCCGTGAAGTGTGTCGTGTTACGCGAGGTGCTCACATAGAACATTTGTAATATGATTGGAAACAACTTTCAGAATTTTCCCTTCTTAGCACATGACTCATATTATGACCTGCTCATTAGATTTTACTGAATAAAATTATGAAATCTGATCCATCACTTTGAATTCCCCTGTATTATACTTAATTTTAACATATAGAAATTATTTATATATTTTCCTATCACTTTTGCGAAATTCTTAATCTTAGAAATTTCAATAATTCTAGAACTAAGCCTTTAGATAAACTGTCATGAGTACTTTATTATTGTTATTGTTATTATTATTACTATTTTTATTTATTTATTTATTTATTTATTTATTTATTTATTTATTTTCATTTATTTATTCTCCCAATAAAATAACCCTATTTTACCAGTAAGGTATATTAGGGTTCTAGTTAAAAAGAAAACACATAAATACAAAGAGCAAAATAAACGGACATGAGAATAGTTATAACTAGACATCGGATCGCATACACCTTAGCAATCTATGTATGCGCTCAGGTACTATACAAGGTCAAGTGCGACATCAACAAACATCCGATGTCAACAAGTATACCGATGCGCTGTGTGTGTACACTCCGGTACGGATACAAAATGTAACCTACGTTACAAAATGCCATCCTCTTCATTGCATTCGATGCGGGAATTACAGTGAACAACCATGTACATTCGTAAACTGTCGAATGTGAATTTTCTGTGCTTCTCGTTGAAACAATATGAAAATATTGGAAGAAACTTTGTTCGTCACATGACGTTAATGGTGCATATGAGTAGTACAAATCATTTTCATGTGTTTGTCCGAGACTTAGTTTATTTCTTATATTACGCAGCCCTGAAAATCCAGTATTTTTGTGTAGAATACTGGACAATTTATTTTTTGCTCGTTTGGTAGGTGATTCATTGTGTATATTGTTAATTTTTGCAGACACCTCCTCTACTTCTTTTAGACGCTCGAAATAACATTCTTCAATGGCTTAATGGCTGTTCATAATACTGTCACCCGAACTGTCACCAAAAACGTTTGATTTATAAAATGGAGATTGTCCAATGATTGTTGTGAAAGTAATGCTATTAACAAAATGTGTCAAACACCTTGTACTCCCTGGAAGACAGATCTATCTGCGTGGCCAGCAGTAGTAACGAAACTAAAGCTACGCGTTGCGAAACGGATTATCCCTGCATGTTGTCCCCGGTACTGAAGTCAGCAGTTAAATACTGCGAGACTCGTAAACTTCATTTCCCTTTAAAGGTGTATGGGATCCGTTGCCTGGTTATAACGATTTAAAAATTTGGCCTATAGTGTTCGAAAGCTGAAGTGCAACATTTTTAAAGAATACATTAATCCACGGTGTTTGAAGGTCTGTATCACAATATGAAAGATGTTGAATAAGATGATACCTCTTTCTTTAATGAACATCACATCTAAATATTAAGTGTTCCACACGTTCATCAACGCTTTCACATTTACATACAGTGAGTAAAAAAAAATATTGGAACAGCTTGAAATTCTAAGTTCTTTTCTCAATAACATCATAATGCACGAGGTGCGTTCAAGCTATAACACGTATTTTTTCAGGACTGGGACCAGATAGGAACTTCTGTTTTAAAAAAAAAAAAAATACACGTGGACTCTTTGTGATGCGTGACAGAGATGGCATCACTGTATAGTGCTTAAAACCCTAGTGTCAGCGACGAGACTTAGGACTGTTTTGATACTTAAAATGGCGACGTTTTCATTGCAAGAACAGTGTGTAATCATCCGTTTTCTCCATTTTCGTGGTGTAACACCTATTGAAATTCATCGCCAGTTGAGTGAGGCATGTGATGACAGTACCATGGATGTGTCTAATGTGCGTTCCTGAGTGCGACAGTTCAGTGATGGTAGAACATCGTGTGACAACAAACCATCACAGTCACGACCTCGCACCAGCCGGTCTGACGAAATGATCCAGTGAGTGGAGAACGTTGCTTTGGAGGATCGCCGATTGAGCTTTGCAGACATTGCCTCCAAAATTGGCATTTCCGTTGGATCTGTGCACACAATCCTGCATGAAGATCTGAAAATGCGAAATATGTCTTCTAGGTGGGTACTACGAATGCTGAAGAATGATCACAAGGCTGCGCACGTGGCAAATTGTCAGGCGATGTTGACGCGTGATGACGGCATGAATGGAACTTTTTTCAATCGATTGTGACAGTGGATAAGAAGTGGATGCCCTTTTTCTACTCTGAAACCAAGCGCCACTCAGTTCAATGGAAGCACACAGACTCACCGCCACCCAAAATAAAAATAAAAAAAAGAATTGGGTGAGCGCTAGTGCTGACAAAATGATGTGGCTATCTTCTGGGAGACCAGTGGTGTAATACTTACTCATTGCATTCGAAAGGGCACTATGGTGGCAGCTGCACCCTACCAAAATGTTTTGAAGAATGAAATCCTCCCAGCATTGCGTGAATAACAGGCGGAAAGGGTTGGACGTATGCTCTTTCATCAAGACAACGCACCAGCGCATCGGGCGAACGCGACGCAGGAGTTTCTACGTGACAACTGTGAAGTGATTGCTCATGCTCCCTACTCACCTGACCTGGCTCCTAGCGACTTTTGGCGGTTCCCCACGATGAAAGACACTCTCCGTGGTCGCAGATTCACTAGTCGTGTCGCTATTGCTTCAGCGATTTCCCACTGGTCAAAACACACTCCTAAAGAAGCGTTCGCAGCGACCATGGAATCATGGCGTCGACGTTGTGAAAATGTGTACGCCTAGAGGGAGATTACTTTGTGAAGTGATACTAATTTCACATTATTCTTGTGATTACTTTGTGAGAAAAAAACAGGCGATATAACTTGAACGCACCTCGTATAATCAGAAATGATACAAAATTATTTATAACGTCGCACAAAATTACTTACAAAGAATAAAAATACAAAATAAAATTTATTTTCTGATATCTTTTTGGATAACAAATATAGAAACATAAAACATTACATATTTCTGTGCAAAATAAGTATTGAGACACCTCTTATTTCACGCCCCATTAAACTTTTCACGCGCTCCCTGGGAGGAAGCACAGCAGGTAGTAAACACTCTTATAATATTAATAACTATATAATCATAACAAACAGTCCAGTTGTACGAAATGGGGCGTAGAGAATAGGATTCGACGTTTGAGCAAAACAAATCATCATCTTCCATGAAAAAGGGTAGATTTACAGAATGATTGCCGATATGTGACAAATGAAGAAGAATACAGTCGGAAATATAATTAGCAGATACGTAAATGAAGATAGAATCGACTTGTTATCCCGAAATGTTCCACCAAAAGCATTTACTGACCGAGGGGAAACAAATATTGTTAGGAGTGTGAAGAAAAATCCTAAATTGAGTGCCCCTAAACCCTGTGCCGAGGTAGTCTTTACTACTGGCAAGAAAGTAAGGGGCTTACGATAAGGAATGTACTGAAAAGACAGGAATTCTATGGTCGTGTACCCAGGAAGAAGCCTTATGTAAATGAAAGGAACAGAAGGAAAAAGCTGGCATTTGCAAAGTTATAAAGAAGAAAACTGGTGGGAGGACGTCCTTTTTGCGGATGAAACCAAATTTAACGCTTTCGTATCAGATGGAAGAACAATGGTCTGGAGGAAACCTAATACAGAACTGGAAAAAAATAATCTTCAACCTACTGTAAAACATGGTGGTGATAGTGTGATAGTCTGGGGTTACATTGCGGCATCTGGGGTGGGAGAATTGGTTTTCAACGAGGGCAAAAATGGATAAATAATTGAACCTTCTGAAGGAGAATCTAGGCAGGAGTGCAGAGGAAACTGGGATCAGCGCTAGTTTTAAATTCTATGAAGATAATGGCCCCAAACATAATTCCAGGCTTATGCAGAAATGGTTACCCTACAACTGTCCACATATTCATTCACCTCCACAATCCCCAGACTTAAATCCAATTGAGAATTTATGGGATGCATTCGATACTAGAGTTCACAGTCAGCCAATATCTTCAAAAGAGCTTTGAAACCGAGACTCCGTGAAGAGTGGACCAAAATTTCAGTTGCATATACTGCTAACCTTGCTAGGAACCTGCCCAATCGTCTGAGAAAGGTCATAAAATGCAGAGGATATCCAACAAGTAATTGAAACTTCTGCTTTGGTGTACAACTTACACTATTTTTCTTCAGGTGTCCCAATATTTATTTTTCATGGAAATATGTAACGTTTTATGTTTTTATATTTGTTATCCCTAAAGATATCGGAAAACAAATGTCGTTTTGTATTTTTATTGTTTGTAAATAATTTGTGAGATATAAATAACGTGTATCATTTCTGATTATACTGTTATTGAGAAAAGAGCTTAGAATTTCAAGCTGTCCCTTTTCTTTAATTACTATAGGTATCCATGAGGAGAGTATGTATGGAATCTTCGAGAGTAAGTTTTAAGAATATGTATGATTGAAATTTCATGAACATTTTCAGAAAGTCACCGTTTCCTCTTTTCAGTCTATAAAATAGTGTAAGTCTTCCTGAATCAAAAGAATGCTTAGATAGCATTCCAAAGCCATTTTTAAATGCTCTAATCTATATTGAAAGTTACGTGAATGGTAGTGCTAGATACGAATTCTAATTCTTTGTACTTGTTTTCTCACTATTGACAATTTCAGCATTTTTCATCGTTTAAAATGCTCCTTGAGTCGCAGTTTTAGTGTTACACTAATGAAACTTGCTACACGCGTTCACAGAGATACAGTGAATACAAATTGCCCTGGGTTTTATTGTGAGATGCATTTAAGCACAACAATTTCAAATTTTGGGCAAAAAGGCCATATTCGTAGCTTTAAAAATTTCTGGAGCCTTAAGTTATTGAGACTCAGAAAAACTTAGGGAAAATTCGAAAAATGGATGTATTAGGAACCTGTTACAATATTAGACCAAAATTTCAGTTATTTTATCGCAAGGGACTTCTTAGGTGACGTAACTAAACATAAATAAATTTGACCATTTTTCCAAACTATCAAAGTGAAATTGATAAAATTTGGGCTGTATCATATTTGCACTAAGTTACATCTGTGGTATAAATCTTAAAAAGCTAGCGTTATTAGTTCAGGATTTTACATTTTTAGTCATAGGTATCCTTAAATTTTCCATGTTCGATAGCAAACTGGGTCAAAATAAAATTAGGTGAAAAGTACTTGCAGTTTACACGATCATTAACTATTAGAAAAAAATATATTTCAAGTGATTTGGCTTTTATCGCTGTTTATCCAAGTGCTGTTCCACATTTTAAAAATGTCGTTTTTTCAATGTTTTTTAACAAATATGATTGTAGACCCTTTAAAACTGAATTCCTTTTGGGATAATGCATAACGTTTAGCAATTTCATCTGCCCAGCCATTGCCATGTATATATATATATATATATATATATATATATATATATATATATATATATATATACCCATATGGCCTCTAACCCAAGTGATACACACGTGATTGGTGTTTGTTATAATCTCGTTCCTTATGTTGATAGCATGTGAATATGTAGTGTATTTATCCCCGATAACACTGACAGATGCCTGACTATACATGCGCTATAGTTATTACTGTGACACCACTCTACTGCTTGATTCAGTGCAAAAAGTTCGGCCTGGAAAGAGCAATTAGTGCAAGTCTGTAACCTCTATAAAGCTGCACCACGTTGTTTTTATCGAACACCGCAAAGGTGCATCCCACACGACCTGGATTCTCTGGATGATCAGAATATCAGTTTACTGAGCCATCTGTGTAGATGTTGTAGTACATTAAAAAACTTTATGTAGAGTTTTATTCTTTCCTTTAAATGTTTGTCAAAGAAAATAGCTTATTTCATATTTAATATTTTCCATAGCTAATGCACGTAAAACTTATGTGTAAATTCAGTGACATCTTTACAAAGCCGTTTTTCTAATGCACTAATTAAAAGTAATCATTAGCCGCATAATAGTTGCTTTATACTGGCTTTTTGACCACAAAATACGTTTTTGAAAATATATAATAAATAATTTGGTACAAATATGTTAAATAATGAGTAATTATTAATAAGATGTAATAACATCAAAACTTGTTTGATATGGCCCATCATATTTTGTATGCCCGTAACATATCTTTTATTTTCTGCATACACGTTAAAATTTTCGATTTAAGCTGTACTGTCTATGTTTATTGTTAACCAACTATGGCATCAGATCTTTGAACCTTATTTTTCACAGAAAATTACATTCTCTCTTGTGACATTTGCGGCTTTGAATCAAATTAATACATATCGCTGCATTTATATTATGTTCCATACTAAAGTATGGTAGAGTTATTTTTTAATACTTTACTGTTGCAAATAAATACTGCTCAACACTGCCTAGTTAGCGCTTTATAGTATTTAAACCATAAAAGTGTGTTATTTCACAGCATATGGGTAATGAGGAAATGCTAGGAAGATCTTCTAAGCTGTACGCTTGCAATTTGACAGCAACGCTGGCATGGCTGAGCACACATAAGTAGGTACAGGTTATACAACGGAGGGTGACACCTCGCTCATCGCGATGTACATAGGTCTACTGTGGCTACCATACCCCAGCAGGAATGGATAAAGTGAAGGAAACACAGGAGGTTATAAGCTGTTAGTAGATAGGCCACAGAGATACCAGAAATGCTCAACATTTCCTAGCTCGAGGATCCCACCCTCTACTGGAACTGCCTTTACAACCAGGCAGACCTCTGGTGTCTCCGAGGAGTACTCTTCCCTTAGAGTAAACATGTGTATGGCACCGCTTCGTATCACGAAACCTGGAAGTGCACTTCAATCATGAGAAGGAAGCGAACAAAGGTAAATGAAATCGTGGCAGAAGATTAACCTACCGACCAGGGAAAACTACAAAAACCCAAGGTCAGAGTGGGCACTCGATGGGAATTGAACCCGAGTGCGAATCTCACGCGTTACCGTAGAGCGACTGAATACAATAGGTATATTTTGAAAGAAACGCCGGCATCAAAACAAATTATCGATTGGATTGTAGCTACATTATACAATTTCCATCATATACAGGTACAATATAAATATTTCTGACATTCAGATAGAATCTGGAATTAAATCCAAAGTTACATGGAAAGGAATGTAAAAGTGATAGGCCCATTAGCACTGTGCTATTTTAGAGCACTAATTGCTGGTCTTTTCAATGCATTAACGACAAAATCGCTGACACGGGTATGTTTCCGCCTATTTCAGAACCAAAAATGTTCTTTCCCATCCGCCACTTGCAGAAATAGATACAGCTTTTGCTGTATTTTCTAACAATGCCAAATAAGCTTGTCGGAAAGCCTATAAATCACAATCTATTTTTCACCGAGCACTTTCGCTTTTTGTTATACTGCGCACTCTCTTTCTTAAGTATAAACAAACTGAAACTATAATGTAACTTATAGTATAATGAAATTACTCCTATATGTTTAAATTAAAATGACTACGCCAGTAAAATATTCAACATTATTTATTGTATCGCCTTACGCAGAATTCAATTTTTTGCGCAATATAATTTTTAAATTTTTATATTTTATTAACATACAATTTATTTCCAACTGTCTTTAAAACCATGGAGCATGTATTAATATAACGGCAGTCCCCATGGCCGTGCTCAGTAAAATGCCTAGTTTTGCTACGATATTCCGAGGCGCAAGGTATTGTGGGCACGGGTGTTTGAATGAGTAGGACAGAGAATGTATTTGTTGAATGAAAGGAAAACTGCAAAATAAAACAAGGTTAAAAATTGTGTTGAAAAAGGAAGGTGAAAAATATATGTATAAGCCTTTCTATTCGCTACAACTGGTAAATCGACCTTTTAACTCTTTTCAAAAGATAACGCGGGTTACGTAATGATTCCTGACACACACACACTGGTTGGTACTCCACTTTACCTTGAGTTCTAATAGTGCAGTCGTCCATAGCGTTTGAAGTGTCAAGTAACAAAGCGTGTTAGCCTGCAGAACGAATCATATTTGTATTGCAGACAAAATGAGTAAACCTCGTGTTCTTGTAACAAATAGTAATATCATACAGGAAGCTTTGGATCTCCTCAAAGAGAAGTAAGTGACTTTAGTAATGTAATAATGCCGTCAGTTTGTAAACCGCGAGACAGA
Source organism: Mantis religiosa (assembly GCA_030765055.1). Lineage (NCBI taxonomy): Eukaryota > Metazoa > Arthropoda > Insecta > Mantodea > Mantidae > Mantis > Mantis religiosa. The sequence continues at coordinate 107,449,921 of CM060948.1, read as the reverse complement.
GGCGATAGGTTAAGTTTCCTCAACACAGTTTTCAGAACCTATAGCCTGTTTCAAATGCTTCATATTCTAACAGGAGATGTAATGTAATTGTGCTATAAACTTGCATTAGGTTCCGTAGAATTAGAATGTAAACAAATGTGGTGTAATTTAAAGTTGTTAAGTTGGCTGCAGCAGAATGCAGCAAGAAAGTAACACGGAAGGCACTCCATTGAAATGTTCTCATAAATGGGCGCGACTTGCGATTTCTATTTACACATTTCGTAGTACATATTAACCTCAAAAACGTTTTGTATCCTCCAAAGTCGTTAATCCGCTATTTTACAATTCATTTCTTACGGTTCTAATATTTATATCTGAGGTTATATGGCACATAGGGTTGCCAGATCTCGGAGCACCTCCCGGAGTCCCCAGGTTTGAAATGAATTCTCCGTGTATACTGGCCAATGACTTTAATCTATGGGCTTGAATATGACCTTACTCTTTAATTATTTTGAATAATTATGTTCGATTTTTAATTTATTATTCTAACAAAACGCTGCGTTTTTATTCTCATTTGACAGCTTTTCATTGTTGCGTGTGTAATATTCGGCTCGCACAATAAATAAACCGTGACAAGTCACGGTAACGTGACTACTGGAAACATTTAATTTTGTGTTCGCTCGTTCGTTCATTGCCAGTCATCAACTTATTCAGTTTACCGGCAATTGTTGGAACGTTCGAGTCGTGTGTGAATAGATTGGTTTTCATAATTGAAAATTATAAGTAATAACAGTGGAATGAAGAGACGATATCTAAGTTCGTTTCGTGAAGAAAATTCAGGACGAAAATTATAAAGAGTGATTACAAAATGTTGATAGAGATGAATTTACATAATTGGGCTAAATTTGGATTCAAGCTGTTAAAACATGATATAGAAACTCTAGTTCTTAAAATACATTCAAATTTTTCTTCATAATCAGAAAATTCTGTGGAACTAAAACATTTTGCAAGTTTTCTGAACATTGTTATAGTGAAAAATTGCGTCACATTGTTGTGCGATGGTTGTATTTGCAGTCAGCTGTGGAACGTCTTGTTAAGATGTGGCCAGTTTTAAAGCTGTATTACGTAACAAAGGACGAGGGAAAAACACACCCCTTAATTTGGAAATTTATTAGTTCACAAGACGAAATAAACGAGTATTCACTAACACTACCAGAGTGTTTTCTGTTTTTATGCAACTTTCCCTGTAGTTTCTAAAGCAGAGTTCTGGAAAAGGAGGAGACACTTTCCACATATGTTCAGAGGTTATGTTGGAAGTAAAGAAACAAATAGAGGGCCCTAAGGACGATAAGTTCTATTTATTTGAAGTTAATATGTCTTTAGAACACCTTACAGAAGAAGAAAATATTCCAGTGAAAGAGTGCATACTTGTTTACGTAAGACTATTACCCCTTCTTAATAAATTGTACAACTTCAGTAGGAATGAAAATATGTATAAAATTCTCCGTGCTAGATTATGTAAACCAAAATTATTTTTATTTAATGCCTTGTCCAAATTGGGAAAGAAATTCAAAATTAGTTTCAGTGGAAACGAACGTTCTGTTTTAGAATCACTAGTGTCAAATCTTGATAGTAAGGATAATAATTAGAGATTTAAAGCTTTCTCAGCGTTGATTCATTAGGATGGTTTCTCGGGTTTGCAGCCAAGTGATGTTTCCTTCTACCAAGCTTTCAGCCATCCTAACTATAGAAACCACCCTAAAGCATAATAATTATTAAGTGTGGAGTGAGTTTTTCAAAAAATCAGGTGCACCAAATTTGTTCAAAATAATGCAGCATGTCCTCGCAATTCCTGTGAGTAACGCACACGTTGAAAGCGTGTTTAGTGCAATGAGTCTTTTATGGTCAAATGCTAGAAACAGAACTTGTGAAAGCCGAAATTTGTGTTAAGATGAATTTGAAAATGCCGTGTGAAGATTTCTGAAATACAGTTCTTAAAAACAAGACTCTTCTGAATGCAGCAAGATCCACAAAAATTATGATGAATAATAAGGTACGCTTTTATAACAGTAATATTTTACTACTATTATTTTTATTTGGTATGGTATAGGTTAGTGGTAATGACAGCTTTAGCATTAACAGTAAGTAGTAGTAAATTTTTATTATCTGAGCATAAATTGTCACCATAATAATACATAAAATTTTGTTTAACAATTTTTCCCCAATTACACAAACTATATCTGTGTGTGTGTGTTTTTTTTTTTTTTTTTTTTCACTCCGTGGTCCGTTGGTTTCCGGGCCTGCCTCGAGGTCATTCTGGCAACCGTAATTGCACAAGATAAACAAGTACGACTCCCAGTACTCATTTACAGTGCACAGCATTGAGTAGATCGTTCAGTAGGTCTACGCAATTAGTTTTGAACATCGTTCTATCTTGTGACTTGATTTCGTTTAGTTGATGAGTCTTATTATCCAACTCCCGTCCATCAATTGTGTGAACAGTAGCCCAGTCTCGATTTTGGCAGGACAGTATGTATCGAATTTGAAATCTTTGTTCAGTGTCCTGCCTAAGTTGGACTAATATGTGTCTCCCCTTCTGAAAAATTATTTTATTTATTATTTGTTTGTTTGTTTGTATGTTCGTATATTTATTTATGTATTTAACCTGCAAACACAAAAAGGCTGTTACAAAATATCTGCAGGTTATATAAAACTCCGTGACTTCACCCACTTCCGAAGCAGAGATGCGCAATGGCACTGACCATCCCACTTCCATAATAAGAGAAGTAGGGGTCAGTGTTCCACCAGCAGGGCATTGTATATGTGACTACCTCCGAGTTCTGGTGACACTTCAAATATCTTGCTCCCCATATACCCTCACCGCTTCACTTTCTCTTCTCTTGCGCATAAGGAGTTTCATTACGTTTTACACAAGCTGTAGCGTTAGTTACTCGTTGATCATTAAATATGCTAAGGACTTTTAATATTTAAACACTCTGCGGCTCTGGCATTAAATACTGTTTTGTTGCGTCATATTGCAGTGCACGACGCACGTTTATGTATGGGTTAATTGTCGTTTTCTTCATCAATTACCAGTAGGAGATGTGATGCGTAAGGTTGTATTTTCTATAAGCCAAAGTGACAGAAATGGTTTACTCAAATAAGTCAAATAAGTATCTTACAATACTTGTAAGATCCACACTTCCACTAAATATCACTCATTATATCCGCAAATTGTTGGAGGAAGTGATCTTGACACATCCTGTTGTATCGGTAACTTGGTCTGTAATTTAAAGGTATGGTTCTATAAGTATACCTATACTTTCTATTATAAGTTTTTAATTATTCGTTCCTCGAATCAGTGCCACCTACTAGAGTAAGTCATGATGTAATTTGCGCCACCAGAAACATTTCTTTTTGTGGGGGGGGGGGAGAATTCAAAATTTGGGGAAACATAAACGTTTTGGATAGCATCACCATAGGCAAAATAAACACATTTATCAGAACTTTTAATTGAGAACTGTAATTGTTAACTCAGTTTGTATCTTTAAGTTTGTTAATCTAAATGTGCTGTAACTGCACGAAAAGTAATTTGAGGTACAATTTATGCTGTGTATAAGTTATAACGAGACATATTAAATGATATGTTTTGAGCTGTGCAACACGAACATTATAGATAGGTATGTAGTAGGTATTCAGAATTACATAGTGCCATTACACTATTATATTGATCTATTTAGACAGATATTTCTGAGGGCTCCCCGGGATCAATTCCAGGCGACCGCATGTGTGATTTGTGGTGGACCACACGGCGTGGACCACCGACGTTCGTCTTGAAGGATAAGGGAAAACCCCGGAAAAACCTTATCCAGGTAACTCACCCTGACCGAGATTCAAACTTGGGACCTCTTGAACGTGAGGCAGACACTCTATCACCACGCTACCGAGGCGGGTGATGTATCATCAGTGTCACCACCTGCGGTGTCGTATGTATTTCTTTTTAATTGTACGTCCTCCAACGTTAGGTCATATCGGACGACGAATGGAATGGGTGAAATGATACTCAGATGAGCATAGGTCCATAGAGCTTAGAGTTACCGGACATTCGTCTTTCAGGATAAGGGAAAACCCCGGAAAAATCTAGGTAACCCACCCTGACCGAGATTCCAACTCGGGACCTCTTGAGCGTGAGGCAGACACGCTACTATCTATGCTACCGAGGCGATCTCCGTATGTAGCAGTAAAAGTGGGCGTTAAACACTACACATTCTGAGAGTCTCCCCTTTTTATGGATGAACTTTAACTGCTGTGGTTCTCAACGTCCCATTTTATATTGGGAGTGAAATAGCTTAATTTTGCTCAAAAGTCCCTTTATTAAGCTTCAAGTTCGTTTACCTGTCGTAAATCCACGTACGGAGTGTACGAAGTAAGCTATACTAAGGAGTTTTACAGCCGACAAAAAAGTACCACCGTCCGATGGGTTGGAACGTGATATCTCGTAAACCAGAGGCTAGCATATAAACCTTAGACCATGGAGGGTGACTTTGATAGATATAATACTTTGAAATACGAAGTACCTAATAAAATACACCTGTCAAAATTTTTGTTTGTATTTGTCTGCTGTAAACATTAAGGTTTTTAATTGGTTTTAAATCTCCAGTTATTTGTGCAAGCTTTTATTGTGTACCGCTACCATAATAGGTAACATAATACATTAGAACAGCTCCTTTGTTAAGCTTCACGGTGGCATAAAAAAGGAATTGAATAGTTGAAATTCAGCTTTCAGAAGAATTAAGGGGAAATGACTTTTATGGGGCATGCGCCATTATGTTTGAGGGAATATGCACCCCTAATGCAAGCACATGTTCTACGTTTTTATTTTGAATATCCCACATTCCCAATTTTCTCTTTCGGGACTCCAAGTACCATGGACGTAGGTTTTCTGGTATTACATTTGTTGTATACCATGGTTTAGAAACTATTGCAACACCTAATGTAAACATCACCTACTTGCGTTGCTTCAACTTATAATTAAATACGTGTATGAACTGTTACCTTGCCCAATACAACATTTGAAAGCAAACTAAGTATGACTTATATAACAGTGAGATATTGCAACTGAATTGTGTTTCAGAAGAAAGTGAGAATCGTCCTGCTGCGGACAAGTTGGTGGGAAATGCTTACAAAGCTATAAATAACTCCTGTCCACAAAACATCCTACACAGCTTCTTGCGACTCCGCACCTTCAAAGTCACAGTCGCGGGGAAAACAGCAACACTTAGACCAGTGAGAGGCGGAGTCCCCGAAGGCTCTGTACTGTCTCCCACCTTATTCAGCGTCTTTATGGCAGATTTCCCAACAGAGCCACGAGTCGAAATGGCACAATACGCTGACGACGTGCTTCTGTTCTGCAAAGACAAACATCCTCAGAGCCTTCAACCCCTTACAAAGACATCTCCGTCTAACACAACAGTGGTGTAGGCGTTGGCGCATGTCCGTTAATTCGGACAAAAGCCACGCTATTCTTTTCACAAAGCGCCACACCCCCGCAGACTGCTCCAACTTCAGCTACCGTGGTCGGAGGATAGAGTGGACTAACTCCGTCCAGTACCTAAGAGTCAACTTGGACAGAGGTCTAACTTTTCGCCAGCACACCAGGGACCTATCGGCGAAGGTGCAGGGAGTAATTGCTTCCCTGTATCCAATGCTGGGGTCAACCTCGACACCGGTTGATCTGAAGTTATAACTCTTCCGAGCGTTGTTAATCCCGGTGATGCTATATACCTGCGAGATCTGGGGCATGGCCGCAGACAGCTAGCTAGCATGGCTTCAACATGTACAGAATAGAGGACTTTGGTCTATGTATTCTGTGGGACGTTATTTTCCTACCAGGTTGCTTCACGAAGCCTCGGGTCTTCCATACGTGGAGGATGAAATTAGGCGTCGGGCATCAAAATTATACGCTACTTTACCTACACATAGAAGCGCCCTCGTTAGATCATTGGGAGATTATGATCCCACTAGACGCCATTCTAGACTGCACCGGTTACTCCGCATGGCTTACGGGCATCCGAGATAACCCAGGAGCTAATCCTAACAACAGTTAAAGCTGAGCTCCACATAATTTTCCAAGCTGTTTGGCATCAAAATGTTTCCCAAACTTAATCAAAATTAATCAAAATTAAAACACCAGGGTGCAAGGCATTGCATCCTGCCCTTCAACCCTAAGGCACAAAAATTGTGACCTCATAAATAACTCAAATCTCAAAACCCACATCTCATCCTACAAAATCCTGAATTCAAGTACCTTATCTGCGGTAAAACCCTTAACGGGTGGGCACGCAGCAAAAACCTTCTGGCTATATACAGCCAGCTAGCACCTCGGTCGGTCGGTCGGTTGGTCGGTCTACGAATAAAATGCAAATGTGGTGTATTAAGATATTATGTTGATAATAGCTGATTTATACACAAAAGCACTTGTCTTAAAAGTAAAATAAATATAATTTAATATTAAATTATAATCATAATACAAGTAACTATATAACCTTAAACGCTCATGTAGTCTACAGTTGTCATAATGCCATAATGCAACAGCATTTCTGAACTACACTATACATTTAAATTACAAATATAACGAAAAAACTGCAAGGAGCAAACATGATACAGAATTGCTGTCTTTCAGGTTACTCAAAATTATGTATTAACCACTTTTTATGTTTATCGTACTGTACACCACATTATATACTAATATATAAATTCTGCTATTTGAAATAATTAGATGCTGAATTTAGAAGCTTTGAGGTGGAATTTTCCTTTTGCTTTCACTGAAAGCTTTTCACTTGTCAGCAGCAATATATTACTTAGCACCTTACGAAACTTCAATCGTTTTTGCAGAGAGAATATAGGCTGACAGATGAAACATGAAAAATAAGTAACCGTAAACCAATAATGTAACTGAAATATACAACCTTAAATAAAAACAACAAAACAACTGTCATGCAGTCTGCAGTTTTCATGCAACACATAACAGTACTATTTCTAAACTACAAATACGTATTGAAATTAAATGTAATATAGCTTATAAAGTATAAGCAGCATACTACTTGCATGAAACAGAACTGTTTGTACTGCATCCACTAATTCAGTTCATTCAAAATTATTAGTGGCTGTTTACCTGTTCACAAAGTTTTATACACAAAATAGGTATCTACACTGACAACCAGCACATGAGTGCTGCGCTTTACAGTAATTAACTACTAACTATAGGAGCTTTAAACTGTGCCTTTTCTTTTTTTCTTTACTGTAATTATGTTGACACCACGAATACAACATTTACGAGACGTTGTAATGTTTTATGTTAAGTATGTTCATAGTACATTTACGATAGTAATATCCCCTACTGTAACACTTTCTTCTTGTACCTCTTACTACAGAAATCGTGCCACAAATTATATTTCCAAACAGATTAATGATACTTTATGTTTGATATCCAAACAAAAAGGCCTGGAAAGCATGTGGCACAGAAAACACATTACTGGAAATATTCACGTTTCCCACATTGTACAAGTAAAGGTTTACAAATACCCTTTCTTCTTTAACAAACTTAAACAAACTTATATCGGAGTTACTAAAACAAATAATCATAGGTATATAAAACAATATAGCAGATAGCGTGTGTAGACACCTTAGTTATCATCACCACCAACCGGCACCAATTTTCTCGATCTCGAAAGCCAGTCTCAGGTCTGTATCACTCTACATGGTCTTGGTTAGGTTGAATCTAGAATGTTATTTCATGCGTAGCAGTCTTGATTCACACACAACGAAGAATTCCAACGTTCTTAGGAACGAGTACAGTCGAGTCCACGTGAACTTGCCGGTGTTTTAGGTTTTATCCGGTGTTTTCCTTTATTTAATATTGGCAGAATTTCCTTATTATCTATGTTCCACACCCTGGATGAACCAATGTCTTATTTGTTTGAATTCAGTGTCAAGCACACGAGGTAGCCTTTAACCAATGGGTAGCGCTAAGTGAGTGGTTAAAGGGGATGAGCATATGCCCATTCAACGATTATCCATAACTCCCTCTGGATGAGATCCTTTCGTATTGGTTTGATGTAAGATGTCTTGTACATGAACATTAACCTATGAACACAAATCGGTTTCAGGGACAGATGCAAAGAAAAATTGGGAGATAAAGCAAACATTAAATAGAATATTAGAACTAAGTAATTGATGATGATTTGGGTGGCAGAGGCGGTTTAGTATTTCCCTACGCACACAAATCACTGCGTGTTATGTTGGCGCGATTCCATGTACTCTACTATACATGTCACACATCAGACCATTTATGTTTTCTTGACACATAACTTCAATTATCACACCGTTGATCAAAGTGATAAACCCCCATTTGACTTCAGGGTACAATTTCTCCACCTCCACAGGTATTATAACATTACAATTCCTCAATGGATTTCCATGGTTAAATATAGTCTCTCACACCCTGGTCTTTGAAGACATTTAGTATTGACCTTTACAGAGACGGAAGATATCTCGTAAGATAGGTTACAGGCCCGTGACACAAAGTTTGTGCCCGGGCCCTTTTTTGTCTCTCCACGCGCAATGTTGTACCTGATTTAGAAGAGTGCATTTTCAACATTCTTGAATAAAATGATTTTTCTGACCGTGATAAATTTGCCACTAGTATTGGCCAAAATTATTGCAAGTTCGGCGCCGAGAAGTTGGAGCTGTAAACAGATAAGCCGCGTGCTGGTCTAGCGTAAACTCCATAAGTGCTATCGCCAGATAATTAGAAACTTCTGAATGTTTCTCCTCGCAGGTTTCGGCACTTTGTGGAAACTATCAGTATGTGCATGAGTACTTTGTCTTTTTTTTTTTTTTTTACTGTAGTGACCTAAAATAAGTGCAACAATTGCGTGATAGTTGAAAAGTATTATATTCTGTTCCTCAGGGAATGAATCGTTCGGAAGAACAGGCTGCGTCAGACGTATTTCATTACGACGCAAAGAAAATGAAGTGACAGTGAACAGTGAAACTAGTTCACATGGTGGAATAGATTATTTAATAACAGAAAAAACTAAGTGAAGTCACAGTTTCAAAAAACTGGACGAAGTCACAATACATTAAGAAATGTTTATACAAATGTTTTAAGAGGGTGGGTCAAAAAGTAACACCTCCTAATTTTTCTTTCCTTAAATAAGTAAGTTATGTGAAAACTTTGAATGTGATGCAATTCCTCAAACCTTCTTCTCCAATCCCTTGCAGTAGTAACTTCCTAAGTCAACAGTTGGCAGCACTGCATCCTCTTGCAAAATGGCTGACGTCGACATTCGTTTTAGACAGCGCTCTGTGATTGAATTTTTGACTGCGGAAGGTGAAACGCCAATTCGCATTCACCAAAGGCTAAAAAATGTGTATGGTGATGCAAAGGTGGATGTCAGCTCTGTTAGACGATGGGTTCGTCGCTGTAACGAACCTGAAGGGCAAACACCATTGGCAGATGAAAAGCGAAGCGGCAGGCCGGTGACTGCAGTGACTCCATGCAGCATTCAGCGAGTCGATGACATCATTCGTGGTGATCACCGGGTAACAACAGGTGAATTGTGTCGCATTACCTCCCTCAGTAAAGGCAGTGTGATGACGATTATTCAACAACTGGGTTACTCAAAAGTTTGTTCACGTTGGGTACCAAAAATGTTAACTGCCCAAAACAAAGAAACAAGGAAAACATTAGCCTCAGAACACTTGCAGCGCTTCAATTTGGAGGGAGAGGAGTTTTTGGAAAAAATTGTTACTGGAGACGAAACGTGGGTTCATTTTTGAACCTGAATCAAAGAGGCAGTCAATGTAATGGAAAGAAGTGACATTGTTGCATGCAGAGGCAGATTTTTGTGGGAAATTCTAAAAAGCAATCCCGAAAAGGAGGTATGGCTTGATGAAACGTTGGTAAATGCAGGACACACTAAGAGATGGACAGATGACACTATTGCAGGCACAATGAAAGTGCCAGTTGGAAAAGGAAGCAGGCCGATTTTGCTCCATGCTGGTTGTGTACGTGGTTTTATTCTAGCAGAAATGCTCTTATTCAGATCATAGAGCACCCGTGATTATCAAGAATAAAGGAATGGAAATGCATTGAAAAACTGATTCCAAGAATCTCTTCTGCCGAAGATCAATGCCAATTCAATTATTGTTATGGACAATGTGCCATACCACTCAGTGCAATTAAACAAAGCACCAACAATGAGCGACAGGTAAAGCGTCATTTTGCAGTGGTTGGAGAACAACATACCTTGAGTGTCCGCAGAAATGACGAAAGCATAACTCCTGCAAATTGTAAAACTTTACAAGCCACGTTTCTGCACTCCTGAAATAGACACTATTGCTGCTGCTCATGGTCACACTGTATAGCCAATTTCATTAAACGTAGCGTTTTGTTATTTTTTCCCAGTAAATGGTATATTGTCTCCATATGCAACTATTCTCGGATCATGTATATACACATTGTCCACGTACATTTACGAAGTTACGATCTGCAAATGCGTGAAATATTTAAAATACACATGTTCCTCTGCTTGAAATTCCCGCTAAAGAACTGGCAACAACGCGCTTCCCCCTCTCGAGAACTGTGAGAGCCGGAAATGGACCGGACTGTAGCTGCTGTTCTGACTGCAAGGAACCGTTATTTATTTGGTTAGAAATAAAATCCACCTGATGCATCTTCACCAGGATTAAATCAGAGAGGTAAACTATACACCGTGTTATTTCTTCGTGAATATATTTATAGTAATATTCGCATTTTCTATTCGTTTGGGTTAAATTCCTAGCAGTGAGATGGACCTTAGATCGGTTTAATAGGTTATTGTTACTATTAGCATTTTGTATTAAATTTATTAATGTTAATTGTATTGATTTTCAGTTACCCATGACGAGTGAGATACGCCTACGATTTACATTTTTTGCAGCTTTGCCTTTTTTAGGCCCGAATTTAAACTTAAAATCTGAAGGTATGTTATTATTCATTAATGATCTGATTAATATTGTTCATTTTATTAACCTTAAATTTCTGCAGGCAGGTAAAATCTTCACCAATTCTTTTTTTTTATTGTTATTATTAAAGTCTCTTAAATTAATGTTTATTATGATAAACGTGAAGTAGATGAAAAATTGAGTTATGACTGTATAAAATCCTTATGACAAATTATAGTGAGAACAAAATGTAATGAGATAAGCCAAACTGTAGAAAGACGGCGTAGACACATGGAGGCCGTAACATCATAGCTGGAGCGTTGCCAACAGTGAACACATGCTTTCGTTAAAAACACCTAAGCAAACTAGCGATACTGTAATAATCAGGAAACTGGCAGTGTAACCAATATTTACCCCCTCTAGTCTGGCCAGTTTCAAATTTTTTTTTTTTTTTTTTTTTTTTTTTTTTTTTTTTTGTAGTTTGCGTCCTTCAACCTTAAGTCATATCGGACGATGAATGAAATGGGTGAAATGATGCTCAGATGAGTCCGGGGTCCATGGAGCTTAAGAGTCACCAGACATTTGTCTTTCAGGGTAAGGGAAATCCCCGGAAAAACCTTATCCAGGTAACTCACGCTGACTGAGATTTGAACTCGGGACCTCTTGAACGTGAGGCAGACTTGCTACCATCTACGCTACTGAGGCAGGCATTATTGCAGTTCACTATATGCCCTCATATAGATCTCTGTACGGTATGTCTTCTAAACTCCATATTCCATAGACGACTCACTAAAAGTAATAGATTACATAGATTCTTACATTAATAACTGCAAAATATAACTTTTGTTTGCCATTTTGTCGATATGAAAGGTGTTTTTAACTAATTTTGGTGTGCTAAATTGAATGATGCTGTTCATCTGTCTCTATTGCATAAGGTTTTCTTACAAATCACAAAATAATAATTTAAAAATAGTGATTTTATGTAATAATTGTGTGTTACAAAATGAATAAAAAAGCAAAATTTATGATTAACAAATTTGTCTGTAAAATAAGGTGTGAAGTTACATTTTCCTTGGCCGAAAAGCCGCTTGTGTGGTTTACATTTAAGTCATGATTAAAAAACTTCCCCCTTTTAGGCACCGGCAGTAGTCTGCTCGTAATGTTCCATTGATCCTGTTATCTCCTGTCCATCTCTTTGATTTGTTGATGAAATCATTCACCTTGTTGATCTCTAAGGGATCCAAAATTATCAGGAAATTTATTTAGATGAAAGTACAGGAAGTGTAGGATTAGACTCATATTTTGCCCTGGATTCCTTATGCATTACAGTATTGCTAGTTTATAACAAGAAAAAGAAACTGTGTTGGCAACATTTTGCTGTGTTGGCATATTTCAGCACTCTGCCCATGGTAACAGCTTATTTACTCGACGTCACTACATACCAACCTAGGTCTACACCATCTTTCTGCAGTTTAACCAAAACTTTTCTGTTTTTCTTCTTTTTCTCCTGAAATTCTTGGGGAAGTAGAACTTCCACCGCTTCTTTGCATGCTTTGCCACTGTTGCCTTTGCCTCTCTCTCTCTCTCTCTCTCTCTCTCTCTCTCTCTCTCTCTCTCTCTCTCTCTCTCTCTCTCTCTCTCTCTCTCTCTCTCTCTCTCTCTCTCTCTCTCTCTCTCTCTCTCTCTCTCTCACTCATACACACATATGTGCAAATGTGAATATTATAGGTAAGTGGTTGAGAAAACAAAAAATCTAGATAGCTCACAAAACCAAAATCCAAATTCGGACCCTAGCTTATACTTTGGGTGTTGAGCACAAATAGGTTTTATACAGAAAAGAAGCTTTAATTTAATTATATTACCTCACGAAATAAATTATTCCTATATCACATTTTCTTTTATATATTTAAGCAAACACTATCTAATGGCAACACTGCATTTCCGCTATGCATCGTCTTCTGAAATGTTCATATGTAAAACCAAAACTGCCTTTGGCGAAGGTAGTGATAAATAGAAATAGGATTGTATAGAAATGTACATTTATTTTGTTTTTACTTGTGATATGAAATTATGTTTTGCGATTTATTTCATTTTCTGGGCTTGTATGGTGTATACAGTATACCACAGTAAAGAAAGTCTCTGGGGCCTGAGATGCAGGGGGATTGGAGAAGGATCCCACACCCTCCCTGGGGTGTGACTAAAGGATTTATGACACCCCATGTCAGTTCAGTTACAGACAATTCAAAAACATTCTGACGTCTTCTACTTTTGTGACTAAATCTTCTCGGTTTTAGTGTACAGAGTGAACAGGGCGCATGTTTTTTTAACAGTTCTAGTCCTTGTGTAGCATGCGTTCTGTCACACATTTGCTGTCCTTATCCCACTGTGTAAAGGTGGCACTGGGTGGCACATTCCTTTCAGGGATTTATTTTGTGTTGGTGGACAGTACAATACCTTGTTTTCGATGCTGCTGCTATTTCATTATTTTTCTGTGCATCAAGCATATAATATAATATTTTATTTTTTACATTTACAATAAATAAATTTTAAATTCACTTGTAATTCATCATTTAAACTCCTATCTTATGTTAATATGTTTTATCTCTTATTATACACCACCTGTTTCCTTATGCATTACAGTATCGCTAGTTTATAACAAAAATAAAATGTGTTGACAACATTTTGCTGTGTTGTCCTATTTCAGAACTCTTCAGTTGGCAGCAGCTTGTTTCCATGACATAATTCCATACCAACCTAACCGCTTGGCTCTCACCAAGGCGGCCCGGGTTCGATCCCAGGCGACCGCAAAGTGAGATTTGTGGTGGACAATACGGCACTGGGGCGGGTTTTCTCCGGGATTTCCGGTTTTCCCCGCCATCTCATTCCACCGGTGCTCCATCTTCATCTCATGTATCATCAGTGTCATCGCCTGCGGTGCCGTATGTAGTAAAAGCAGGTGTTAAACACTACACACACATACCAACCTAAGTCTATGCCGTCTCTCTGCATTTTAACCATGAGATGGCATGGCAAGCTGAGATTTCATGATTTGAATCCTGGGCATGACATCAAGTTAATTTGCCTGATTCTACATAATCATTCTATTTGTTTCATATATTAGAGTTAGGGTTTATGAAACTTAAAAAAAAATATGAACACACTTATTAATTTTTAGATGAGTCGTATTTATTACACATCTGCTTCACTTTCGTACCTATTTTGAGGACATGTTTTGCAAATCATCGTTTGCATCTTCTGCTCTTATGCGACTAAAGCTTGATCCAGTGGTGTGGGTAATTCTGGAGTTGCTGCTGCCATTTGTTGATTTAGTGATGAACTTAAATGTGGGATTCTCTTCTGGCGGGATTTCAAAGTTCATTAGTTGGTTTTTATGTTTTTCTATGCAGAAGATGCAAACGATGATTTGCGAAACATGTCCTCAAAATAGGTACGAAAGTGAAGCAGATGTGTAATAAATACGACTCATCTAAAAATTAATAATTATTTCGCTTCACTGTGGTGTTCCAATACAGTTAAATCTCGATATATGAACACACTTGTTTATTTCCATAACTTATGGATAAAATGTATATTCCCTGCTTCTTGCATTATAATTCCAATGAATGTTGTCAGAAGTGATTTCAAAGCATATTTAATGATAATATTAAATTCCGTTAAGAATATCTTTTTCTAATATTCGAATACGGGATATTTACTTATATTGTTTCTGCTCTCTTACCACTTTCTTAACATACACACTTATTTTATTTGTTTTCTTGTGATTCTTTGCACTGTACGATGTTTTTCAGTCAGTTGTCTACGCAGTTAATTCATTCATATCAATATTTGTGCATTATACATATTTGTGATCAATATAATATCTTTTCTTCATATTATTTAGTTGTTAATTATCACCAATTTACAAATTTTAAATTACACTAATAACCGAATGTGACAAGCACAACCACATTAGAAATTGGCTACAGTTTACTTGTGAATAGTAGAAATTATGCGCATCATAACCTATTTAGGGCACATTGTGGCTGAGTGGTTAGGCTGCTCAACTCTCACCAAGGCAGCCTGGGTTCAATCCCAGGTCACTGCAAAGTGAGATTTGTAGTGGACAACATGGCGCTAAGGGGTGGTTTCTCCAGGATCTCCAGTTTTCCCTGCTTCTCATTCTACCGCTGCTCCATCTTCATCTCATGTATCATCCGCATGTAGTAAAATTGGGCATTAAACACTACAAACATATATCGAAATGTAACTGTGTTGGAACACCACAGTGAAGCAAAACAATTATTAAATTATAGATGAGTCGACTCAACTATAATTTAATAATACAACAAACATAACCTATTTATTCCAGGAAGTACAGATGTATTTTTTAGACGTGATGCATGACCTTGCTCAGATGTGCAAGAGTGACGTTTT
This sequence comes from Mantis religiosa, assembly GCA_030765055.1. Taxonomy (NCBI): domain Eukaryota; kingdom Metazoa; phylum Arthropoda; class Insecta; order Mantodea; family Mantidae; genus Mantis; species Mantis religiosa. The sequence continues at coordinate 107,434,519 of CM060948.1, read as the reverse complement.
GCGAATCAATGGTAGGGGTAAGATCTCTGCTTTCACCAGCATATTGCTTTTTTGTAATTTATGCCCTCCAAAGTCAAGTCATATTGGACGGTGAATGAAATGGGTGAAATGATGCTCAAATGATCCCAGGGACCATAGAGCTTAGAGTTACTCGACATTCGTCTTTGAGGATAAGGGAAAACCCCAGAAAAACGTTATCTAGATAACTCATCCTGACCGAGATTCGAACTCGGGACCTCTTGAACATGAGGCAGACATGCTACCATCTACGCTACCGAGGCAGGCTGCAGATTGCTAATAAAGCTAATGGGTTAGATGGCAGATAACTAACCTGACAACCCTTTTTCTTCCAAATAAACAAGTGGACTCGACCATAAACTACTGCGCAAAATTACGTCATATGCCACGTCTAAAAAATACATCTATAGATAATTGCAATATGCAGCACAACTTTATACAAGAAAGACATCAAAATTCCTTCAAGAGTTCAGGTGTTCGTATTTATGGAATAAAACTAAATTTACATATATAGGCTAACATGTATAGAAGGAAAAAACGTGCTGACAGTTATTATGCATATTTCAGTGCATGCCTATAAAAGAAGATAATCACACTTTTGACTAATACTGAAGTCAGAGATGGTATTTCCTAAGATTAAAAAATTTAATACACCATATTAATAAAATAATAACATAGGTATTTTTTACTATTATTATTTTTGTAGTTAATTTCATACCATTATCATTATGCATCACAGGCTTCAAATTAACTGGTCCATAAAGTAAATAGTTAAAATGATAGTTTCATTGCTCATAGCATCCCTAAAAATTGTTCCAGTGATAAAGTTAAACGTGTCACTGAATGATAATGGCGGTCGCGCCGTGGCTCAGTGGTTAGACTGCTTGGCTCTCACCAAGGCGGTCCGGGTTCGATCCCAGGCGACCACAAAGTGAGATTTGTGGTGGACAACACGGTGCTGGGGCAGGTTTTCTCCAGGACTTCTGGTTTCCCCCGCCATCTCATTCCACCGGTGCTCCATCTTCATCTCATATATCGTCAGTGTCACTGCCTGCGGTGCTGTATGTAGTAAAAGCAGGCGTTAATCACTACACATTTCATTTCATTGAATGATAATGCTGTGTGTACAGTTATGTCAGAAAGGCCGCATTGGAGTGAAAAATTCAATGCCTTAGCCAGGATTGACCATGAATTCATATCGTTGCTGTAATCAGCTGAGCTCTATTACAGCAATTCCATATAACAGTGAACTACCCTGCTGACTCACACATTTCCCAATAAATCAATTCTCAAATTTATCTTGAGATATTTTACCTTAGTGACTACTTGCAATCTTGTAGGCTTCATAATTACCCACAGTTAAATCAGTCACTGTTAATTGTTTATCACACATGCCATATATAGGCCAAAGTTGTCACGAGATTGATAAAATTTTAAACCAGTTACTTTTGATAAAAAAAATTGATTGCTTAATAGTCATATTTACTACTGCTGAAGTTAATTATAATCCATTTAAAATTGTCTAAAAGGTTACTAGTTGCATATAAATGCTGCTACATGCTGTATTGTATTTTTATTTACTTCCAGGAAGTGCACCACGGCAAACTCAAGTTCAAGTATTCCTGTGATTGTGAGGATAATGGATGTCCAGTTTGCTGCTTCAAGTACGAACACAAGGTGAAATGGTAGTGAAAGTGTTAATTGAAGTGATATTGTTGTTACTGACATTTATTGCATTACTAATAATGAACTGGTGAATGATGAAATAGGTGTTGGCATGGGTAACATGGTTAAAATGTTTGTACAAGTGTTGATGTAAGTAGTAAAATATAATTATTCATATCAGTTACACAAATGTGCCAAATTTTGTGCTATCTGGACCAAGAAATAAAAGTGTCAAACAAGTGTTGTTCTTTCTATTTCCCTGTCAAATTCCACATCCTGTTCTTAGTTGGCTACCAGTTCACACAAAACTTTTGTACACAAGGGGTTTCTATAAAGCATACAGAAAACATTATTGCAAGATCTTGAATGTTACATTCAGCCTCAGAGTTTGAGATAAAATGTGATATAATTATGTACTCAGAGACATTCCTGTAAAAAGAATTAGTTACTTGGACCAGTAACCATTGCAAAACCATCAATATCACATGAAACAATTGTGAATGACTATTATGCTCATATAAAGTGTATGTAGTGAGACAGTGTATGTTCAGCTGCAGTCATGTTTTCTGGACAGCAACATATACATCAGCAGGTGTGAGAAATCTATGTAATGTGAGTGAATATTGTGACAAAAAGAAAGAAGAGGAAATCAAAATCCTTTGGTGTCAAGCAACAAAACTGGCGACTGCAATGGTAGTTTGAATTTGCTTATAATAATTGGCTTACCTTTCGTATCAAAGACAGCTCCAAAGTGGTCAATTTTGTGTTTCGTCGCTTACTTTACTAATATTTCTTTCTAAGATAACAAGTGAAAGCCACTTTGTGTTACTGAAGGTCAGTATACCTCAACACTCTGCCATGTAGTAGTAACTTGATATAATTTTCAAGTTGTCTCCCTATCTTTTATTTGGCAACTTACCTTCTTGGAAACCTTCTTCCTATATAGGATGATCTATCCTTTGACATACTAGAAACTCCTAGAAAACTAGCTCAGAAGCACAAAGGTACCTCACTGTTTTTCTTCCTAATGGTATATTTTACTGAAATTGTTCGATCTCATCCTCAGTGTTTGGTGACTAAATGAACATTCTTCTTCCTCCACTGCTACGGTGCTCCGATCCCTCTGCCATCTGGTGTTAGGGGCACTAAGTTTTAATACTTCATTTAATGCCGGGATTTCAAAATTTATAACTTTATTCCGGTTTTTGGTTATGAATATTTTTTCCCAAATATCCAATTCTATGGGTGTGCTTAAAAATTTAACAGTTTTATGCTATGGCCAATGTTGTGGTTTTCTGTCCAAAAATGGTGTGACACTGCAGATTTTTCTATTTGTTTTAACTTTATGTTCCTCTGGTATTCTTTTTGCCTGGTTAAAAAGTTTCCTATGCAGCTTTTATCACAGGTTTCACAGTTTATCTGATAAATTCACGATTTCAAAGTGTTGGGGATTGAATTTTTTAGTGGCTTATTTAGCAGGTTCTTCAGACTGAATTTGTTTTGGGGTGCTAGTTTTAAGTTTAGTCTTTTGAAGATTTGTTCAAATTTTCTAAAAGCCCATGGATGGTACGTGAATTTTCTATATTGCCAGTTTGTGTTTTCAAGCAGTGTGAGAGTGGTATTTTTTGATATTATCTTGAGTTTTTCCTTTCTTTTCATCATGTTCCTTATGATGGCTGGGTTGAATCCATTTAATATTGCTATCTCTTTTATGTGTTGTTGTTCTTTCAAAAACTCCTCCTTACTCAGTGGGATGTTGTATAACCGGTGAATTAGACTTCTAAAGGCAGCTAGTTGATGTGAAACTGGGTCCTATTCATTTTTCTTTATGTAATTATCTATGTGTGTGGGCTTCCTGTATATTCCAAAATCTACACCATGACAGTTTCTAGTTATCTTGAGGTCCAAAAAGGGTAGGGTGTTGTCTCTTTCTACTTCCATTGTAACTAGATAACTAGAAATCGTCATGGTGTAGATTTTGGAATATACAGGAAGCCCACACACATAGATAATTACATAAAGAAAAATGAATACAACCCAATTTCACATCAACTAGCTGCCTTTAGAAGTCTAATTCACCAGCTATACAACATCACACTGAGTAAGGAGGAGTTCTTGAAAGAACAACACATAAAAGAGATAGCAATATTAAATGGATTCAACCAAGCCATCATAAGGAACATGATGAAAAGAAAGGAAAAACTCAAGATAATATCAAAAAATACCACCCTCACACCGCTTGAAAACACAAACTGGCAATATAGAAAATTCACGTACCATCCATGGGCTTTTAGAAAATTTGAACAAATCTTCAAAAGACTAAACTTAAAGCTATCACCCCAAAACAAATTCAGTCTGAAGAACCTGCTAAATAAGCTACTAAAAAATTCAATCCCCAACACTTTGAAATCGGGAATTTATCAGATAAACTGTGAAACCTGTGATAAAAGCTACATAGGAAAAACTAAGAGAAACTTGTTAACCAGGCAAAAAGAACACCAGAGGAACATTAAGTTGAAACAAATAGAAAAAATCTGCAGAGTCACGCCATATTTGGACAGAAAACCACAACATTGGTCATAACATAAAACTGTTAAAATCTTTAAATACACCCATAGAATTGGATATTTGGGAAAAAATATTCATTACCAAAAACCAGGATAAAGTTATAAAATTTGAAATCCCAGCATTAAATGAAGTATTAAAACTTACTGTCCCTAACACCAGATGGCAGAGGGATCGGAGCACCGTAGTAGTGGAGGAAGAAGAATGTTCATTTAGTCACCAAGCAGCTGAGGATGAGATCGAATGATCTTGAAAACGTTTCAATTATACAACAACATAGTAAGTGAAGTTGAGTGTAAACATAGTGACTCATAAATCAAACTCAAAAATGAAGAATACTTCACTGTTAATAATGCTTCTGCTTTTAATATTTAAAACTTATCTTAGTCTATCTTGTTTAAAAATGATGATGAAACTCGGTAATAGCACTGTGGCATAGGTCAACAGCTTTATGGTATTTCTTCCCTTTAGCTTTTGAATTTGAAGGTGAAACTGGAAGTTCATTATTGCATTTAATTTGTAGTTGGTTTTACATTTGCTTCACTTTATAAGGATGATGGCATATCTGGTTTTCAGATGTTCTGCCACCTGAACAGTCTTTTACCTGCACACCAAATTCAGTATCACTGAAATTGCCATAAACTCTAATTATACTGCAATCCAACTACAAGAAAATCATCTGGGAACAGTGACAGGGAGGTAACATAAATCCCACATCATTTTATTGTAATAATGCTAATTTCTACTCGTCAGTTATTACACTGACACTATACTCAAGCTTGATCTGTTCAGTTCATTTTACAGCAGAAAATGTGCTTTGTACGCTCCTCTCACAGAACAAACCTAGTTAAAAACAGTACCATGCTAGTATGTGCTCTTTCATCATTGTTAGCTCCACAGTTCTACATGAGATAAAAGGTATTGCATTTGTCAACCTTTTCTTTAACTCTTAGATTGCATATATTGGTTTTTGCTAAAACCGAATGATTTAGCCTGCTTCTGAACACTATTTGTCAACTTTTACTAAAATCTGATTCACAGGATGATTGGGAAAGTCAAAATTATGTTATGATGTATAACTTAATTTCGAAAAGTTTGGCATTTATTGAGTTTTGAAAAAGCACTCCTCACTTATTGTGGAGAATGACAAATAAAATAAACCCTGGCACAACAGCCCTAAGAGGACCAAGGCCTACCAACCCGACTGCCAGCCTCGTGCCCAGTTACGCGCGGCAGAGTTGGGCAATCATCCAAGCGATATGGGGAGATGTGGTCAGCATCTTGGCATACCCCAGCCGGAACATTGGTTTTCATGACCAGGGCTGCTTACCTAGCATAAGCTCCTCATATTCCTCACGATGCTGAGTGGGCACCAGTGGTATACCTGGGGACTTAAAATCTGCACCCAATGGGTGGGATCAAACCCGGGCCACTTTCCGTGGCCAGGAACCAAGGCATACTGCCTTAGTCCGCTATGCCACGGTGCAAGACATTGAGGATTGTTTCTGATAGCTTTTAAGATGGGCTAAAATATTATTTTTATTTTGTCCTAAAATGTTAATTACTGAAGTTTTGTTACTGATGTCAAATGGTGCCGATTTCATGGTCACAAGAATCACACCTAAACGAGTAGCAGTTATATACTGTAAATAAATACCAAAGCCATAACTTGATGATCTAAATTCAAGTAAATTATTTTTAAAAAATCTAAACCTACATGGAAGCACCTCTATTAAACAGTCATTCTACTAGAACTTTAAACTTAAGAAAAATTCAATATTAGTTTTTAAAAAAGATATATGTATTTAAGACTATATTCTGAGCCAGTTTAAAAACATTTTGTTTTGAAATTAATGAATGCTTTAATTAAATTGCTAAATTAAACTTATCAAAGCATTTTCTGAACCTATACTGAAAAGTTGCCTTCAAGTTACCAAAATGCAACATTCTATAATTGCATGGCAATCAGCTAAAATAACAAGACATTCTTTTAAAATCAAGTAAGTTCTTTTTAGGAAAAAATAATTTTAGGATCGGGTAGAGCCAGACTGAAAAATTCAATGCCATAGCCAGGATTTGAACCACGGATCTGCTGGTTTCCGTCCAGCCGCTCTAACCATTTGAGCTACTATGGCCAACGTGCCAACATGACATTAAATTCTCCAACTGACCCGTGTTTCTCACGGTTTCTCCCGTGGTTCAAATCCCGGCTATGGCATTGAATTTTTCAGTCTGGCTCTACCCTTTCATAGTGCGTGAAAGAACAATTAATTTCCAATTTTAGGATCCATACCAGAAATTAAGTACATTATATTGGTTTAGGTTATTTAAATATTTAGCATTCCTTTGCAAGTTTACACTAAGTGAAGAGTAAAGATTTCTTAAAGATCTTAATTCTGAAAGGTTAGAAATGTTTTGTATCTTAAATGAACATACACTTTTAGCCTGATAATATAGAAGTTAAGAGAACAGATAACCTGTTGTTTAAAAGCTTCATATGAAAATGTATTGTTAATTATTTGGACCAGAAGGTTTCAAAACCATAACTGATATAATATCATCTACTTTTGGTTTCTTGAAATTGATAGATATGCTTGTACTTTTAAAAAGAGTAATTCTATATTGAAATTTAATTGTATTGGAAACCACAGTGAAGCGAAACAATTATTAAATTATTGATGTGTCGTATGTTTTACACATCAGCTCAATATAGGTACGTAAGTAAAACTGATGTGTAAAAAAATACGAATCATCTATAATTTAATAAGAGTAATTCTATAAGACTTGAAGTTTTCACGGCGAGCATTACTAATCAAGGCTTCGCGGGTGATCAGCCGCGAAACCTTGATTAGTAAGAGTAATTCTGTTAAAACACACACTGATAATTTTGTAGCAATCTTTATTGGACTACATTTCTGAGCTAATATCAGAGTTTCATTTCTATGAAAACAGTGCAACAATCATACCTCTAAATTTAGAAATATTCATAACTGTAACTTTAGAAAATTCTTACAATATGTTTACCTACTTATATTAAATACAAGATTTTAAATCACTCTGACAAAGTCTGTGGTATGAGCCTATTTTAATCAGATAGTCTTCATGAACATAGTTGCTAGAGCATTTGCTTTGTATCCCATCATGTGGAGGATTAAGAGTTTGAGTTCCTCCTCCAGGCATAACTTTTATGTCCAGGTAAATGTGTATGAGTAAAACAGAAAAATAACCAAAATCCCTGGGGAACAAACTGCCTAAAAATAAAATGGTTACAGAATCATTAAGGTCTTTAAAGATTGAAGCATTACATAAGATGACTATAATTCTATAAACTAAAAATCAAATATTTTTAACCCTAAAGTTCATGTGTATATTTATGAAAAGACTTTTAGTTTCTAGTATAGAAACCGATGCCTTTACATAGTACATTTCTTTCATATGTAGAGTGCAAGTACATAAGCTTTATAGAATTTCAGAAACAAAGTAAATGGTCCATGTTTAATATGTATCTTTGAAACTTAAGTGCTACAGAAAGATAATTCATTAAAAATGTGCACCTGCTGAGAAAAATTGTCCAAAGCTGCTTGGTGATAATATTACTTTTAGAAACAGAAATTATTGGATAAAGTCACAGCGTAAGCAACAAAAATCCTAAATCATAACTAGGGGGTGGATTTTGCCCTATTTGCCTATTTTATTCCTTTTGTTCACAAACATAGGCTTTTAAGTTATAAGCACGTTTCCTACAATTATTAGCCTAATTTCTTAGTTTTATAGTGCCTATTCTGCTTATTAGTGCCTAAAACTGCCTTTTTAGCCAATTTCTTCTGCTTGTAATTTGTGACAACAGCTTTTGCATTTGTTGGTTTCAACGTGAAGTTTTCGGGGAAGAGAAATTTCTTACTGCTGCACATTGGATATACAAAGGTGGTTTATTAAAGAGACACATCTGTGCAAATTGGCCCAAAACTTACAACAATACCAAATTTAGCTTTTTTTTTTTTTCTTGTCTTAAAATTATTATAGACATACTTCAATAATATAAAGTTTTTTTTCTAGCGGCATTACAGAAAAGTCACATGACTATTTAAATAACTCTACACCTGTATCGTAGCTGCTGTTATATAATTTTAACCTCAGATTTCTCAGATTCTATATTTTTTACATTTAACTAACTTCAAAATGTTCTACGGATGCAATTTTCTATTAATCTGTATGAAATTCTAAACATACCTCTAAGGGCAGCTGAATATTAAGTGTACCCATTTACATTTGTTGTGTTTTTGTTATTTATATTGAAAAGGATTATAATACTTACTTCTTACTGAAAAGGCTTAGGAAAATAAAAATTGTTAAATAGGTATGATTATTTTTTTCCCTTCGTTGATATGGCAAAGACAAATATTTCAAATAGGTACAGGTCATTAATAGGTTAACATGGGTGCAGACATTTATACCCCAAGCATTAATTTTTAAAATTACAATATGTGGGACATTTTGAAAATCGCCTGTAATTTAGACATAAACTGTTAATTCCTCAGAAACAGTTGTAACTAGAAAGCTGCAACTTGGTATTATTCCATTCTTAATCGATCACAGAAATAAATGGTATAGATTTTAAACAAATCTAACAAAAGCTTCAGGTATTTCAATATTCACCCTTAAGGCCCCCCCCCCCCCACCAAAAAAAGCCCATGTTTTTGTCTTTTGACATAGTTAATTACTCCCACCTTTCTGCACATTATGGTTCTTACTTAGTGAAGTGGATTTATATGTTTTTTAATTATATGACAATATCTGTTATTTTAACTTGTGTTAAAGCCATTTATGACATTTGGAATAAATGTAGACTTTTTCGCCTAAGGAACCATTTAGCGAATTGGTTGCAGCATATGTTGCGATGATTGTCATTTTGTTGTAGTGCATTTTAGGAGCCATTTTACTAAAATTGTGTATTTCTAAGTGTTTACTTAGCAAATTTTTAGTGCCTATTTTGCCCATTTTTAGTGCCTTTTTGCCTGCCTATTTCACACATTTTTAGTGCCTATAAATCCGCTCCCTGATCATAATATGCCATGACCCATATTCAGTCTATATTTCTCTGAAAAGAAACACTTGCAGAGATTCAACCTGTTTGCTACATGGTTAAATGACTTTGCACTCCTTATTAGCACTATATGATATCCTTATGTAGAATTTAATAAAAATTGTTGTTTCAAACCAAAATCTTTCTGATACTTTGCTCTGCGATATTATTTGCAAACTTTATTAAAATGCAAATGTAGCTTTATTATAAAAATTATTTGTGGTTGGTTTATTGTCTGAATTTTATTTCTAACCATTTGTGGTTTAGATAATAAGTTAATCTGTACCAAGTTTCTGAAGTGATTTTATGTGTTGAATTTTCAGATGTGAAGTAATCATTGCTTCACATACAAATAGACAAGACATACTAGATAAAGCAAGTGGGGTAGATGCAATATTATGGTGCACAAAGGAAAAACTGAATGTGGAAGTGTTGGACAAAGCAGGTGAGTTAGCAGAAAAAGGAACTTTGTAACAACATATGTATATACAGCATATTTTTTTACTCAGATTTACTCATTTGGTTAAATTAAAACTAATTGATAAAACTATTTGTAGTCGGTTTTTCACACTATGTCACATTTTGATTTTTTGAGCGATCAGTTTTGGGAGCTATTGCTTTGAAAGCCCAACGGTCGTGTGTTGTTGCTGCCATATTCATATTCATATTTATTCACCAGGAGATTCTTACAGAATTTTGGGCTTCGTCAAAATAATATAAATAATTTAAATATATACAGTTGTAAAAATATTTAACTACACAGGATACACGATAATTCTATAAACATTAGTCCTTTTAACAATTAGTGTGATATTAATAAAGGTTTGAAAGCTAATACACATCATCTTAAGTCTTAAAATCCACAGGGTGAGGCAGGTCCAGGCGTCCACATCATCTTCCTTGTTGTTTCGGCATGTAGTCTCAAACGTATGTAACAAGCAATTTACAAATTCGGATTAGTGTTATGTCATATAGCCTATGTCACATATACATTACAGGTTTTTTATTTAGCATATATACAAATATTCATCTATATCATAGAAAGCACTATTGATTAAATAATTTTTTAACTGTTTAGTAAACTCTGGACCTAATGTTTGTTTAATATTGAATGGTAATTTATTGTATAATACTTTTCCAATCACAAAGGGATTCTTGTCAAAAAAAACTTCTTTCCTTTCCCTTCCCTATACATATTGCTTTTGGTTCTAGTATCGTATGTGTGTACATTGCTATTAATCTTTATATCTGATTTTTGTCTGACTAAAAGAATAACCCTATAAATGTATAATGACACCACAGTTAATATTCTTTCATTTTTAAAAACTTCCTTACAGGAGTCTCTGGAATTTAGTGAGCATATGGTTCTTACACACCTTTTCTGTAATACAAGTAGCCGCTTGAAATTATCTTTATACGTTGTACCCCATAATTCAATACCATAATTTAAATGAGAGTGTATAATTCCAAAATAAATCCATTTTAAATGAGTTTTATCCAGGTAATGTGCCATATAATTTAACAAATAAATACCCTTACTAATTTTATTACATACAGAGTTTACATGATTTGTCCAAGATAAATTTTTGTCCATATGTAGTCCAAGGAATAAGTGATTGTCTGATGTTTCTATTTCTTCATTTTCAATTTTAATTCTTATATTACTAGACAGGAGTTTACTGATTTTAAAATATATTATGCTTGTCTTATCTAGATTAATAACCAGGTTGTTGCTAACCAGAAATTTGAATATTTTATCTGTGCCTGAATGTATATTAGTAATTAAGTTATCTTCTGTTTTACCCCAGCAAATAATTGATGTGTCATCAGCATATGACACAGCTTTAACATTATTAGGAGCAGGTAAGTCATTTGTATACAAGGTGAATAATAGTGGTCCAAGCACCGACCCTTGTGGGACACCACATTTTACAGTTGCTAAGGTGGATTCATATTTTGTTTCTGTTTGATTCAATTTACATGTTATTTCTGTACTTTGTACCCGTCCTTCTAAATATGTCTTAATTAACTGGCCTGCCGCCCCCCTTATACCATATCTGTCCAATTTTTTAATTAGCAATTGATGATCAACGCTATCAAAGGCCTTAGATAAATCCAAAAAAATCCCCATAACCTGATTGTCATTTTCCATTTTAGTAACTAGTTCGTCTATAAATTCTACGGCAGCTGTAACTGTAGAGAAGCCCTTTTGAAAACCATGCTGAGATTTAGATAGTATATTATGTTTGTCCAAGAAGCTCATGATTCTTTTTAATATAATTTTTTCAATGAGTTTAGCGAAAGTTGAAGTCAGCGTGATTGGCCTATAATTGCTCACATTGGTAACATCACCCTTTTTATGTAATGGTTTAATAACACCCTTTTTTAGACATTCGGGAAAAACACCTACAGATAAACAGGCATTTATCAAATGCAGTAGGACATCGGCCAATTCGTCCTTGCATTGTTTCAAAGTTTTAGATGAAACTTCATCCCACCCACTAGAGTTTTTAGGTTTTAACTGTGTAATAATGTTAATCAGTTCCAACTTTGTAACAGGTTTTAAAAATATTGTGCTACTGATACATTTTATTCCACTTGATGTGTCCATATTAACTGTATTGTTACCCTTTGGTACAGCTACATTTAGAAAATATTCATTAAATATGTTACTAATGCTAACTGGATTAGCAACATTTTTGTTATGTTTAAGTACAATATTTTCTGTTTTTTTACATGTTTCTTTTCTAGCATTTACAACGTCCCATAAAGCTTTACTTGTATTTTTTGCACTTGCTACCTTATACTTAATGCTTTCTGATCTCAAAAGTTTAAGAGCTGCTTCATACTCTTTCTTGTACTCTTTATATCTATCATAATATAATCTGTTACCATATTGCCTATAAAAGATGTACATATCCTTCATTGATTCCCTTAATTTAATTACACTGATTGGAAGGGTTAGTTTATTACAATTTGTTTTGTGCTTATACATTACCCGTTTCGGACATGCAGTATCAAAATGTTTATTAAATATACTATAAAAAAATTCCCATTTATCATTCACACAATCTGTACTATATAGCTTATCCCATGATTCCTGCTGAAGCAATCTTTTGAAAGCATTTATACTATAAGAATTTATTTTTCTTGCCCTTGTCTTTACTATACCATCTTTTTTAATATTGCAATTCATAATTTTCACGACCTGGCCTTTATGATCTGATACATAGCTATCGAAAACTCTTACTTGTATACTTCTACAATCAATATTAGTGGCAACTTGGTCAATAGAGGTAGCGGATGTCAGTGTTACTCGAGTTGGGACAGTAATATACATCTTAATACCAAACATATTTAGCACTTCTGTAAGTTTTGTATATGTAATGTTTTCCGTGTTTGAGTTAATGTTAATATCCCCTATCATCACAATTTTGTTATATACTGAATATTTTGACAACACAGCCTCTAAACCATCGAAAAAATTTGAAATTTGTCCACTTGGTGATCTATAAATTCCAAAGAGTAATATATTATCCCCATCAATATTAATTCTAACCCCAGTAATTTCAACATCCTTTTCTACGCAATGTTTGTTCAAATTGATAATTTGTACACTTTCATTATATTTTTCATGCGCATATATTGCAACGCCACCTCCCTTAAATTCGGTTCTACAGAAACTACTTTGTAATACAAAATTATCTAATTTATAGAGTTGAATTTGTTGTGCTTTTGAACCATGTTCCGTAATGATTACAAAGTGAGCGCCTAAATTATTTAGCAGTATGCTGAATTGGTCAGTTTTATTGGATAAGTATTGCACATTTTGATGAAATATAATTAAGTTGCTGTTATTTTCATTCTGTACTGCAGGTAACCTATCAGTTTCCAGTTCTGAAATTTCTATTTCATCATTCCCTACCTTGGACTCCCTTAAACAATTCACCTTGCTGCTTTTAGCAAGGGCCTGTGGTCTTCTCTCTAGTGGTGGAATTTTTAATGGTGGAACTGTAAAATTCTTTATAAAATTATTGAATGGTGGAATTTCAAAGTTAATTAATTGGTCTTTATATTTCAATATTAAGATGTTCTCCCACATTATTTATTTTTATTTGATATTTATTTATTTGTACAGTTTCCATTACAACTTCAGTACAATCAAATTTAACATAGAACATGCTGTATTATACCTCCTGTACAAATACATAAAATTGCTGACCCTAAGATTTACTCGCTGACTCAGGTCCCCTGGCTCCCACATTATCAGTTGGTCGTGGTTTATCACACTTTTTAATAATTTTGGATTTGAATCAAGGTTATGGTTTTCATTCCAAAAGAGATGCTACTGCCGACATTATTTTTAAGCATTTTTGTCTCCCAGTGTACACAGTTCTTCGCATTCTATGCTATCTTCAATTTCTTTTTTCTCTGGATAGTTTCTAACATTTTCTTCAGTGGTGTTTTTCTTTAGATTGCCTATGTATAACCAGGTTGATTTTTTCACCAGATTCAAGGTCATGTTTTCCTTGTGTACTTCTAATATGTTTTGCTTTGTTGGAACTCCTTTTGTTTCTTTGTGCAAGCACTGTTGCTCATTGTTGTTCTCTCTGATCATTATCATATTGGTTCTCCCCATTTCTGTTGTATGTTTCTTTTTTGTCTTTTGTGTTGTGGCTGTTGTGTTCTTTGTATATTGGTGTACTTTTCTATTAACTTTCTCTTCAATTGTTACATTTAGCTTGTTTGATACAAAGCCCATTATAAATTTCATGTTTCTTTCTATGTCTCCTAAGTCTATTTTTCAGCAACTGTGATTTTATGTTGTTTTGGTGATGTCATTTGTGTTTGTATTTGCATTTTAGGCATGTACTTGACTGACAGGTGTTGGTGGGTATCGGCTGTCACTAGTTTATTCCTAGGTGGAGCCAAGAGATGACAATACTTATCCCTCAGAGAAGTTGTCTCTTTCCTACATATTACCCCTTTGGTTTCCTCTAGCCTCATTTTTATTTTCATTCTTTTTATTGCATAGAGCAGTTTTCATTTCTATAAAACAGGTTTTGATGACTTTTAAGTCATACTTCAACCATGTCTGCCATACTCTATCCATCTTACACTGCATGTTTTTTAATATGATCAGGGGCAAGATTTTGTGGTGACAATTATTTATAAAATTTGCATTAATAATTTTAAATGTGGTGTTTGGTGGTTTTTTTTACCAACATTAAATCATATCGGATGGTGACTGGAATGGGTGAAATGATGCTCAAATGAGCCCGAGGTCCATAGAGCTTAGAGTTACCTGACATTCGTCTTTCAGGATAAGGGAAAACCCCGGAAAAAACTTATCCAGGTAACTCACCCCGACCTAGATTCGAACTCGGGACCTCTTGAACGTGAGGCAGACATGCTACCACCATGCTACCAAGGCGGGCAGTAGATAGTAGGTAACATGAATAAGATAAAATATCACACATCAGACATCGCCAAACTGCAGCATACAATAAGTTGTAATATTTACGCTTTTCATACTTGTTCTGTTGTCTGTCACAACTAAGTTATATGTAGAGAAAAATCTCTCACTGTCAGCATTTGACATCGGCAACCAAAGACATTGAAGGGACTTTGCACATAAATTGCGGTAAGAATCAGCTTTTGCCTTCAATGCCAGGAGTGCTGTTACTACATATAATGTGTTATGGTTACCATCATGGCTTTGCTGTTCAACAATGTCAGAAAGCTCTTTGTAATAAAGAAGCAAATCAGAATCACAAGTAATACCACTGGTTTTAAATGCATTTAGTTGTTTAAATGCTGCCATTACGTGATTTAAATCACCTATATTTGATTTAGTAACTAGCCTTGAAGGTTCAAACAAATGATATAGCTTTTATGGTTATTACATCATAAGTTTGTTTTGCATAATGGAGTTTAATTTAGACAAAGTCATACGGCAGCAAACTTTTAGATTCTTTTCTACTCTTTTCTAACACTGGGGTCCAAGATATGATCTACAAGTGCACTTACTCTGTTTCCAAAGTGACCACTCTAATATTTCACATTTGGTTCTCGGCAAGTTAATTCGGGATAAAACAAGATGAGCCACTTTTTTTTATTGAAATTCTAATATTGGAGGTGTTATCAATCTGCAATTTTCAGAAACAAATACTGTTGCTGTTGTACCTTTACAATATTGCAGCACTTGGCATCGCAAAAATGATCATTTAACAAATTTTGCACAGGAACTGAAAGCTTTTCTTTTAGAAAAGAAATCGACATTTGTATCACAATACCTGGCAATGTAAACTACTGAATTAAACCAGCTAGACCAGCGTGTCAGTGCAGGCAATGGGAACACCTTTAGCTTCTAAATCTGGGTGGTTTTCAGTGAGGTATTGTTTGTATTCGTTTTTTAACTTTCAGGCATTTCGGAACACATTCTTAAGCCCTAAGGGACAATATTTTCATGTTAATGTAATGTTATGAGAGTAGCTTCCTAGAAGTTCAGTACCTTCTCAGTACCTTTAATCAGCATAATAGGAGTTTTTGCTGTGCACGGTGTGGTATCTGATAAATAACATTTCTAGTTAGCATACGACAAACAGTTCTCAGTATCACGGACCAGTCAGATGCTGTGGTGTCAATTTATTTTTGCACTGCTTAGCTGTTATTTCAGTGTGCATGATGATGTCATTTTATTGGCTTTGTTAAGTGTTAAATTTTATCTTGCTTTCGTTAAATTTGTAAACATTTTTTTTTTTTCATGACTTCTAGCTTCATGCTATAAAGACATTAATGTTAAATTAAAGTTATATTTATGCAATTTGAAATAAATGTAAAGTTTTCTATGCAGACTAAAAATAAAAGAAATTTTCTCATTTATCGCTAAAAAAAAATATTATTCTCGAAAAAAGGAAAAATCCACAAAAAAATCGTTAAAAACAAAAACTCTTACCTCTGAATATAATAGGTAATTTGAAAAACTTACCATTCGTATGGACACCAGAAGAACTGCTTGAAAGTCAGAATTGGTAATTGGGTAACCAGTAACTGACTATTGGGGTCATTACAACACTGAGAGTTTCCCAAATTTATAAAATCCTGTGCTGTTTAAATTAACACCATCCTTAGCAAAATCAAAATAATTAAGTCAGAATTTTCCATCTACAAATAAAGGTCTTTAGATGAGTACAACCAGTTGAGTTCTCTATTTATCCTCATTGTTTCTCTTGTACATACCCCATGGCATCAGACTCTGCAGAATCAACTTATTCTGTGCTCATTGCATGAGAAATACCATTGAAGAAAAGTACAACAAGGTTTTTCAACACTTCCAAAAAAGGAATTTTTCAAAATAGCTTGTCTTATATTATTTAATTTCAGCAAGAACCTATAAAACTTTTGTAATATAAAAACCTTTAAGATAGTTATGTTACGCACAAGGCTGAAATAGAAAATAATTTTTATCTCCAAAATTATTTTAATAAAATAAATTCTTTATAACATTCATATCAATAAAACTCAAATAAATGAAGAAATAAACTGCAATGGAAGCTTTTTTGTAATTCTAAGTAACTCTAAATCTTCAAAACTTTTATTTCAGGGTCTAATCTGAAAGTTGTGGCTACGATGTCAGCTGGTTATGACCAGATTGATGTACCAGAACTGAGAAAAAGAAACATTAAATTTGGTAATACACCAAATGTGCTGAATGCTAGTGTGGCAGAAGTTGCAGTGATGTTGATGCTAGCAACTGCACACAGGCTACATGAAGGACGTCTTATGATTGAACAGTTAAGTAGTTAGTCTAATATTACTATGAGATATAAACAACTCCTAGAAGTTTTAAAGGCTTACTCTCCTTAGAAAAATATTGTAAGTACTATATTCTTAACACTACCTTAAGAACAGAATAAGCATAATTTTCATTGCAATATGGCCTGCAAAATATCAAAACCTGGATGTCTGACTTTTTAATGTGCACTAATAAAAAAAGTACTAATAAATCAGACAAATTTATTATTTGTGGATATGCAAATAAAACACCAATTATAATGGGCATTGGCTAAAGC
This sequence comes from Mantis religiosa, assembly GCA_030765055.1. Lineage (NCBI taxonomy): Eukaryota > Metazoa > Arthropoda > Insecta > Mantodea > Mantidae > Mantis > Mantis religiosa. The sequence goes on along the minus strand of CM060948.1, from coordinate 107,417,113 downwards.
ATTTTGTTAAGAATTTTATTGAAAAAAAAAATTTTCATGGAAATATAAGATTTGAAGATTTTAATGCCATATTAGAATTTAAAAATCCATGTGCCTTTATGTCTGAGCTATAATAGCTCTCACCTCCAAATTTATAATGAACTTTCTTGTCTGATTCCTATATCATCGAATAAATCTCCAAGATTAACTGAGCCATAGAGTGTGCTGCAGATACATACAGCCTAATTAGTTTTATTAACTAAATTAAAAAGACTTTGTACAAACATTTATGGTCTAAATCCCTATGTTTGGCAACTTATCTGCTTTAATTATGCAGTAGGACAGTTTATTCTATTACATTTGACAGGTACAGATTAATTCTATAAATGATATTAGTAAAGTACATTATGCTGTTATAAAGTTACAGCAAAAATGTTGTTAGTATATGGGGGTTTACACAACAAATCTGACTTTCAAATGTAGGTTCTACATATTTTAAGTAACACAATTAACTGAGCTATAGGTAACGATACACAAGTAATATAACTTCAAAGGTGACACATATTGTGAAGATAGTTGGTGTGTCAGTGATGTAGATGATTCGGTGTTTGTATGTCGGAGAGGACGGTCGTGCTTTACCTGTCCGCCTGTTGCCGTGTCGCCTTCACATAGCACCGAGCGTGTTTGTTATTTGTGATACGTTTTAGTCAAATAGTGCTGGTTTGCGAGTGAATATCTTACACATTTCTACTAATTTTCATTAGTAATTTCACCAGCTGTCATAGCCTATGTGGCACATGATACTGGCCAGTTAGTTTGCACATCTTTAAATGTGGTTAACAATATGGACATTTCCTCCGAATCACAACATTACAGTCTTTATCATCAGAACAGATGGAGAGATCCAGGTCCACGCTATAAATTACGTAATCGTATCCTCCATAACATCCACAGACTATGTTTCCACTACATCAAACTTCATCACCTTCTACGACCTCTGCTATAACTACTGATCTCAGTGTAAGTAAATCAATTCTTCGGCCACTTCAGCTTCAGTTGACACAGTCTACTCACTCACTCGATTCCAGTGTACCGCATGATGCTACCATGGACATTGACATTGACATAGTCAAATTGGGCAGCCGCAACAGTCGAGATCAGTGCTCACCGCCTTCTCACTGCAAAACTCAAAGTAAACACCTTTGTATGGCACAATCTTCTGAGCAGTCTAATACCTCCCGTTATGCTTACGCTATTCCAACATCTAACCGATTCCATGCTTTATCTGAAAGCTCTGACCAGACAGATTCTGCTTCTAACACTGCACCCAAGGAGAAAGTTCTACCCATTTGTGTGCGCAATGTTCAGAATTACCAACTGTTCCTTCAAGATATCAAAAAGTGTGTACTCTCAGATTTTCATACTGAGCTCCGAGGAGCCCTTATCAAAGTCTGCCTCTACTTCAACTGACTTCCGCATCTTACATCCTACTTTACTTCAATAAATCAAGAGTTTTACACTTTCAGAAATCCAGCTGACAAACTTTTCTCAATGATTATCCACAATCTGCCTTGTTCCCTCAGCGATAAAGAAATTTATGATGAACTCATCATCCTTAACTTTCCTGTCAAAAAGGTTACACGTCTGCCAAGAAGAAACAAACAACCTATTCCAATATGTGCAGTTGAGCTGGAAAATACCGATGGAGGTAGGAAACTACTTAACCTAACACATTTGATGTACAGTGTTGTGTCTGTTGAACACAGACGTAGTAACACCGACCTGCCGCAGTGCACTTGATGTCAGCAGTATGGTCATACCAAAAACTACTGTCAGCTGACTCCTCGCTGTGTACAATGTACAGGTGATCACCATTTCTCTGAGTGCGGCAAGTTACCCACTATGCCTACTCAGTGTGTCAACTGTGGTCAGGATCACCCGGCCAATTATTGGGGTTGTCCCCATTATCTAGAACTGAAACCACGCATCTCACAGCGACCTCAAGGACAAGGTGCTCTCTGTCTAGCAGCAGCTTCACAGATACGACCAGGTCAGCAGCCTCAACCAATACACCCGCAGCAGTCATCACAACACTCCCAACCCCGGCAACCTCGCTCGCATCAGTCTCCGCAACAAGAATCACCTCCTACCTCAGAACAGCGTTCTTATTCCCAGGCAGTGAAGTCCTCTGCTGCTGCTTCTTCTTCCTCTCCTCGCCATCAACCTTTTTCTTCATCTTCTCCCCCTCCAGAAAAGCAGGAATCTAGCGCATCGTCTTCTTTCTGGTCGTTTCTCAATGACCTCTTTAGCAAATTTTGTTTGCTATTCTACGTCTTTGTTACCCCATTTCTGCCACAATTAACCAAATATGCTCACTCTCTCTTCTTCTCTCAAGTACTTCATGATCGCAAACCATAATCTGCTAACTCTTAGAGAGCTCACTCTTCTAAATTGGAATTCTAATGGACTATGCATTAAACGCGCTTCTTTCATTCATTTTCTTACAATGCATAATATCAACATCGCCTGTATTAGTGAGATTCACTTACTTCCTAACTAAACCTTTACTGTTCCTGGATACACAGTCCATCAACAGGATCGGATTGCTCCAACAGCATCTGGAGGTGTAGCTATTGTGATCCGACGTAACATTACTCATCACTATATTTTTACCTGGCGTTCCCGACCTTGAAGTGGTAGAAATTAAACTTCCTACAACCAATGGTAATGATCTCACTGTTATCAGCGCCTATAAATCTCCTAACTGGAAACTAAATACTACTTATTTCTCCTTGCTTTTCTCCAGCAACACCCTTGTTCTCGGAGACCTAAACTGCAAACACTCGTCTTGGGGCTGCCACTCTACTAATCCCAATGGCCGACTCCTTTACCACCTATTGAACACCTACGGCTTATCCGTCTTGGCACCTACAGATCCACCGTATTATTCTACCAATCCTCTTAATACTCCTGACATTCTTGACATTGGCATTCACAAGAATCTCCCTCTTCCAGTGTATATGTCCACACTAGTGGAACTTGACTCTGACCACTGCCCGGTGTTAATTACCTTGCAGCTCACTCCAAACATATTTCCCTCAGCGCCGCGACTTATTAATGGCTATATCCAATGGGATAAGCTCCATGCTCAGTTGGATTCAGTACTCCATACATACTCTCTTAGCTCTGAGACTGACATAGATGCTGCCATTAAGCACTTTACAGACACTATATGCCACTGTGTGCAAACTTCAACTACTTGCTCCAAGCGGACTCATATTGCTTCTTCCTTACCTGCGCCCATTCTTCAGCTTATCCATGAAAAACACAGGATTCGATGTCAGTGGCAAAGGGAACGATGACCTTGGCTGCGTAGGAAGCTTAATGGATTGAACCAGCTAGTAAAAGTCGAATTGGACCGTCATCGCCTTGAGACCTACAAACGACAACTGGCGAGTATCTCTCCGCATGACCTCACACTCTGGGATGCCACTCGACGCCTTCTGCGAGAGCCAACTATTATACCAGCTCTGCATACCACTGACACTCTTGTTATGGAGGTCACAGCTAAATGTGAAGTTCTTGCAGACCACTTTGAAGGCACATTCACACCAAACGCACCTCATGCTACCACCCTGAGTATAGAACAGACACTTTTCGACACCAACCAACTGTTCCCTGCAGAATCTCCTTCACTAGTCCTGCTGAACTTAGGCATTTAATTTGCTCTCTTCCTCTTAAGAAATCACCGGGACATGACTTGATTCTCAATATTGTGTTGAAAAACCTGACAAAGAAGGCCCTAGCACATTTATCTTCAATCCTGAGCGCTTGTCTTCAACTTGCCTTTTTTCCTCACACCTGGAAATTGGCTCAAATCATTGTGTTTCACAAACCTAATAAACCTAAAAATCTCCCTGACAGCTATCGTCCGATAAGTTTGCTGCCTACCTTGTCAAAACTTTTTGAAAAGATTTTTCTTCGCCTTCTCCTTAAATATATCTCTGAAAACCGTATCATTCCACCCTTCCAATTTGGATTTCGTTCTAGACATTCTACCTCACACCAACTACTACATTTAGCACAAACAGTAATTCATGGTTTTGAGCAACGAAAGCACACAACCACCCTGTTCCTCGATTTAGCACAGGCCTTTGATAAAGTTTGGCATGAGGGATTAATCTTCAAACTCTATAGCATTGGCCTTCTACAGTATTTGCTCACTACCATTTGTAGTTTTCTATCAGATCACACATTTACTGTTCGCATTGGTGGTACGGAGTCCTCTCAGCACCATATTACAGCAGGAGTTTCTCAGGGATCCCTATTGGTCCCAATCTTATTTAATATCTATACCTATGATCTTCCTGACTTGGCCCCTACCTCCATAGCCTTATATGCTGATGATACTGTTTTATATCATTCCGGCACAGATCTCCCTACAACTATTCACACGCTACAAACCTCTCTTGACTGCCTCATAGAATGGTTCGAAACTTGGCGAATACGTCTTAACACTCAAAAGTCTGCAGCTAAGATTTTTAGCCTATGTCGCATCTTCAATTCTCCCGAATTGCATATTAAGCATGAATCAGTTCCCTGGCTATCTCCCACCACCTCCGTCAAATACCTTGGAGTAATGCTGGACACCAAACTTACTTGGCGAGCCCATATTGATCGACTTATCTCGTTAGCATCAGGACGACTTTCAAAACTTGGTCTGCTATTTCACAGACACACTCCTCTTGGGATTGAATGCTCTCTGCTTCTCTACAAATCTCTTGTCTGGCCACTTATTACATATGCTTCCTAGATATGGGGTACTGCTAGCAACACTCATCTCTGTAGGCTACAGGTCCTGCAAAATTGATTTCTGTACATCGCCACGGATGCCCCTTGGTACGTAAGAAATCAACAACTGCATAAAGAACTTGGTCTATTTCCTCTTCACCAGTACATAGGTCAGATCGCCTCTCGCTTACAATACAATACAATGTTTATTAGCCACAGGAATTCATACAGAATTATAGGCATTGTCAATATAGTTACAGTATTTAACAATATTTACAGTTCATCAATGAGGTATTTACAATCTTAAGTTTTCAAATGATTTACACAATTACACTTAATTTTAATGCTTTGGCCGGCTAAAATTCTTCATTGGTGAGTCTTCCAATCTCGGACACATGAAACAAGAATAGAAATAGAATACATTAGTATAATTATGCACAACAAACTGATTAATTTATGCTTTACCTGATTTGTAATCTAGGTATTCATTTACTGAGTAAAACTGATTTTTTTTAAAGAAATTGTGTAGCTCTGTCTTAAACTTTTTTATAGAGGGTATGTTTTTTAATTGATTTGGCAAGTGGTTGTATGGCTTTAAACCCATGTATTTGACAGAAGTCTCAAATAGTTTTGTTTTATGAATATAGGTGTGTAATTTGTTTTTATTACGTGTGTTATGGGTGTGTATTTTAGCATTTGTGACATAGTTCGCAGTATTAGTCTTCATGTAAATCAGTAACTGTTTCATATATAAACTTGGTAGGGTCAAGGTATTCAAATCTCCGAAGTGATTTCTGCAGCTTTCCATTTTTGGAATACCAACCATAATTCGTAATGCTTTCTTTTGTAGCTTAAAAATCAACTTACTATTTGTAGTATTTCCCCACAATGGTAGTCCATATGATATTAGTGAATGAAAGTAAGCAAAGTAACAGGTTCTGAGTGTAGTAAATTCTACTCGAGGCTTCAGCTGATGTAAAACAAAACAAACACGGCTCAGCTTCTCTGCTAACTTTTCTATATGTTTGTCCCAACTTAAATTTTTGTCTACCCATAGTCCTAAGAATTTAGTTTGCTGTTCAAAATTTATCAATCTGGAGCCAATTCTGATGCAAGGGTTTTCTTCTCAAACCTGCCAGATGTTCCAGGAGCTGTGATGTATGACATTGGCGTACAAACCTGCCAGCCCACACGCCTGAAGAGACAACTCCCACAGGATCTCCTCCTTAGTGACTCTGACTGAAAAACTATGAATATTGTTTCACAATGAATATTGTTCTTATCTCTTTAATTACTTGCTTTTTTTATCATTTTTTTTTTTTTCTCTCTTGTGTGTCATCCTGGTCTCACAGTGTTTAGTAGATAATAGGAGCCAACTTGGTTTTCCTTACATGTTATTATATAGTTCATAAAGATTCAATCAGTTAACAAAGATCTGTAAAGCATGTACTGCTGATCGATCATTGAATAAAAAAAAAATTAAAAAAGTGGTGTAGATAACAGGAAGGAAGTCTGCAGGAAGTTTTTTATGGTTTATCACATAAGGTTTTACAATACACATAGCATAAACACTTGAAAAGTATAGTACTCGTGTAGTATGAGGTACATCCAGAAAGTAAGTTCCTATTCCTTCCAGAAATGGCACCGCTAGTCAGATAGGAATGTGCATGCGCAGGAGTAGAGAGGAAATATGTGGGAATAATGAAGTGGAGTTTTAGTTTTTGACAGTGGTTACCGTGCCGTGCTGGAAGAAAATGGCTCCTCTGATATTGTCTCTCGTCCTGTGAGGTTCATGCAGTCATCCGATTTTTGCATGCTAGAAAGCAATCTCCAGCAGAGATCCTTCCCCAATTGTGTCTTGTGTACAAATATGACATTATGTGCGACAGTATGGTAAGACGGTGGTGTGGGCAGTTCAGTCAAGGACAAACCATATTCATGATTAAGACCATAGTGGCCAGCCATCCCTGGTGACACCAAAAGCATTTGAAATTATGAGGCAAGCAATTGTACAGAATCGGCACTTAACAATTTCAGAACTCTCTTGTCAATTCTCCCAGATGTTTTATCCACTTTGGCATGAAATTGTGTCCTGTTACCTTGGTTTTCACAAAGTGTTTGCAAGATGGGTGCCTAGGCAACTGATAGATAAATGCAAATGTCTGGCTGCAGCATTGACATTCTTACAGTGGTATGCAGAGAAAGATGACAAGTTTCTCAACAATATTGTCACTGAAAATGAAACATGGCTGCTTAGTGTTTCACCTGTGAAAATCAAATTCAGGCACACAATCTCTGTCAAAAAAAGCATGTGTACTGTGTTCTGGGATCAACGTGGTATCCTCTTGTGTAAGTTTCTAACACGAGAGGAGACCATAAATGCTGATCAGTATTGTCATACATTGCATAAACTAAGAAAGACAATCTAGAACAAGAGACATGGGATGTTGACAGGAGGTATTATGCTATTGCATGACAATGCAAGACCCCATACAGCCAACACCACATGAAATGCATTGAATAAGAAATGAAATCTGTAGTGTTTAATGTCTGCATTTACTACATACGGCACTGCAGGCTATGCATTGAATAAGTTTGGATGGAAAATCTTCGAGCATCCATCCTATAGCCTCAAATGATTTTCATCTCTTCTGCCTCATGAAGCATTTTCTGGCTGGAAAACATTTCTACAATGACTCTGAGGTACAGAATGAAGTGACTTTGTGGCTCTGGACATTTGCAGCAGACTCCTATGACTTAGGCGTACAATTAATGTTGAACCATTACTATAAATGTCTCAAGAATGGTGGTGACTATGTTGAAATGTAGCACTGAATCTATGTAACTATTCCAATAAGGATTTGTTACTTAGTAATGTTTTTGTTCTCTTTATTGGTTATCAGGATTTATTTTCTGGATGCACCTCGTATCAGGCAAGGAGATGCTGGAACTGCCTCTCTTCATTGTTGTTAGTACATAAGAAGTTACACAACAAATTGTACTATATTTACAGCAGACTTTTTGTCACTCACAACACTGACAGACTAACCAGCCTCACCAGCCAGCCACACGCAACAAAACAATGCTGTCAAGGATTGTTTGTTCTATAGAATGATTACAGCTTCCTTTCTAAGATAATAATATGACACTGAATATATTTTTAATTTTCAGGGATAAATGGGAAACTTATGGAGTTCAGTGGATGTTAGGCCATGATATATATGGTTCAACAGTTGGAATTGTAGGGTTTGGAGGAATTGGACAAGCTATTGCTAAACGTTTAATACCATTTGATGTGGCAAAAATACTTTACACTGGGCACAAACCTAAACCAGAAGGTAAATTTTATGCAGAATATAAAATTAAGTACCTGATCATATATTTTAAAATATTCAAGAAATGAGTAGTTAGTTAATTTATTTGTACCTAAACATACAGTACTTTTTTTTTTTACAATTTCTTACAATTCCAGTCACTATTTTTACAATTCTATTCTAACTACAAACTTGTTAGCTGCTTATATTTATGTGCTAATAGTGGTCCCTGGCCATTTACCTCTATTTTAGCCCTTAAGCAACATTGACCTAATATTCTGTTGCATCCTCCATTTCTCTACCTCTTAATTTCCTTACCATTCTCATCCATTTCTCTTTGATTTTGTCTGCATACTTCCCCACCTCCCTTATTCGTTTCTCTCCTTTCAACGTAAGCATTTTTATGGTTACTATGTAAGCCCCTTTATTATCCCAGTTCTTATCCCATATTAATTTCCTCCAGTTTTCTATTTATTTACATTACACTACATAATGCTCTCTGCTTATTTTATTTCCACATAAAATGCACTCCTTTGGTGAACCCCCTCTCAATATAGCTTCTATCCTTAACCAAGCTAAACCATTCCTCTCATATCTATCGCATAGGTCTATACATGTTTCCCTTCCCCAGTCTTTCTTCATTTTAAAGTATACATTTAGTGATTTCTTAGTTATCAGATTTCCCCGTGTCACTTGTCTAACAATTTCTCTACCCTGTTCTTAACCATTGTCCAAAAACCTTTTACATTTCTTTCTCCCTCTTGCCAGATATCCCCCATCCCTATTCTATCCAGTGTTCTCTCTAGCTCTGACCACAGCTGTCCTTAAATGTTGAATTCTTCTGTTGTTCTAGACAGATCTTAAATATATTATCATCATCCTTTTTTATACAGCTGTAACAATATTTTAAGCATCTTTCTATAATTACCCCACTTCTGCAGGGTCTTCCAAGTTCCACTTTAGCTACTCCATTTGGCGTTGACATATTCATACCTAATACCTCTTTACAGAACTGTTCATATGTGTGTTCAACATGCTTTCTTATCTCATTAGCCCCCTGAATTCCACACTGTATGTCATTTTTTATTCTGCTTTTGCTTCATAGATTCTTTCAAGCCACTTTACTAACATATTTGGTAATTTGTGTTTACAGTTCTTTACCCCAGACATAAGCTATCTTCCCTTTCACTCCTGCCTTTCTCCCATGTGCTCCCCAATCTCCATTATGGCACAGTCTCATTCCTAAATAATCAAATTCCTTTGCCACCTCCACTTTTTGGTCATTTAAATACCACTTTTCATCCTTTCTTAACTTATCACCCTTCTTAAACACTACTATTTTTTACTTTCTTATGTTAATTCTTATCCTCCATTCCTTACAGTAACTGATAATTTCATTTATTGCTCTCTGTAATCCTATAAAAGGGTGACAGAAATGACATAAATAATTATAGGCCTATATCGATACTGCCTGCCATATCTAAAATTTTCGAACGTGTACTTTATAATAGAAAAATTAAATACATAACCAAATACAGCTTACTACCAAAAGAACAAAATGGCTTTGTAAACAAAAGATCCATAAACACTGCAATATCAGACTGCATCGAAAATGTAATAAATGAAGTTGACTCTGGTAATCACACTGTGGGCATACTCCTTGATCTTACTAAAGCTTTTGACTGTGTAGATGTTAGTATTCTAATGGACAAACTGTATAAGTTAGGCTTTAGAGGATTAGGCTACAAATTAATAAACTCGTACATGACAAATAGAAAACAGCTGGTACATTTAAAATCCGCTAGCGGAGATTATGAATCCAGTCTGCAAAATCTGTCATATGGCATTCCCCAAGGTTTAATATTGGGTCCGTTACTATTTATTTTATACATGCATGATATAAAGGATAGCACACCAAATGCCAATATAATACAGTATGCGAATGATATAACAATTATAATTAGTGATAAAGATGCAAATGCACTCAAAAAATACATGAATGCTACAGTAAATTCCACAAATAAATATTTCAGTGACTCAAACTTAACTGTAAACCCCAAGAAATGTGAAATTATAATCTTTGGTTACAGGAACATAAGCAACCCCCCCCCCCCCCCCATTTCAACCATATCTAATAATATTATCAAAAATGTAGATTATGTAAACATTAAATATAAACAGGACATTAACTTATAATAGCCATATCGAGAAACTGGCACTACAAATTAGCAAAAACTTATTTGTTTTGAGAACTCTTACAAATTACATTCCACATACAACAACTAAAATTATATATTTTGCCCTTATCCACTCGGCCTTATCCTATGGGATAGAAATTTGGGCTAACACCAGTAAAACAAACCTCAGTAGGATATTCATACTCCAAAAACGTGCTATTAGATATATGGGGGATTTAAAACATACAGATTCTTGCAAAAATACCTTTCGACAAACAAAGATACTCACACTCCTGAGCTTATTTATTTATAGATCTATTCTTCACTTGGTTAATCATAAGTTTCCAATGAAAACAAACTCAGATATCCATAACTATGATACAAGGGGCAAAAATAATCTCGCTATTCCAGGACACAGAATGCACTTATATGAAAAGATGCCTAGTTATACAGGAATAAAATTCTATAATGTACTTCCCACTTCAATTAGAACCTGTAATAATTTAAATACATTTAAAACACATTTAAAAGCCTTTCTAATAGATAATGTATTTTATACCATCGAAGAATTTATGTATTACTGTAAAAATAACTAGGCTTTATTACTGATTTTAGCATATTATATTTAACTAAAATTAGGCAAGTGAGTCAACCTTGTATATACTTTTCTCCACTTACAAGTTGACTCAACCACAGAACTGACGATAGGGGAGAAGTCCCCAGAAACTAGTCTTCATAAAAAACTTGTAAGTGGAGAAAAGTATATACAAGGTTGACTCACTTGCCTAATTTTAGTAACAATGGCACTCCACTTTCTGAAATACTTCTTTTTATTCTATATATTATATTTAATTTTAGCATATTATATTTATTTTTAAATTCTATACCATTAAGCATTTTATGACTAGCTTGCATCATAACAACACTGTTTTCAACACTTCCAAGAAAGGAATTGTATATTTAATTTGATCTCTCCATTATTTTGTTATTTCTAATCATTTACTTTTAAGAGAGAGTGTAATACAAATGACATGGCTTAATTGTGTTCAAACACTGTATTAAGCTGCAATAAATATTAATATCACTGTTATACATGTTATTACCAAGTCAGCAAATAATAATCATGGTATTACCTTGTTCCTCATAATTGGGCAATAATTGTTACTTTTCTCAACCCTCTCTATTATATAATTGATAAACAAATTGTGCAATACAGGGCTAAGTTTACAGCCTGGTCTTTATCCCATTCTCTGTTCCACTAACTCCATTAGCACATTTTTCCCTACTCTAGTTCCAATCTTTATTCCCTAATACATTTTTTTAACCCTACAATAAATTTCTTGCCGGCTCCTTTCTTTTGTAGCTTCCACCATAGTGAAGAAATGAGTAAGTAAAATAAGACATTCTTTGAAAGCAATATTTCTCCTCCATAAAGTTTAAAACAGGGGGCTTATCTTCTCTTTTGTTGTTGTTTCTTATTAATCCCCTCTTTGTCAAAAAGTATATTTTAACAATGAGACCTATTGTTAGCAGTATAAATTCACCAACATACAAACTTGCAAAGTGGCTAATAAACAAATTCAATACATTTCCAAAATTTGACAGCCTAAGCATAAATAAAACATATGAACTTATAGAACACATTAAGGGTACTGAACTAACAGAAGAGGACACACTAGTCTCGTTTGATGTTATATCACTGTTTCCCAGCATACCAGTTCAACAACTCCCACCGTTGATAGAAAAATGGCTCAAATCACTTGGAATGTGAAATTTCAGATTACATCGAACTAACCAGATTATGTATAGAACAAAATTTCTTCCAGTTTCAAACAAAATATTTCCACCAAACTTCAGATTTAGCAATGGGCAACCCCCTATCACCCTTCCTGGCCGATCTGTACATGAGTGCATTAGAAATAAGGATCACCAAAGGTTTCCCTTGGATGTTCAAACTCTGGCAACGATATGTAGATGACATCCTTGCAATAGTACCAAAAAACACATCAGTGATGCACTAAAACTTTTAAATGTCCAAGAAAAAAGCATCAAGTTCAATGTAGAAATAGAAAAAGACGAGTATTTAACATTTTTAGATCTAAAAATAATGAGAAATAAAAACAGACTAAACTTTGGCATTTACAGAAAACCAACACAGACAACTACATAAAAGCTAAGGGCTACAACCCAAGATCCCACAAACAGGCAATCTTCAATAGTTTAACACAGACTGGTCAACATCCCTCTCACAGCAGAAGAGTACAAAACAGAATACAACAAAATAATTGAAATAGCACAAAAAAATGACTTTCCCAAATCATTAGTAGACAAAAAAATGAACTTAGCAAAAAAGAAGAAACTAATAAAGGAAACCACAACCCTCTCAGCTACAGAAACTAATATTTATTATTTAGTAATTTTACGTCCTCCAACATTGTCATATCGGTGAATTGAATGAGTGAAATGATGCTCAAATGTGTCCAGGGTCCATGAAGCTTAGAGCTACCTGACATTCGTCTGTAAGGATAAGGGAAAACCCCTGAAAAAACCTTATCCAGGTAACTCACCCTGACCGAAATTCGAACTCTGGACCTCTCGAACGTGAGGCAGACATGCTACCATCTACGCTACCGAGGCGGGCTAGAAACTAATATGATTTTCAAAAAATTCACTTACCATTCATAGACCTATGGTAAATTCAAAAAAAAGTCTTCAATTAGAAAAATCAGCAGTTGCCACACATTTTTGGGAAAAAAACAACAACATAAATCCAGAACCAAAACTACTAAAACATACATCAGGAAAACAAGAACTATCCACATGAGAACAAATCTTCATTTCAAAAAATAGGAACAAAGTATTCAATTTCAACATCCCCCAGAAAGATTTGTTCAGCAAGTTCCTTGAACCACCACCAGAGAAGACCTATGACAAAATATCGTCAACTACACCAATGAGAACCAGTCGATGGCCGGCTGAGGATAGAAGCGAAGACTCTGAAACTTGTTCCAGAAAAATTTAAAAGTATTTGTTGTTTAGTGTCATTAATCGACTCCCTTTAAATTTAATTTAAAAATTTAATCTCTGAAACATGTTCCGGAAAAATTTAAAAGTAAGTGTTGTTTAGTGTCATTAATCTACTCCCCTTAAATTTAATAAATTTTTCTGCTTTATATATTTAACTGTTTTAACCATTAACAGTGAATACCATTAAGTTGGGTGTCTTTTATAAATAATCTCTCTCTCCTCCCCAACCTTACTTGGATTTGATCAAAATATATTGATGAAAGCAATTTGTAAATAAGCCTGAAATGTTTAATCTCTCTCCTCCTACTCTTGAGAAAGCACCAAGTCCAAAAAGCTAACCCTTTTATATGCATAGTAATTTGTGTCTGGTTTTAGGTTTAGATGTTATGTTGGATTTGAGTGTAATTGTAATTAAATGCTTCTATATTTCATTGCTGTGTCTATTATCAGTTCTTTATGAAATTTCTATGACATTTCAACTAACATACATATTTCATTATCCCTCATTCTGTAAATCTGGTGTTACACCTATGTTTCACTTGTGTCATAATCAAGAAAGTACATCACATGGAAATGTTTATGAAAGTGGTTACAGATAGGGAACCATTTTAATTGTGAGTGGATTGATTCGCTTACTAGGTTTTCATTCATTCATTCATTCATCTTTATTCATCCTTGATATCTTGTACAAGATAATGTACATGTCAAGCACAATATAAAGAATAACATTAACATAGTATCGGATACAAAATATACAAAGGAATATGAGATTACAAGAAATAGATGACATAATAATTAGAAAACGAAAATGTATAAGAACATGATATATCATGCTGCAAAAAAGAGAACTAGCTAAAAACTCTTGTACAGAATAAAAACATTCTACAATTAAGAATTTGTGTAAATAATGAGTTGTCTCAGAAATTTATTCTGTATATGTAAAGTAGTAACAATAACAACGACGACGATGATGATGATAATGATGATAATAATTGAGGTACTAAGCTTTTACAGTTTTTGGACTGCCCTGTGTTTTGGCCCAGGCCACTGCTACACAGGACAGTCCATTAAGTATATTTACAGACATGTTAATTTCCATCCAGTTGCTCTTACCCATTGAGCTACCATGGCCAACTTGCTGTCATGACATTCAGTTCTTCATTTGACTCGTATATTTCCCCAGTAAACCACTAGGGGCTCTCGCATTCCAGATACACCGTTTGTGGCGACTTACAATGCAAGTACTTACAATTGTAAGTCGCCACAAACGGTGTATCTCGGATGCGAGAGCCCCTAGTGGTTTACCAGGGAAGTATACGAGTCAAATGGAGTAACAACGAGTGGACGAAAACCAGGAGATCCGTGGTTCAAATCCCGGCCGTGGCATTGAATTTTTCATGTTGACTCCATCTACTTATTAAGAGTTTTCATTGCACTAGGCGGCCTTGTTTTGTACAGTGAATAGAGACGTTAAGAAGAGAAACTTAAATAAACTTTTTCAATTCATTTTAAACTTAGTGTTATTTCAACTATTTATTTATTAAAGGTTCGGAATGACAATTCATTTGGGGGGGGGGGGGTCCGGACCCCCTGGACCCCCCCCCCCCTTAAATATGTCCCTGCGAAACATGTCCAAGTAAGGATAATTTAAGTGATGTTTATTTTTGAATTACCAACTCATTACTTTCAAATGTTAAATACATCACGGTTTCTAACCTTTTGCTTCAAATAAAGCTTGATGTTTCATATTTTCTAAAACGGTTTTATGAAAGCTTCTATATAATGAAATTTTCAGAATGTGCCACAGAATTATGCTGGTTGCTTTATTAATAATTATGTGATATTGTGCACAATTTATTATGTGAATATCCAGCAATGAAGATGTGTTTTTACAGTTCGAGAATTGGTTTAAAAAGTGTTTTGAATGAAGATGTTATTTTGATTAATTCTTTTATGATTAAAACAGCAATTCTGGAACTTTCAAAGATCTTTCCTTCTTTCAAACAAACATAAAACATTCTTTAATGTTCGTTTCTAAATTGTTTCAAAGAATGCATTGCAAATTAAATTTCAGTTAGAAACTTCTCTTTTTTAGCTTTAATTCCTGTTGCTCTGACTGAAGCATCGGGCTTCTGTAAAACACTTCCATCTGTTCCTGTTGTTAGCTAACATCTTCACTTCATTCCAAGTGTTTCCTATTGTTATACATTCCTCCTCGATCGTCTTTTTCCAGGTATTCTTCAAGCATCCACATTTTCTAGCACCTTGGGGGTTCAAGTCAAGTGCTCTCTTTTCAATGGCTCCAGCAGGCTTCCTTAAACTATGTCCTATCTAAAACCATTTTCTCTCACTTATTTAGAAAGTTCTCGCACAACGGAAATGATATTTCAGTTATTTCTACATATAAGAGAGTATGAATATTAATGTGTTGTAGTATATTTTAACAAAGGGTAGGAGATTTCTGACAATGAAAGAAATGGTTGAAATCATGCTGTTATATAATGCAATATGTACACCACCGATAATGACTTTTTTCACTGCACAATGAATGGCACTAAGCGCCACCTGCAATTACAATGTGTGTGTGTGTGCGTGCGTGCGTGCGTGCGTGCGTGCGTGCGTGCGTGCATGTTTGTGTGTGGTCAACAATGAAGTTATTCTCATTCTGGATTTCCAGTACTTTAGAAGTTATATCTTGGTAATTTTGTAAAACTGCACAGTTTTGTAGATGTTCTCTATCCATTTCATCTTGAGAGCACTATACACAATTTGGAGAAGTTAGTATGCCAATTCTATGGAGATGTTTTCCTAGGCAATCATGTCCTGTAGTAAGCCTCATCATGGCAACAGCAGATTTATGTGGCAATTCCAGAATTACAGAGGGATTTTCTATGTATATTTTATGTTTTGGTTATCAGTCTTTTCAGTTAGTCCAGATTTGTAATTAGCATTAATTTTTTTCTATATATTCATTTTGATTGATTCACATGAAAAGGCTTTTTCAATGACAAAGTGGAACTAATCATTTCAGAAACTATTTGTAGTTGGTTTATTAATACTCGTCACTTACTTATTTATATTTATGAGAGACTAGTTTCAAAGACATTCGCCTCCATTTTCAATCTCTTTCCAACTGGAACTAATCATGTCTGTTGGACTCAGAAGTTTAGTACCTTTTTCCGTAAAATTTACAAATAAATTACTGAACAACATATCAATTTAAGGTACTCTCATACGTATTGTAACGGGAGCGCTGGAACACCCTGTGAAAGCAGCTGGCAGCGGAAGGTAGGGGAGGTTCGGTTAGCCACACCTCCTCCTCGTTTGTCTTGTGGTGGTGACAGACTGTGGTCAGGGAAAAAACATGACTGTGTCGCCTGTTTTCTCTACACCTGTTTCTCGATCTTTCTGTTACTAGAACAATCCTGTAAACACGAGAAACCGGCGATATTCCTATATAAAGAGAGTTACAGACAGACAGAGTTAGTTAGTTAGTGAGTTGAGTTGGTTTTGGTTTAGTCAGTCAGTGAGTTGGTTTTGTCAGTGAGTGAGGAGACAGTCGCAGTTCTTGGTGTAAGAGTTAGTCAGTGACGTGTTAATGAACGAAAGGATTGTGCAACGGAAGACTGTACGAACTGTGTATGTGTATCGGAGTTTATGTAATCGCGAGTACAGTGAAGTTGTAACGGACGAACTGGTGAATTGTAATTGTGTGCAGCACGTAATACTGTGTAATTGGCAAGTGTTAAACTGTAAGTCGGTGGAAATAAAGAACATTTTGGAGTGGTGTAATTGGACTTTTTATTCCACGAACCCACAAAGTCACACTGGTGTCAGGAGTGGGATAACAACATCACCGAACATTACAACGATGGAGGCAGCATTAGAAAAGATTTTAGCGGAACTGGAAGAAATGAAGACGGCTAAAGACAACATCACCAGGAAGATGGAAGAAATGCGGGCCGAATTAACAGAGATGCTGGAGACTAGAAATAACCTGGCCGCGGAACTGAAACTAATCAGGACGGCTAGGGGCAACATCACCGAGAAGATGGAACAAATGAAGGCCGAGTTAACCACGGAAATGAGAGCAGCGAATGACGGTCTGGCTACCGAAATGAAGGTGGCGAACGAGGCTCTCGCCGCCAAGTTTGAGGAACGGTTGGCCGGCGTGAGGGATGACGTCGCGAACCTGGGCAAGCGGAAGGGTCAAGTAGACGACCACCTTAATGATTTAGAGGAAAAGGCCGACAACATCGCAAAACCCCTCACCCGCCTGACGGAGGAAAACCGGCCTTATGTGTGGACGGAGGACGCCGAAGACGCTTTCCAGCACCCGAAGGGGACCCTGTGCAGTGCTCCAATTTTGGGTTTCCCACAACCGGGTGGCGCCTTCATTGTGGACACCGACGCTAGCGACCATTACATTGGAGGTGTCCTACCGCAGATCCAGGACGGCCATGAGCGCACAAGAGTGGAAGAGAAGGAGCGTGCCGCAGCAGTCCGAGTAGTTGTGGCAGTGCCTGCTGAAGGCTGGGATGGCGCAGGCCTGAGGAGGGAGCAGCTGGCGGACGCAGACTTGGGGCCACTCTTGAGGGTAGTGGACGCAGGGACGAGACCAACCTGGGAGGACATCGCACCGAGGAGCGCCACCTACAAGTCGCACTGGGCCCAATGGCACTCGTTGAAGACCAGAGAGGGCGTGCTGTTCCGGGTATGGGAGTCACCCGATGGGAAGGCGCAGAGAGGACAGTTGGTACTTCCCCGGAGCAAGGTCCCGGAAGTCTTGGAGGAAGTGCACGCCGGTACTTCAGGAGGACACCTGGGAGCGAACCGAATGATTCACAAACTACGGCAGCGCTACTTCTGGCTCAGACTCCGGGCAGATGCTGGTGGTACACCTGGACCGCCTCGCACGCTACGATGGGGCTGTTCGAGGCGAACAGCTTTGAGGAGGGAGCAGTGTAACGGGAGCGCTGGAACACCCTGTGAAAGCAGCTGGCAGCGGAAGGTAGGGGAGGTTCGGTTAGCCACACCTCCTCCTCGTTTGTCTTGTGGTGGTGACAGACTGTGGTCAGGGAAAAAACATGACTGTGTCGCCTGTTTTCTCTACACCTGTTTCTCGATCTTTCTGTTACTAGAACAATCCTGTAAACACGAGAAACCGGCGATATTCCTATATAAAGAGAGTTACAGACAGACAGAGTTAGTTAGTTAGTGAGTTGAGTTGGTTTTGGTTTAGTCAGTCAGTGAGTTGGTTTTGTCAGTGAGTGAGGAGACAGTCGCAGTTCTTGGTGTAAGAGTTAGTCAGTGACGTGTTAATGAACGAAAGGATTGTGCAACGGAAGACTGTACGAACTGTGTATGTGTATCGGAGTTTATGTAATCGCGAGTACAGTGAAGTTGTAACGGACGAACTGGTGAATTGTAATTGTGTGCAGCACGTAATACTGTGTAATTGGCAAGTGTTAAACTGTAAGTCGGTGGAAATAAAGAACATTTTGGAGTGGTGTAATTGGACTTTTTATTCCACGAACCCACAAAGTCACAGTATCTTAATATTTCCACATGTGTGAACGAAATCCACACCTTATTTTTCTGATTAATGATTATTGGCACTAAACAAAATTCATGGAAAGGTGATCAAAGCATTTTCAACTTCAATCCACAGAACTATTTATCTTTCATGTAAATGTCCATTTCATTTTTATATGCATCACTTTTTTGTTATATATTTATGTACAGATCGGAATCAGGTCTTCTCATGTACTTTAGTTTTATCCTGTCTACTAACAATAATGTAGAAAATGAGCTACCTTAGTTAAAACCTTAATTTATTAGTGTTAAATAAAATATCAAATCATAGTATACTCCAGAATTTTTATTTTTATTTTAATTATTTGCTATACAATGCAGGCAACATTAGAAAACAAAAATTAATTTAATTTTAAGTTTGAATAAGGAGAAATGAGGAATATGACATAAAAACTCAGTTTTCCGCTAAATTTTCAGTGCACACCTTTAGACTTATAGGTGCCGTATCTGTCATTTCGCCTTATCTGTCATTTCTTAATATAGCATATTATTCTTTGTGAGAGCACCAGTAGTACTACTAACAGGCATGTGCTGCCAACAACAGGCACGCCAGCAAATAGCTGACAGAGGTTTCTCCTATCCCTTTGCTACACTGCACCCCACTGATATCCTGAAACATTGCAGAGAAAGATGTAATTTCATACCAGATCCAATATCCCATGAATCCATAGAATAGTAGCATAATAGTGTTCCAACTGAGAACTTATAGTGACTTCCTATCAGCTTTTCTTGATGGGAAAGGTATTTCACTGCATCTTGTACATAGTAAGTACAATCGCATTTAAAATCTGATTTCCAACCCTTTTTAAGGCAGTATCATGGCACAGAACCACTACCCCTGCTAGGGTCTATTAACTATTTTTATTATTTATCACTTTACTAATAGTTTACATTCTACCCTTAATAATGAATCTAATTGCTGACTGACAACTATAAAACCCAGTAAATCAGTCAAATCTTAAAGAACCCATTAACATCTGTTGAAGATTTATGAAAATTTTGCCTTGTGTATAATAAAGTCACATAATGGTCTTATGACTTATATTTCACGTCCATCTTACCCAGCTGTTACATATATGTTCAGTTAATTTTGTAAACATTTGTGTTTCTTCCTTTACAGCAAAAGAATTGGGTGCAGAGTTTGTTTCATTTGAGGAACTTCTGAAGAGAAGTGACTTCATTGTGATTGCATGTCCATTGACACAAGAAACAAAAGAAATGTTCAATGAAACTACTTTCAAGAAAATGAAAAGAAATTCTATTTTAGTAAACATTGCTCGTGGAGGTAAGCTGAAACTAAACTAATGTTTGTTATTTTTAAATATGGTATTTGGTTTGTGCTTCAATTTTACTTAATGATATATTCAAAAAAGCTTATTGTTTGAACTGCAAACTACAGCTAAGAGCAAGCAGAGATTCCTTTTGATTTACCTGATTCTCATCATATTAAAATTGGTGGAATGTTTTCCATGTCCATAGTTCCTGTGACCCATAGTGCAAATAAAATGGATGAAAATTTATTTTGTACTGCTCTCTTCATGATAACATGAACTGCCACACTAGAAGCAATTGTGATCAGTGATGAACAGGCTTCAGTTCCTATGATCTCACTCAGACAGAGAGCACACTGTTAGAAATTTGGACTGTGCATGCTCTGTTGGGCTTTCCTGAAGCGTGTCTTATGAAAAATTGTGGAGGTTTTTTAAATCTGAAGGGCATTGTGCAGATGCTCAAACAACTTGCATTTTAAATATTATAGATCCTTTGTTCAAAGACACATATATTACACAGAATTACCATGTA
Source organism: Mantis religiosa (assembly GCA_030765055.1). NCBI lineage: Eukaryota > Metazoa > Arthropoda > Insecta > Mantodea > Mantidae > Mantis > Mantis religiosa. Next base: position 107,396,427 of record CM060948.1, on the reverse strand, counting down.
AATATAGGATGATGTAGCTCTAAAGATTGCTTATAAGGCTGGTATACATACAAAAATTAAAACTGTGTATCCTAATGCTCATTACATGCAATGTTATGAGGGCAATTCAGTAAGTAACCATGTTTCAAAATAGAAGGTGCTGCTAATACAAGTTGGTGTTAGTATCATAAACTGTTATTTGTTACACATTGTCAAAAATAAATTTTGTACCAATTCATTGGGTAGTTTGGTCTTGGCAGGCATTTCAGTTAGTCGTTTGAAATATTTTTTGCTAATATAGAAAAAGTGTAGATTTGTTCAGTGATTTGATTTTCACATTTTGAATGGGAAAACTTGCAAGGATATAAAAGCAAAATTTGGATGGTATTTATGGGTATCTTTTGTCATCAATGACAACAGTTAGATAGTGCTTCAATGACTTTAAATGTGGTCAAACATCCATTTTTTGTGAGGAGTGCCCAGGATGCCTGGCTGCTGTGGATACCAAGAAAGTCACCAAAGTAGTCTACAATATAATTCTCGCTGATCGTTGCCCACCTCGGTAGCCTAGATGGTAGCATGTCTGCCTTGCATTCAAGAGGTCCTGAGTTTGAATCTCGGTAAGGGTGAGTTACCTGGACAAGGTTTTCTTCCGGGTTTTCAAGGTTTTCAAGGGTGAATGACTGGAAACTCTAAGCTCCATGGACCCCAGACTCATTTGAGCATCATTTCACCTAATTCATTCATTGTCCGATATGACTTAATGTTGGAGGACATAAATTACAACAAAACATCTTGCTGATCATCATACAAAATTTTGTAAGTGATATGGTTCTGTCAATGGCAGTGACAGCTGGTATTATAGCTCATGTTATTATCGATTTATTTACGGCAAGCACCAGGCCTGACAGTATAAACATATTACTCGATGGGTATCAAATTATTAACATGTGTATACAAGCTATGATAACCATATGTAGCATGATGCATTGCTGGCTACCATCAGGGATTAAATTATTGGTGGTGCAAAAATTAAAAATAAAATACAGAGTAGTCGTGACCCACCTATTTATACAGGAACTCTGCTCTCCTCTCCTTAGACCTGGCAAATCTATTGATAACTTTTGCATTGAAGTCGCTGCTTCATCACAAACTCTCTCTCAATTGAAACCATTGCTAGTGCTGACAATCCAGTCCTGTGACATGGTGTTTCTAAGGAAAGTTTGTACTCTTTTTAAAGTTGAGAAACAGTGTTCTGCTTCAGCGGTAGACATTGGAATAGTTAACAGCACTCGTAGAAGTTTGACACAGTCGCTCAATGTAGTATATAAATTGCTTTCCTTAATGAAGTCCATCAAGCACAAAGCCCAAGACATTCCACAGAATTCCTCTTGACTGTAAATTACAGTCAGTTCTGTACAAATTTTTGTTCCAGTTATAAAAGGATATAACCTTATTGTTTCTCTAAGGGAATCCTCTAGAAATTTCTTATCATAGACAGAGAACTTTCTTGATGAAATAAAGTCGAGGTTACCAGATACTCCGTGAAGCTAAATCTGCCTTTGCTTCTCTAAGAATAATGTCACAGACTTCCAGAGCTTCTCTTCTTTTCACATCATGATCTTCTATTCTTCTACTCTTAATTGCAGTTTCTTTCTGTTCCTCATTATCCACACTATTTCTTACTTTTTGCACTTCCCTCTCAAATGTGTTTAGTTGGGCGAGGCCAAATGTTGCATTGCAATCCCATTTCTGCTGCTGATTTTACAAAATGTCCACATGGGGCATGATCTTGTGGAAGAAAGACAGCCAGTATACAAAATTATCATCTTTTAAAGTGGCCGTAAACCCAGAAGCCTGAACAAGAGTGGCATTGTTGTTTAACAGATCTCTCCTCTGAATAACCTCCATGCATTTAATTAAATTATCCCTGTGTTTGAAAATGGTGTTGATGGTCAGTGAATGAAAATTCCATCATGTTGGAACAGAACATGGCAATCATTTCTGCACAACTTCATCAAGCACAGCTGTTCTTTGATAAGAATTTGAAAAAATGTGCATATTCCTTGTAAATTGGCAAAAAATATCCTCACACTGGTCCTTACTGAGGCTGCATTCAACATTATTAAATTAAGTTGATGTGCATGGCAATGTATATAAGAGGCACAAGGATACTTCTCTTTCGCAATTGCCTGAACGCCGTGTTTCCTACCTCCCATGATGGATGCACCATCATAGGTATGTACGATATGTTTATTTGGACATTTTGGCAGTTGCAGATCAAGTTCAGATTTAATAACTGTGGAATGAGATCCTACGTGAATCATGACCAGCAGGTCGAACAAAACTCCAAAATCGTTCTTCAGGCTTGTCATTTACAAGATATCTGTAGATAATAACCATCTGATACACTGAGAAAACATCAGTGGTTTCATCTGCTATGACAACAATGAATTCTGCATCCTTAATCTCCTTCATTATTTCCTCTTGGCATACCTCTAACATACACCGAAGAATTTTGTTTTTTATAGTTTTTGAAGTGTCCTTAAAAACAGTTGCTTTTTCCAGGTGGCCCCTCAGAACACTATCGAGGTCAGTACTGAAATTTATTAGGCCTTGAAAGATATCAAGGTTTTGTGATGTATCGGATTCATCATGACCTCTCAAAGCCAGCTCAAATGAGCCGCAAAACCATATACAGTTTATTATGATATTTAGGAATATCTATTCTGCGTAACTTTATCATTATGCAGCTGTATGTTCCTTCTGTATGCACTGTCCATTTGTGCGGCAATATTGATATTGCCACACATTGCTAAACTACATGCATTTTTTATATGAGACAAAGAAGACTCATACCTTTTAACATGGCCATGCATGTGTTGTATGTCTTTCATTCCTTGTTTCACCCAGGAGTCGTCTCCTACAAAGAGCAGGCATGGAAAACATATAAAGAGTTACTAACTTCACATCCACATAGCCAGCCGTGCTTCTTGTACATGTCAGGGTTGAACTTCCTATTGAATGTTCTACCTTTCATCTTAATCGTTTGAGTTATAGAAATGTTTGGCATAGGCCTACCCATTCGTTTTACTTCAGATTTTTCTTCAACACTCCATTGCAAAATGGGTTTTTCCAGTAAAGATCACACGGTAATCATTCTATCAGAATTTTTAAAAAATGCACAAAAACAACACCACACAGTAAGCAGTATACATAAACTATGTTTAAACTAAGTTAGAATACTCAGCTTAACACAAACAAAGCTTTCTCAATGTTCTGCATGCTCGAAGCCACACCACAAAACAGTAGAAACACAGATACAAACTAAGCGAAGCCTGAAGGTCAAGTTATAGTCGTTGCTAGGAGGAGGAGCCAGGTTGATAAACCTCCATTTAAGCAATGTATAAGAAGCCACTCTCATCTCTTCACCTTCCCACAACCCTCTTAGAGAGCCTATATTTGGCCTAACGCTGAGGTTAACACTTCGTAGTAAACCTGCCGACTCCTGTAGCTAACATCTGTTTACTTCGACTACAGTGGTCATGGCCAGCTACAGCCGATAAGGGTAATTGAAACATTTTTATATATAAAACAGTGCAAACAAGTACAGCTTTAATGTGAAAAATGCACTTATTGTACATTCAAAATCAGTGGGTATAGCACAAACGTGCAACCTTATCCAGGAACTGCCCCTGGTCAATGGGAATGGCAATTCATATTTTATATGATAAGTTGGAGAGGGAAAAGTTGTTGGCTCAATGGGTGCCATAATTGCTCACATTGAACAGCAAGTGGCTTTCAACTTCAAAGTTGTGTTTAGAGCTATTTAAGCAAAATCCAAAGGAGATTAAATATATATCCCGGGCTTTTATACTGTGATCCAATAGGTTTGAAAATTCCTGATGCTTCTCCAAGGACTACACTTGGCATCTTCAAAGGTGATCCAGTAGCTGGTCAGAGCTTGAATTGCAGTTCGTGGTACAGTCCTTGACAAAACATTGAGAATTTTCAAACCTCCTAGATCATAGCTTACAAACATGGGAAATATGGTTAATCTGCAAAATGACCGCTGTGAAAGTTTGCATAGAAATCTGAAGACATTTTTGTGCTAAGTTATCACCGCTGATGAGACCTGGATTCATAATTATACTCCAGAAACCAAGCAACAATCAAAACAATGGATTGCTTCTGGTTAATCTGCTCCAAAGAAGGTAAAGATGGTACCATTGACTGGAAAGGTGATGGTGACAATTTTTTGGGAAGTAAAGGGGGTCATATTCATTGATATGTTGAAAAAAGGATAAACAATTACAGCGATTTATTGGCCCAATTCAGCAAGAAGCTGAATGATACACAGCCCCAATTTGGTGAAGGAGAATGTGCTGTTTCAGTATGACAACACACTCCAGCAGATTCAGTTAGTGTTGTCACTGCCAAACTGCATGAATTGCATTACGAATTGCTGCCGTACAGTGCAATTCACCTGACATGGCTCCCTTTGATTTCTTCTTGTTCCCAAATATGAATAAATGGCACACAGGAACAAAATTTAGATCACATTAGGTCATTGTCCAGACAGAGATGTATTTTGAAAAGTGTGACAATTCCCATGTTTTGAAGGGGTTAAAAAAATGGCAGAAATGTTGAAAAAAGTACATATGTATATCCCTTAAAAGGGAATATGTTAAGAAATAAATAATTTATGTTTTAGAAAATTACCATCTTTATTCCAAAAATGAATGGTATTTAACTTACAAAACAATCATCAACTAATGGAACAAATTTATTGTTTCATGTATTGCTACTAAAATCATTCCACATAGGCTTATGCAAATAATACTGAGAGAAGAACAACAAGGATTTTTGACAAGGAGCATCTTTTACAGCTGCTATTTTTATAATAAGAAAGATAATGAAAGAATTCTACTGATCTCAGTAAATTGGCCTTCATGTATTTTGCTAATTTACAAAAAGCACTTGACAACTTGCAGTTTACACAAGTTTTTAATGTACTCAGTGACCTGCTACTCATAATTTGTGATATTTACAAAACTCAGTGAACGAAGCTGAAATTAAATAAAATCAACTGAAGAAAAACTTGTATTTATAAAGGTATCTTTCTTTTTTGAGATCATAGTGCCTCAAATTATTTCAGAATTGAAAAATAAAAGGTTAATAAATGTGACACCATAATTATGTGTGTGGTGCGCTATGAAGGTGTGGTTTTGATGTGTTCCTGAAGATATTTTGCAACATTTGCTTTGCCACTTAAAAGTTTAATATGGAATATCCAGCTCGAAAAGGAAAGAAAGAACAAAGGAAGGAAAAAGAAAAAAAGGGGGGGGGGAGGGAATAGTAGCATGGACATATCCAGCCACAGTTAAAGTAAATGGAAAAATAATTAATTAAGCTTTGTAGTTTATGTATTAGAGGATTGGATTAAGTGGTCTGAGACTTTTAGAGACGAAAACAAGACAACAAGCTAACCATGCATAAAGTAGTGTCATGCAGAGGAACAAATGCATTTATAAGGAACCAAAATGTGAATATAAACCTAAAAGTTACCAGATTCATATTGATGTACTGTGTAGAAAATCATAGACACAGCTCAAATAAGACATTTAAATTTACAGAGATATAAAGTTTAAAGAAATTTGTAGGAAAAAAGTTCAAATCAGGTCAGAGGTTATCAGAAGAATGTGATGTGCACTGATTTATGATTGGGTAGAAAAAGAAAGGAAGAAAGAAAGAGAGAAAGAAACGGAGAATGTAATAAACAAACAAAAACAAACAACAACAAAAAGAATGGACCCCAGTCAAATTACCTATGCTTTAAATGATGAAGTTCTTAAAGGATGAAGATTGTCTTTAAGATCTAGAAGAAGGAGGATTCACTCTTAATTTGGAATCACAGCCTTAAGCCTTAAAAAAGAAGAAAATTTATAAACATCATAGAAAATCATACACTTTAAAGTTTTTTATATGCATTTCTGTACAAAGTACATGAGATAGCTGTATTGGGAGATTAAAAAATTAGGATTGCAAAAAATGTAAAAAGCTATAAGTATCGTCTGCTTACTAACTCCAAAAGCTAACCAACAGTGTTCAAATACTGCTGTAGTGTTTTGGATAAAGTACTAAGTTATTTAATTAATAAATCTTTTGAAGCCGGACAATTTCCAGATGTACTTAAAATTGCCAAAGTAAAACCAGTTTTCAAAAAAGGTGATAGAGAAAAAGTCGAAAACTACAGGCCTATATCGATTTTACCAGCCTTATCCAAAATTGTAGAAAAAGCTATGCTAGTAAGATTTAGTTCGTTTTTGGAGAAGCATAATGTAGTTAACCCTGCACAAAATGGGTTCTGTAAAGGAAAATCCACAACATCAGCAATTTTTGAGTTTACAGATCATATATTGGAGGCTATTGACAATGATAATAACTGTACAGGCTTACTAATAGATCTAACCAAGGCATTTGACATGATTCATCATGAAATTCTGTTACAAAAGCTGTACTATTATGGGATAAGGGGAATAGTATGGGATTGGTTCCAATCATATTTAAAAAATCGGAAACAAATGGTGGAAATCACAAATGTTGATGAGCGGAATGTCGTACGTAATCACTGTTCAAAAATGAAAAAAATTAAATATGGAGTTCCCCAGGGATCCATACTAGGACCCGTGCTCTTTTTAATATTCATAAACGACTTCCCAAATTATTTAAATCCAACTCGAGTAACTATGTTTGCTGATGACACAAATGTTATAATAAAGGGAAATGAAAATGCAAAACACATAACCAGTAAAATTGAAACTTGGTTTGCTGAAAACAAATTGATTATTAATACAAACAAATCTTCAGCAATATCATTTCGTCACAAACAAAATAAAAATGTTGGCAAACCTGACATCAAGTTGTATGGTGCATGTGTTTCTTATAAGACAGAAGCAAATTTTCTGGGAGTATGGATAGATCAGCATTTAGACTGGGAAGCACACATAAAATATCTAGTAATAAAGTTAAATAAATTCTACTTCTCATTAAGAGTAATAAAAAATGAGTTGTATGCAAGTGACATGAGAACCTTATATTTTGCATATGCAGAAAGTCTAATGAGGTATGGCATTATGTTTTGGGGGGATAGTAAAGACAGTCACTTGGTTTTTAAAGTACAAAAAAGGATTGTTAGATGCCTAATGTCAGGAAAAAAAATATGACTCCTGCAGGAACTTCTTTAAGGAGTTGAAAATCTTGACTCTGCCCAGTCTGTATATATACTGTTTGCTATGTTATACAAAACAAAACCTTGAAAATTTCACCACAAATAATCAAATACATCATCATAACACCAGAGGTAAAACAGACTTAAGAACAATAACACATAGAACTACACTTTATTCCAAAGGAGTTAGATATTCAGCAGTCACTCTGTATAATAAACTACCGGCCAATCTGAAAAACATAAAATCCATGAGGTGTTTCAAACTATCGTTGAAAGAAATTTTATTAAGTGATTCATATTATGATATAAGTGAATTTCTAGATACACTGTAGCTGGCCATATAATTGTATATATTTGTGATGCATTTTAAATGCTGTGTAGTTGTAGAGCCATGCAACTATATATATTTATGAGTTCATGCTTAGATCTTATTAATTACACTTGATGCAACTTATTTTTTATTTTTATACTTATATTATTTGTATTGTTCTAAATATTTGTATTGACGTATCCAATGTCATTGTATTGACTTAACGGATGAATAAAACTGCTGCTGCTGCTGCTGCTGCTGCTGCTGCTGCTGCTGCCGCTGCTGCCGCTGCTGCTGCTGCCGCCGCTGCTGCTACTGCTGCCGCTGCTGCTGCTGCCGCCGCCGCTGCTGCCGCCGCTGCTGCTGCCGCCGCCGCTGCCGCCGCCGCTGCCGCCGCCGCCGCTACCGCTGCCACCGCCGCCGCCGCTACAGTATATTTACTTAGCACACTTACACTTTCAGATTCATGTAATTATGCAGTGATTAGATGCAGAAATATTTAGAATCAGTTCAATAGAAGATTCCAGGCTAAAAGGTTGTGGTCCACTGGGCTTTCTCATCTCTCTCCCAGACGTTTTGCTTGCAACTGCAGCAAGCATCATCTGTGGCATTGAAGTTTGCCTTGTTCTCTTCGTAGTTACTGAATTGGACCACGGCCTTTTAGCCCGGAATCTTCTGTTAAACAAGATGCTGGACATGAAAGCCTTCATTTATTAATTTAGAGAATCATCTAATGAAAATAAAACTTAGATTTTTTTTATATTCTTGCAATTTCCATTCACCTTAAAAATAAAATATATACCTTTTCATGCAGGTATTGTTGATCAAAATGCTCTGATAAAAGCACTTGAGGAAAAATGGATCTGGGGTGCAGGCTTAGATGTCACAACTCCTGAACCACTGCCTACAAATAGTCCATTGCTTAAACATCCAAACTGTGGTAAGTACATTATACAGTAAAATTACATACAACAGGGTTGCAGAATGTACCTAAAGCAGCCATTATTATCACAGAATTAATATGAAATTTAATGCTTACAGCTTTTATTCATTAAAGTATAATAAATTATTAGTAGCACCATTATCAGAAAACCTATTTTTATCAATCAGAACTCATTTGTAATTGTTCTCATGCAACTATTGCAGCAGAAATGATTTCTATAATTAAACAAAATATAGAAAACAATTTTAGAACTAAACCAATGTTGAATTAAAACATTTTGGTGCTTGCATCATTTAGTTCCAAAGTAAAATTATATTACAACTAAAGTTTTAATCCAACTATAGGTGCATATTGTAAGTAATTTGCTCTTTCCAAAGCTATTAAGCATGGCTAAATGCTCTGCCCAGTATAATGAAGTTTAGTCTTTGTGTATGTTTCTAGGTTGGTAGCATCCATATAACACAAATGTTCCCTTATACCTTGAATTGAAAGCTATACTGCTAGCTATGCTAGCTTTATGCTCAGCTCTCCATACGCCACAACTGACTTCACAACTATATTGAACTAACTATTCACGCCCACCCTTTAATATAGATTTAATGTTTCGTTTCCACAAGTTTCTAAAATCCAGAAATTTATGACACAAGAAAGTTTAAATAACTCTCACATAGTCTTCAACACCATCCTTTATACCAAGCTGCTATCACACTGTTCAGTGTGGTGGAAGCCCCCTGTTACAAAATTATTTTTTTCTCTCATGTGTTCTACAGAGTGTTTGAAAAGTCACCAGACTCAAGCTTGGAAATTGTCTCTAGGGTATTTGACTGGATCAGATGGCAAGCTTTGCATGACGGTTAGCTGTAACCTTGAAGAACGGCTCTGCACTGTTTTTAAATCAGTGTAGCTCTTGCATTGCTTAGAGTGACATCATAGTCAGGAACAATGACTTTTACGCGCATACAACATGTCACTATGCTGGAAGCATACTTTGATTTGAAAGATGTATGAAAGATGTTTAGAGAGATGGAGAAGGCTATTTCCAAATGATCCAACACAGGTGAAAGTACTGTTTACAAAGTATAAACTTGAAAGAAGCGTAGGGACAGTGAAGCACAAATTAGTACAAAAGTGAATCGAGAAGATATTGACACATTGCTTCACTCACAGGACATGTTTCAAGAGCTCTTGCTCCTATCATCAGCTGATACTCGATTAGTGTGAGTTGTAGTGGTTTCCTCTTTCTCCATATTGTCAATAGATGAAACTCCACCACCGGAAATCTTTGACAAGTACATCACGCCATCTATTGACAATACGGAGAAAGAGGAAACCACTACAACTTACACTAATCGAGTATCAGCTGATGATAGGAGCAAGAGCCCTTGAAACATGTCCTGTGAATAAACAGTGTGATTGAAGCAATGTGTCAATATCTTCTCGATTCACTTTTGTGCTACTGTTTACAAACTTGTGCACCGATTTCGTGATAGAGGCTCCGTGGATAATTGTTAAGGGGATTTTTCAGCAAACAAATCATCTCCAAAAATTTATTAACTCCACGTTCCTCAGATTTTACCTCTCCAGATTTCTTTCTGTGGGGTTATTTAAGGGGAAAAGTATACAGTGACAACCCACACTCACTAGAAGAACTTAAAGATGCAATTTCTGACTGTATTGACAAGATAACACCAGCAACATTAAAAAAGTGTCACAGAACATGTGTCGTCAAGCGGAATTGTCTTTGCAAGAAAATGATGGCCATTTTCAGCAGTTGCTATAAAAATTTAATATGGAAAATGTTGTTCAACATGTGCCATGTGTTTTGAAGAAAAATAGTCACTGTTTTCAGCAGCTGCTGTGAAATAGGACGTCATGAAAGTAATGCGTGTAAAATGGATTGCTGACATATCACTATACTTATTGTTCTCAAAGACTGCAGAATTCTAAAAAATGAGATTTAAAATTGGTTTCAGGTATGTAAAGGTATGTGCAACAAACGTGCATACTCATTCAGTTTATGTCAAATAAAACTGGATAAAAAAAAATAATAAAATCTGAGTGCAGGAACTTTACAAACACTCTGTATTAAAATATGGTACATACTTAAATTTAAAGGGAGTTGATTAATGACACTAAACAACACTTACTTTTTTTTTAACATGTTTCAGAGACTTTGCCTCCATCCTCAACCGGCCATCGACTGGTTCTCATTGGTGTAGTTGACGATATTTTGTCATAGGTCTCCTCTGGTGGCGGTTCAAGGAGCTTGCTGAACAAATCCTTCTGGGGGATGTCGAAATTGAATACTTTGTTCCTATTTTTTGAAATGAAGATTTGTTTCCATGTGGATAGTTCTTGTTTTCCTGATGTATGTTTTAGTAGTTTTGGTTCTGGATTTATGTTGTGGTTTTTTTTTCCAAAAATGTGTGGCAACTGCTGATTTTTCTAATTGTTTATATTTTATGTTTCTAAAGTGTTCCTTTGCTCTTGTTTCTAAATTTATTTTGGTTTTTCCAATATGAATTTGACTACAGTCACTGCATTCAATTTGATATATATCAGATTTTTTGTTAGATGGAATGGCATTTTTGATGTTTGAGCAAATTAGGTTTTTTAAGGAGAAATGGTTGACTGGTGCTAGTTGAATGTTTTGTTTTTTGAAGACTTTTTTGAATTTATCAAAGGCCCATGAATGGTAAGTGAATTTTTTGAAAATCATATTAGTTTCTGTAGCTGAGAAGGTTGTGGTTTCCTTTATTAGCTTCTTCTTTTTTGCTAAGTTCACTTTTTTGTCTACTAATGATACTGGAAAGTCATATTTTTGTGCTATTTCAATAATTTTGTTGTATTCTTCTGCTGTGAGAGGGATGTTGACCAGTCTGTTTGTTAAACTATTGAAGATTGCCTGTTTGTGGGATCTTGGGTTGTAGCCATTAGCTTTTATGTAGTTGTCCGTCTGTGTTGGTTTTCTGTAAATGCCAAAGTTCAGTCTGTTTTTATTTCTTATTATTTTTAGATCCAAAAATGGTAAATACTCGTCTTTTTCTATTTCTACAGTGAACTTGATGCTTTTTTCTTGGATATTTAAAAGTTTTAGTGCATCACTGATGTGTTTTTTTGGTACTATTGCAAAGATGTCATCTACATATCGTTGCCAGAGCTTGAACATCCAAGGGAAACCTTTGGTGATCCTTATTTCTAATGCACTCATGTACAGATCGGCCAGGAAGGGTGATAGGGGGTTGCCCATTGCTAAATCTGAAGTTTGGTGGAAATATTTTGTTTGAAACTGGAAGAAATTTTGTTCTATGCATAATTTGGTTAGTTCGATGTAATCTGAAATTTCAGGTGATGACATTCCAAGTGATTTGAGCCATTTTTCTATCAATTGTGGGAGTTGTTGTTCTGGTATGCTGGGAAACAGTGATTAGTGCCATTAATCAACTCCCTTTAAATTTAATTTATTATAACAACACTGCTTTCAACACTTCCAAGAAAAGAATTATGGTACATACCATCATAAAAACCTTAAAAAATATATCTATTTTTTAAATTTCTTCTTAAATAAAAAAGTTAGTGTCTAAATAAAAGAATTAGTAATAATATACAAAAAATAAACAATTATTTAGTTTTCAAGATTACAAATTTAAAGACATTGTCAATAAAATTTAAAATTAATGCAAACTGACAAATTAAAAGTCAATTGTTATATTGAGCCTTTCCTAAAAATAAAATTACATGATCCAGAAAGGCATAAAGTTTGATTATTTTCAAAATATTTATTTTTCATTTTACAGTATTTCCTTTGTTTCAAATGCTTCCATTTAAGCTCAAACACTGCCTGCCAAGACACTTCCGGCAGGAGAAGAAAGCAAAACTAGCCAGCATAACAGATTATGCATATTAAAAGGAAAATATCATTGACTTATTTTTCATATAAGATGAATTAAAGATAAATGGACTATTTTTATCATGTAAGTTGATTCTAATTCTAACCTTTCTTTTCTTAGTTTTGCTACCACATCTTGGAAGTGCCACTATTCAGACTCGCACAGCAATGGCAGTTCTAGCAGCCCGGAATGTAATTGCAGGCCTTGAAGGAAAGTCAATGCCTGCAGAGGTATAAAAAGAACATTCTAGAATGGATGGTGTGCCCCCCCCCCCAAAAAAAAATCAATCATAATCTATGACATATGCTGGAATCCTACCACTACTTTCTATAAGAGGTTTTGTAAACAAGATTGTATCTTGGAAATAGAGTCCTGCATATTCAGTTCATGCAATGGCTGAAATGACTGTAACTACATGAAATTCTTAATAAAGTATTGCTGAGTTGAATTTTGTGCTTAAGTCTCACTTACTTTGGTTTACATCTTGGACATATTTTGAAGACCTAATCAGCTATACAGGGTCGTTGGAAAAGGTTGCAGCAATTTCAGAAAATTATAGCTTACAAGGTATTTGAGATATGTATGTATACCAACATGCCCCACCACGCTGGACCCATTTCTCAGGTAGAGTCACCCAGAGGGTGGTGTCCATTATCTCCAATGATAGGGTGATAGCAAGGATGATGGTGAAGCAAGTGGACCTACAGTTTATACTGTGTACTCCGAACCACGTTGGGCATAGGGGACACTTAGTGCCCCTAACACCAGATGGCAGAGGGATCGGAGCACCGTAGTAGTGGAGGAAGAAGAATGTTCATTTAGTCACCAAACAGCTGAGGATGAGATCAAATGATCTTGAAAACGTTTCAATTATATAACAACATAGTAAGTGAAGTTGAGTGTAAACATAGTGACTCATAAATCAAACTCAAAAATATGGCTCTGGAGTCTTTGATCGAATTAAAGCATTATGGGTGGCTATAATCACAGATTTATCAGTTCCCAGTTATTACTGGGCAGAGTCTTTATTATATTGATTTTGCACATGCATGCTGCTCTTAATTCGTTGATATGTGGTTTCCAAGTCAGTCGATCATCAAATGTCATTCCCAATATTTTAACTGTAGAGGATTCTTCTATCGGTTTGGGTTCTATGGATAGTATGAATGATATTGTGTCATTTGTTTTGCTTGACTTGCTGAACACAACATATTTAGATTTAGATGGAGAAACTTTAAAGCCAAAACTGTGAGTCCATGACTGTGTTGTGCTTGTTTCTTTACCATTGCATAATATGTGATGTCATCAGCGAATATGTAGATTTTTGCCGGCTTAAGAACTATTTCACTCACTTCATTTATGACAACAAGAAAGAGAGTAACGCTAAGGACTGATCCTTGAGGTATTCCATTCTGTAGTTCATATAAATCTGACAGCTGATTATTACATTTTACCTGAATAGATCTATTAGAGAGAAAATTAGCAATGAATCATAGTATGTGTCCAATAACTCTAATGTTGTATAACAGTTTCAAGACTCTCTCCTTCCATACCATATCATAAGCATTTTGTAAATCAAGGCTTATTGTGACCAGGTGTTTGTCATTTATAAATACATAATTAACTTCACTTTCTATTAATATAATTTTGAGTCGAACTAATACTCAATGCTCCACTTATTGCTAGTATTTACCTAGAACACATTTCGTTAGGATCTTCCTAACATCATCAGCTGTTGTCGACTAATGGACGTCGGTTCGGTGAACTCCTCGGAGGTGATAGGTGCGTCTCTGTCGGTATCTTGATGAACTTAAAATTTGGGTGTTCTTCAAAAGTAGTGTCGAAATTAAAAAATTTTCCTTCATGTTTCTTTATGAAGATTTTTTCCCATGTGGTTAATGCTGCTGGACCTTGGACACTTTTTAATAAATGAATTTCTCGTTCTATATCATGATTCTCCTTCCAAAAATGGTACGCTACTGCCGATTTATCTATTTTTTTATTCCTGATGTTCCTAAAATGCTCTTTAAGCCTAATGTTCAAGTTCCTTTTTGTTTTTCCAATGTAAAAGTTGTCACAGCCCTTGCAATGTATCCAGTACACACCTGATTTTTTGTCTGTGGGTATCTCCTTTGTATTATGTGATCAAAAGATGTTGTACACTAAATTTGTTCTGTGGGGCCAAAGTAATAGTGTGTTCTTTGAAGACTTTTTGGAATTCCTTACACATTGGAATTCACTTTCGATGTTGATTAGGTGATCAGGCGTTAATCTCAGATGGTGAAATCCACTTTGATATGGTGAAATGTAATGTTTGAAGTCTAAGTACCATAATATCCGTTTATGTATTACTTTTTCCATTAGTTTATACAATGTGCATGTAAGAGAGATGGGTCGATAATTCTTTGGATTTGTGTTATCTTTGTTTGGCTTGGAAATTGGGATAAGTGGCAACATTCCATATTTTTGGAAATTCACCAGATACTAAAATTTTGTTAATCAGCTTCATAATATATGTGATGGCAATGTTTGGGAGTTGCTTCAGAAAAAAGTTGTATATGCCATCAGGACCAGGGCTAGAGTTCTTGGTATTTGAGAAAGCCTCAAGAACTTCTAAAGTTTCTAGGACAGTTTAATAATGAAGTAGATTCTACATTGAATTTTAAGATGTGTTCAGTGCTTATATTTGTAGTATTTTTGTGTTTGATAAATTTAGGAAGATAATTAGCATCACTAGAATTTTCTGAAAAGTGAGTGCTAAGGCGTTAGCGATGGTTTTTGGATCTGTGATGATGTTATTGTTGAAGTGCAGCAAAGAAGGCAATAAATTTTGTTTTCCTTGTTCATTGACTATTCGGATTTTATTCCAAATTTCTGGCATTGAAGTTCTGGGCGATAGTGTTGAAATGAATTTCATCCAATGGGCAGATCGATTGTCCTTAAACGCTCTGCGCATTTTTGCTCTACATTTCTTATATTCTTGCTTGTTTTGATCAGTACAGTGTGGTTTCCAATGTAACACAGCTTGTTTAAAAGCCTTGTGTGCTAAAAGACATTCTTCATTCCATCAAGGAACTTGCTTTTTTCTTGATTTACCTGTAGTTTTAGGAATAGATTGTAAGGCTGTATCAAGTATAAGTGTAGTAAAATTACAGATTTTCTCATTAATAGATTTTTGGGTGCAATCATCTAAGTTCAAATCATTTAATTTTGTCGATATGATGTTTTGATATTGTTCAATGTTGGTGAGATCAAATTTCTATGTTGGTGTGCCTGATATCTCAGGTGTATTGATATGATTATACTGATACTGAATTATTATTGGGAAATTATCACTTCCAAAAGCTTCCTCAGTTACAAACCATTCGAATTTATGTGCTGCAGCTTAATTACAAAAAGATAAATCAATTGCACTTAATGTGTTAGAGGTATTATTAAGATGATTTGGGTGCCCCGTGTTTAGCAGAAGAATATTCTCTAAATCATTAAGATTTTCAATTATTCTGCCTCTTGCATCTAATTTATAAGATTCCCACATGAAGCTGTGACTGTTAAGATCTCCCACTAGGAGAAACAGCTCGGGTAGCTCATCGATTAACAACATTTCTTGGACAGTGAACGTGTAAGAATTAGGAAGTTATATGTTACAAATTGTCAATGGCCCTTTAGAGTACAATATTTTTGTTGCAACCAGTTCAAATTTGCATTCTATATTTATGACTAATTTGCTTCAGCGATATTTGTTGCTAATTTAAGTAGCTATACCTCCACTTTCATAAACTGAATAATCTTTTATAGAAACTTCATAATTTTCTTTAAATTTAGTTTCTTGTAAGCAAATTACATCTGGTGTACATTTTTTGCATAGTTGGTTGGTTGGTTGCTAATGCTCATGGAGTTGGAGAATTTCCTTCTGGCCTCCCAATAGCGTGTGACTAGTTGTGCTGTCAGTTCTCCATCTGTTTTTGTCAGGGCACTACACTGGAGCAGATGATCTCCGTCCATCAATGAATTGGGGTCCCTACACAGTGTGCAGGTCGGGGATTCAAAAATATTAATCCTGTGTAGATGAGCGGCCAAGCAGTCGTGGCCAGTAATCAGTCGAAAGATGGCAACAGTACTGCTTCTTGGGTAGTCTGGGATGGGAGTTTTACTTCCTTGTAGAATTTTCCATTGCTTGTTGGTACTGTTTTCTTTGCATTCTTCTTTCCAGAATAAGTTGATTCTATTGTTTATATGTAGTTTTGCTGTGTGGAATGAGGTTTTTTGTTGGCAGCTTTGTTTTATTTGTGTTCCTTTTTTTGCCAAGGAATCTGCTATTTCATTGTCTGTAATTCCACTGTGGGATGGAATCCACTGGAAGGGTATTTCTTTTTTTAGACCTTGTAGTATTCGTAATGAACTGTAAATTTCAAGTATTCTATTGTTGTTAGGGTACAGTGTGGATAGGGCTTGAAGTGCTGATTTAGAATCGCTTAGAATCACTGCTTTAGCGAAAGAGTTCACGTGGTTGAAGAGTTGTTTCAGCGAGGTGTTGATTGCTTCTAATTCTCCATCATAGTGGGTTGCTAGTGTGAATTTTTTACATAGTAGCTGAAGGGTTTCTTTTTGTGACCTAAAACCATTTATGTTTCCATTGAACGATTCTACTAGATGTATATGTTGAGCAAAAAGGATTAATTGCTTCCATCCGTTTGCATAGTAGAAATGCAAGCATTTTCACTAAACGTCTGCAATTTTCTTTTCAGGGCTGAAAAACGTCGCTTCATGCCTTTGTCTTTTAGTAGGCAATAATGCGCATTTAAGAGATCAATTAGGGGTTGAACATCTGTATTTTTCAAGTATTCCTGCACAACAGCTACAGGATTAAAGTTACCTTTAGTCTTTTCTAAAAGATTTTTGAGTTGCATATAGTTTAATGGATATCTGTTTTGAGGGTCAGACGAACTTTCACTTAGGGGAGCAAGTAGCAAATCTAGATCCTTGCTCAGTTTCAGCGAAGGGTCTATTTTGTGTTTTTTCGCTTGCTCCAATTTGTTGTTACTTACACTTGTCGGATTTGCAAATGTTTGTGTACTGCATGCTTTTCACATAATTGATTATTTATACTGATACTGATTCCACTTGAAGTGCACAGTGGACATTTTGTTGATTTCAGTGCGGGTGTAGCTACACATTCTGGATTGATGGTCTTTAATGGCAGAAATTCAGTAGCAGAGGTATTTTGAACAGGTTTCAACGTTCGATTTGTTTCTGCTTGCACTTCATTATGTTGCTCATCTTCATGTTTACAGTCTTTAGTCACATGACCCGGTTGTTTACATGTGAAACATGAGATCGACTCTGTTGAGAGGTATGTCCAATAAGTTGTACCATTTTATTAATTAGTATATTAATATTAATGGTTTATTCACGTATAGACATGAAATACATGTTTCAAGTTTTGTCCGAAAAGTTTACATATTACAAGATTGTAAATGACTACTTAGTTATATACATCAAGATTTACGAATTTTACAAAGCATACACAGAGATTAATAATTAATGTAACTGTCTTCATGGTAAAAAAACAATCTTTGGTTTTCCCTTTCTTTGAGGAGGGTCTCACGATTCTTCCTGTCCATTGGTTATAAGGTGAAGATCTCAGTAATATGAAACAGAAGATGTAACAAACTGTATTAGTGATTTTCTTATTTGGTTATATACTGAATGAACATTGACGACGATGACGATGACGAACACGACGACGACGATGATATGTACTTATGTACTGGTTTCAGAAATATATTTTAGAGATTATAACTCACTTGTTGAAATTACTAGACAGATTGAGATAAATATATTACAAAGTATTTAGAGTTTGACCTCTCATTTATACCCCCATTGAAATATTTACAACTTACATATGTCAGAAAAAAAGCTTTCAAATCACAATTGCAGATATTCATCTATGTCATAAAAAGCCCTCTCAATTAAGTAATTTTTTAAACATTTATTAAACTTGGAACCAGTTGATGTATATTGCTATTACTCTTTTTTTTTTTTGGTTTTTGTTTTTTGTAATTTACATTCTCCAACGTTAAGTCATATCAGACGATGAATGGAATAGGTGAATTGATGCTCAAATGAGCCCAGGGTCCATAGAGCTTAGAGTTGCCCGACAATCGTCTTTCAGGATAAGGGAAAACTCCGGAAAAAAACCTTATCAAGTTAACTCACCCTGACCGAGATTCGAACTCGGGACCTCTTGAACATGAGGCAGACATGCTACCACCACGCTACCGAGGCGGGCTATTACTCCTTATATTTGTAGCTCTCCTAACTAGTAAAATAACTCTAAAAATATATAATGCAACCACTGTAAGAATTCTTTCTTTTTTAAAAATTTCTCTACATGAATCCCTTGATTTTAATGAACAAACAATTCTTACACACCTCTTCTGTAATACCAATAACTGTTTTAAATTCTCTTTAGACGTTGTACCCCATAATTCAATACCATAATTCAAATGAGAATGAATTATTCCATAATAAATCAATTTTAAATTAGGTTTATCCAAATAGTGTGCCACGTAATTTAATAGATAGATAACCTTACTTATTTTATTGCATATATAATTTACATGTTTTGTCCATGATAAGTTGTTGTCAATATACAATCCTAGAAATAAGTGATCATCTGTTGTATCTATTTCTTCATTTCCAATTTTAATTTTCATATTGTTGTACGTGCAATTACTAATTTTAAAATATATTATGCTTGTGTTGTTTAAATTATTAACTATGTTGTTATTAACAAAAAATTTAAGTATTACATCTGTACCTGAGTGTATATTATTAGTTAAGCTGTCTTGATCTTTTCCCCAAGAAATGATAGATGTGGCATCAGAAGATACAGTTTTAACATTATTAAATACAGGTAAATTGATAGTGTACAGTGTAAATAGTAAAGGCCTAAGCACAGATCCCTGTGAGACTCCATATTTAACAGTTGCTAATTAGGATTCATATATTGTTTCTATTTGGTTTAGTTTACATATTATTTCTGTACTTTGTACTCGGCCTTGTAAGTATGTATTAATTTACCTGCAGTTCCCCTTATACCATAATGTTCCAACTTTTGTAATAAGACTTGGTGATCAACACTATCGAAGGCCTTTGATAAATCAAGAAAAATCCCCATTACTTGATTATCATTTTCCATTTTGTTAATTAATTTGTCTATAAATTCTACCGCAGCAGTAATTGTAGAATAATGTTTTCGAAAACCATGCTGGGGATTAGATAAAATGTTGTGTTTGTTCAAAAAATACTTAAAATCCTCTTTAAAATAACTTTTCCAGTAGTTAAGCAAAAGTAGATGTTAAAGTAATTGGTCTATAATTACTCACATTAGTAACATCACCCTTTTTGTGTAATGGTTGAACAACCCCCTTTTTTAAACAGTTTGGAAAAATTCCTTCCCCTATAGAGGCATTTATTAGATGTACTAGGATGTGTTAACTAATTCTTCCTTACATTGTTTCAGGATTTTTTATGAAACTTCATCCTACCCACTCGAGTTTTTAGATTTTAATTGAGTAATAATTTTGATTAATTCTGTCTCAGTAACAGGATTTAAGAACACTGTGCTACCAATATACTTTATTCCCTCACTCATAATCATTTTAATCACTTTATTTCCCTTAGGCACCACTACATTTATAAAGTATTCATTAAATATATTACTAATTCTTACTGGATTATCAAACCTTTTGTTCTGATGTTTAATTACAATGTTCTCTGAATTTTTACAGTTTTTCTTACTAGCATTTACTACACCCCATATAGCCTTACTTCTATTTTTTGCAGTAGCTACCTTATATTTAATACTTTCCGACCTTAAACTTTTGAGAGCAGCTTTATACCCTTTCTTGTAGTTTTGATATCTATCATAATACAATCTATTACCATACTGCTTATAAAATGTATTGTGACTTTGTGGGTTCGTGAAATTAAAAGTCCAATTGCACAAACTCAAAATGTTCTTTATTTCCACCGAATTACAGTTGGAACACTTGTCGATTACACAGAATTACGTAATGCACACAATTACAATTTGTCAGTTCGTCTGTCACAGGTCCACTGCACGCTCACAATTACGTACAACTCCTCTGATACACGTACACAGTCTTCCAGTCCGTTCGCTCACTCGGCGCTCCTCACGCTGCTCGCCAAGAACTGACTGACTCGCCAACTGCAGCCCCTTTTTATAGGAATATCGCTGTTTCTGGAAGTCTCGCATTTCAGTGAATCACCGTGAAGGTTCCAGATGGCAGGGGGAGGGGAAAGAGACGGCCAGTGATGTTTTTCCAACCATCCCTTCGTTAGCGCTAGGCGTGAGCGAATGCTTCCCGTCTGGCCCTACTGCCAGCCGGTTCTATCGGGAGTTCCGACGTTCGGGTGACAATATACATGTCCTTCATTGATTCCCTAATCGTAATTACACTGGGTAGAAGGATTAATTTATTACTTTCTTTTTGGCATTTATTCATAACCCGTTTTGGACACGAAGTATCCAAGTGTTTATTAAATATAAGATAAAACTTCTCCCATTTTTCATTTACACAGTCAGTATCATGTACTTTATCCCATGATTCATGCTGTAGCAACTTTCTGAACCCATTTATATTATATGAATTGATTTTCCTTGGTCTTGCCTTTACAATATTATCACTTCTAACAATAGTTTTTTGAATTTTCATTATCTGTGCCTTATGATCAGAAACATAACTGTCAAGTACTTCTACTTTTATTCTTTTACTATTAATATTTGTGGCAATTTGATCTATAGCAGTAGCTGATGTCAAAGTAACCCTAGTCGGTATTTTAATATGCATTTTAATATTAAACATATTTAATATCTCTGTCAGTTCTGTATACACGTTATTTCCATTGATAGAGTTTATATTTATATCACCTATTATTACAATTTTGTTACTATATACTGAGTATTTCCTCAACACTGTTTCTAATCCATTGAACAAATTTGAAACTTCACCACTTGGCGATCTGTATACTCCAAAAAGTAATATGTTACCCTCTTCAATATTAATTTTAACCCCAGCAATTTAAAAATCCTTTTCTATGCAATGCTTATTTAAGTTGTATATTTGCACAATTTCTTTGTAGTTTTCATGAGCATATATTGCTACACCCCCACCTTTAAATTTACTTCTACTAAAACTATTTTGTAAAACAAAATTGTCTAATTTATAATGCTCAGTTTGGTTTTCCTTTAGTCCATATTCTGTAATAACTACAAATATGGGGCCTACTTGATTAATAAGTATATTAAATTGCTCAATTTTATTTGCTAAATACTGCACATTTTGATGCAGCACGCTTAAGTAATTGTTTTCATTATTTTGTGTTGTAGATACCATATAATTTTTGTTTGAATCTTTTACTTTATAATCCCTCACCTTAAAATCTTTTAAACAATCAGCCTGGCACCTTTTAGCAAATTCTAGTTTTGTTATACATTCTGTTCACAACTGGCAATAACATCACAAAGTAACTTACCAAATTTAACTGATCCTCTCCTGTTCAAGTGGAGA
This sequence comes from Mantis religiosa, assembly GCA_030765055.1. Classification (NCBI taxonomy): domain Eukaryota; kingdom Metazoa; phylum Arthropoda; class Insecta; order Mantodea; family Mantidae; genus Mantis; species Mantis religiosa. The sequence goes on along the minus strand of CM060948.1, from coordinate 107,374,475 downwards.
CCATTCCTTGCAAGATCATTCTTTATCCAGCAGTTCCCATTTGGCATCACACAGTTCTGTTTCTTAAGGTGATGCACATGTCTCCAGTTCATATCTCTCCTATTTAACACACCACTGACGATTACCTTTGTTAATGAGCTATCTTCTTTTACTTGTTGCACCAAATCCATAACATCGCCCATAATTACGTCAGGATTTATCCCCCTGTGTAGATCATTTGTTCCAACCTGAATTGCCACTATATCTGGTTTCACCTCATTTAGTTTGAGCATCTCCCATTTTATGTTTCAGTTCTTCGGCGCCTATTCCCGGGAAGCACTGCACTTTATGCCCCATTTTCCTACACTCATTGCTGGCATATTTTACCATCAAGTCTCCTAACACTATAACCCTTGAATTTTCCATGTTTGCGTTTTCCTTAGATTATGTTTTCAGACTTCCATTTTCATTCTCTATTGCCGATAACACTTGAAATTTGTTAATTACGAGTATCTTTGTATTTTGGTCCTTCTCCACCATGCTTTTGCTTTCGTTCCCTCTTTTTTTGCCAACTGTTACAAAAGATTCTTCCTTTTTTGAAGTTTTGAATTTCACTTTTAAGTAGCTCGTTTTCGCTCTTCAAGCACTTGATTACATTCTCGGCTTTCTGTAAATCCTGATTTAGCATTGCTACAATTATCTGTAAAGACACTATTGTTTCGGCTTCGCGCATTCCTGAATTTGTTGCCAACCTTCCTTTTTTTGTTGTTGTTGTAATTTTACGTCCTCCAACGTTAAGTCATATCGGACGGTGAATGAAATGGGTGAAATGATGCTCAAATGTATCCAGGGTCCTGACATTCGTCTTTCAGGATAAGGGAAAACCCCGGTAAAAACCTTATCCAGGTAACTCACCCTGACCGAGATTCGAACTCTGGACCTCGTGAGGCAGACATGCTACCGTCTACGCTACCAAGGCGGGCTCCAACCTTCCTTGTTCCAGTTTTTTCTTAATTTCCGTCGCTTGTTGTTGTTCTTCTTCTTTCTCTAACTCCTTTGTGCTGTTAAGCGTGGAGTACAAGCCTCTTCTACCCATTTCCTCCATTTTTCTCGGTCCATCATCATTCTCTTCATTTCTGTCATGGTTTTCCCTCTATCCTTCCCCAACTTCTCAATGTATTCCTGATACAACATGGGTGGCCTTCCCCTAATTCTTTTACCTTCTGGTCTTGCTTCTAAATATTGTTTGGGTTTTCTTTCTTCTGACATGCGGAGTACATGTCCATACCATTTAAGTTGTCTTTTTTCCAATATTTCTTTAACGGAGTGTGTACCCAACTCTTCCCTTATTGTTACATTTCTAATCATATCTCTTCTTGTCTTCCCCACAGCTCGTCTTAAATATCTCATTTCCATAGCTGTTATTTTGCTTTCTTGTTTCTGTAGGAGAGTCTAGCTCTCTGCTCCATATAATAGAATTGGTAGTATTATTGTTTTAAATACTATAATTTTTGTATCTTTTGTTATTTCCTTTTTTCCCACAATAGTATTATTGATCTGATAGTAGACAGAATTGGCCTTTCTTATTCTGTTTAAAATTTCCTGCTCTATTTTTCCATTCTTATTTATAATTGTACCCAGGTATTCATAACTGTCTACCTGTTCTAAGATTTCATCATTACATTTAATTTTAACTTCTTCTTCTTTCCTTCCTATATACATGGTTTTACTTTTGGGTATGTTTAATTCTAAACCTTTTCTAGTTAATTTTTCTTTCCATTCATTTAGCGCTAATTGTAAATTATTATTACTATTTGCTATTAATATGTCATCAGCATATATCAACGATTGTGCCCAAACTGGTCTTAAATTTCTATATCCTATCATAGTTCTTGCTGTTCTTCTTTTGCAAATTTTCCATATTTCATCCATCACAATAATAAATTAGAGTGGGCTGAGGCTATCTCCTTGTTTAACTCCTCTATTCATCAGAAATGGTTCTGATTCTTGTCCATCTAATCTTATTATCCCTTTTGGTTCTTGATAAACTGATTGTATTGCTTCAATAAAATTCATAGGTACTTTTTTGTTCTTTAGAGCTCTCCAAATTTCTTCCCTAGGTAATGAATCAAATGCTGCTTTCAAATCTAAGAATCCTAAATAAATACCCTTTCCTCTATCTATAGCTTTCTCTATTATCATTCTCAATGAGAAAATTTGTTCTTGGGTTTGTCTACCCATTCGGAAAGCAGCCTGTTCTTCTTCTAAATCTTGTTCTACTATTTTCCTCAATTTCTGTTCCAGGATTCCAGTGTACACTTTATATACAACCGGGGAGAGACATATAGGTCTATAGTTTAAGCAATCACTTTGGTTGCCTTTCTTATGTATTGGAACAATTACATTAAATTCCCAATCTCTTGGTTTTTTTTTTTCCGTCCATATCTTCTGAAATAAACTTTTCAATACTTTTATTAATTCTTTACCTCCATATTTAATCAGTTCTGGGTCTATTCCATCCCTACCAGCTGCTTTACCTAGCTTGATTTCTTGTATTGCCATTTCAACTTCAATTCTATCAATTTCTGTTTCTTCTTCCTCTCTTTCTTCCCCATAATTATTAATTATTCTTCTCCTTCTTATACCTGTATTCTCTGCATCTTCATTTATGTATGAATCATAATATTCTCTCCATGTATTCAGAATTTCTTTGTGTTCGGTCACTAACTTTCCATGTTTATTTTTGACATTCCTTACCTGTTTTCCCCTTCTTCCATGTAGGGCCTTGTAATCCCCAAAAATCATTATCTTCATTTTCACGCAAAACACTATTCTTGAATATACTTCTCACACCATCTTCTCTCGTGAAATCCACTAGCTTACTATTTATATCGCTTTTTTTCCTGAGACCTACTACATGTTACGATTCCACATGCCGCCACCTAGACATATTCAAAATAACTATATGTTCTGTGATATTCAAGATGGATGGATGGACGGACGGACGGATAGAGGGAGGGACGGACGGACGGACGGATGGAGGGAGGGGATGGGATGGATGGATGGATGGATGGACGGACGGACGGACGGACGGACGGACGGACGGACGGACGGACGGACGGACGGACGGAGGGTCGGATGGAGGGACGGACGGACGGACGGACGGACGGATGGAGGGACGGACGGACGGACGGATGGATGGATAGACGGATGAATGGAGGGATGGATGGGATGTGTAGTGTTTAACGCCCGCTTTTACTACATACGGCATCGCAGGTGGTGACACTGATGGTTCATGAGATGAATATGGAGCACCGGTGGAATGAGATGGCGGCGGAAACCGGAGGTCCCGGAGAAAACCCACCCCAGCACCGTGTTGTCCACAAATCTCACTTTGCGGTCGCCTGGGATTGAACCCGGGCCACCGTGGTGAGAGCCAAGCGGTCTAACCACTGATCCACGGCGCAGCCAGGGGGGGGGATGGGATGGGATTGGCATGGGATGGACGGACGATTTATTCATCTTGTAATTCATACATTGTACATGATATAAGACACGTCAAATTGTGAATTTACAGTGCAATTAACTATACTTGTAAATTAGCAAGTCACATCCAATAAGAACAAGTCAGTGTTTGTACAAGATAATGTTTTATAAAGATATCTCAAGAAATTTTATAATATACACAATTAATATATTTTATAATATACACAATTAATTAGCTATAGATTCAGGGATTTTCTCTAGGTCGTCTGGGTGCACATTTGTCTTCTTGTCTTCAGAGCAAACCCTGGTTCTGATATACCCGCTCTGAGAAACATTATAGTTGACCCCAGACGAATGTCCTGAATTAGTAATTCATGCTCTAATACATGGTGTGGAATTACGGGACACACATTTGATATTATCACTCTATGGAATTTTGACAATAAAGGTCTGATTTCTGAAGATACATCTGCATTATTTACCCTGGTTTTAGTATCAGTTAGCTGCTGCTCTATTTCCTTGTTTGCTAGGTAGAGGCAGATACGGTTCCTTGCAATTCTAGATACAAAGCATTTATTTGCAGGCTTGATTACTTACCAATGGCATATACATATCCTTTAGAGCGACTCCATCTACAGAATCCAAAACAATGGCTTGTTCTTTCATAGGAAAGATATCCTGTGCAGCACTGGCATAGCTTCTAGTTGGTTTGTTTGGTTGCATGTTTGAAATGGTGGTCCCATGTTCAGAGGTCATTTCAGTGGAACAGCTGATTTTCTTGCCTCACATAAAGAGGTTAGGAATGCAGAGCTTTAGACTTCTGGCTCGTATTTAACATAACTTTCTAGAAAGCAACTGCAACTTAAATCACTCAAAACGATACAACATGTACTAAACAAACTCTTCTAGTCTTCTTGCACGTAATTTTAGCTTTTAATTCCTTAAAATCGTATTAAAATATGCAGAGAAACACGTAGAACTTGTTTACTGAAAAACAAAAGACACGCAACTGACTTTGTATTTTGCCTGCTGTGCAGAGAGCTCATTAGAAACATGAAACATGAGTAGACAGAGAAATCAATAATAGCTATTCATTTCTGGCCAAACCAGTATAGGAATATAAGAAAAAAGAAAAAAAAAGTAAGAAAGAAGGGGAAATAAGAACGCTAAAACATAAAATATCATCCTCAATGAGTTCTAATGGTATCCAAAGAGAGGTTTCATACAATTGAATACAATATGGCTATATAACAAACCTTTGTCACTACCAGATTCTGATGACATGCAATCTCTTAAATTGTTACATCATAGGCATTTCTAATACGTACATAAATCCTTATCATGGTCCCAGATTACAAAACTGCATATTTCTTAATTCAGTTTTGGTCATTTTGTGCCATTTTCTTAATTTATTTAAGCATTTTCTTTCTTTCTCTCTCTCTCTCTCTCTCTCTCTCTCTCTCTCTCTCTCTCTCTCTCTCTCTCTCTCTCTCTCTCTCTCTCTCTCTTTTTTTTTTTTTGTTTGTTTGTTTGTTGCCTTTTGTGTCTATATTTGGTCATTTTCTGCATTTATATTAAGTGCATAAAGAGTTTTTTATATTACTGATATTTTACATAAGGATAATGTTTCAGTCTTGGAGAAAAAGTGTTGCTTCTGGATAGAAGTGTAATTACTGACAGGGCAGCAGTTATGAATTCATGTGTTAAACTAGGGATTTCACAGGCCAATTTTCCTGCTGTCCTTGTCCTTGTGTCATATCATACAGAATTTGTCCAATACGTATTAGGATTAAAGTCATAAAAATAAACTTTCTGAACATATGAGGCATGCCCATGAAGTATATTTCCCTGGGCCCAGTTACAGAAACAAAACACTTTTGCAAAAGTTTATTTGAAAGATACAGAAAGTATTGAGCTATTTTTCAACATATTCACCACTGGAATTTAGAAATTGTCATATGTGGGACCAAATTTTGTATCCTCATGTTACAGAAGTCTGCCAACCATCCCTGTCTCTTTGTCATTCTTAACATTGACCAACAAGAGTTTCTTGAGGTGTAAGATGGAAATTACTGGGAGTGAGATCTGGGCTTTAAGGTGGATAACTGAACACCTCCCAACCAAACTTCTGTAATCTGTTGTCAGTCAAGCTATGGTTGAACGTTATTATGCAACAAGACAACATTGGCATAAGCATCCTGCATTACTTGTTCTGAATGACCTGTTGCAATTTCTACAGTTTCACAGTACTGCATTGATTGTTGTTTGATTTCTGGGGCACATTGTCCAATTTACGTTTTATTACCTGTGATGTTCTGGTCCAGGAACTTGTCACTGTCTTCAAGATACTGATGCAGAAATGTCAATGCTCACCCCATGAGCTTTGTGTTGTGGTATCAGTTGCTTCAGCATCTATCTGGTACACAATTTCCTGAATAACAGGTGCTCCATGACAATGTCAAACAAGAAGGAGTGACAAATCTGCTGTAAATTTTGGACAAGTTCCATAATCATAAACCAATGATTCTTCATAAGGTGTTCCCACACAAGCTTCACAAGATCATCTGTAATAATGGACCTGCTGAAAATTGTTTGCACCAGAACACACCATTTGCTTACCCATGGCATTAGGCCCATAGACCAGGCATAGCTGACAATGCAACTCAATTTTTGCTATGCTCTATGCATTGAAAAACTTTAAACTACACTTCACACTTGGCTGGAGCTGAAAAACAGCCTATCATTTTCACCAGCAGCTGCAACAATGCTATTGTCAGAAGTTATTGTAAGCTCCCCTAGCACATGAACCATGTTACATTGTTACTCTAACATATATGTAGTTACTTTGCATAATATAGCATGATTTGCTAGTTGTGGGACAATTAGGAAATTAACTTTATCTACTGGCGCTTTTTGAACTTGTTATACCACTCAAAAACATGTGAGTTTAGACCTGGATTCATCCTTGTAAACCTAAAAAAGCAAATTAAAAGGATCCTCAACAGATTTATTCAGTTTAAGGCGAAATTTGATGGCACAATGCTACATTTTAACTCTCGATGTGAACATTAAACACATTAATTTTAATAAATCAAGTAAAATTGACCAAATTTTAGGTCAGTTTTTAAAAGTTTTTCAGTCATTTTTCAAATATTTTTAAGACAATGTTAATAACTGATTTGTCTTACACCATGTCTAAATATGCTGATATATTTAGTATAGTTAATTGCACATAAGAAATAAGATTACAGCACATAATTATAATTTCTTCCATACATTTTTGCCATGTTATTATAAAAGTTTCAGATTTGTAAATCACAGGCAAGAGAAATAAAAGTGTCATCCATTTATAGTTGTATCTATTTTCATTTTATTTTCCTTTTTTTTCATATAAGAATGGATTATGTTCAAAATATTGTGACTTTGTGGGTTCGTAGAATTTAAAGTCCAATTTGCAGAAATTCGAAATGTTCTTTATTTCCATAGAAATACACTTTGTACACCTCTTATAACAGCAAAATGACGTAACACACACGTACGCAATCTTCCAGGCTAAATGCACACTGCTCACTAGCAACTACGCTCCTTACGGCTTCCTGCCAGACTCCTGACTCCAATAGCCAAGAGCAGGTTGCCTGAGTTCTCCCGGGCGGAGGGTAACACGCCACGGTACCTATCCGCTGTGTGGATTTACCTGTGCGGTATGAAAGGTATAGTCATATGGGCGAGCTAGTGTGTTGTTGTTTAAGACGGTGCAGTTGGTCTCTACTGATGCTTCTGGTGCCGGGGTGTACCTCCGATGAAGGTGGACAGTGCCCGTTCCACCTCGCTTTGGGCGGTCGCAGGGGGTCCGTCAAGCAGAGCAGGGAACCAGAAGCGAGAGGCCAGATGGAGTTTGTTTTATACTCATCCAGTGCACTCGCTTATATCCACTAATCGCTGGTTCTGGAAGTTTCCCGAAACCTGACGACGTCACCCGAAGCCAAACGAAGCCTCACGGACCCCCGCGGTGGAGCGAGAATCATCTCGACCCTCTCCGTCTCTTTCTCGTTCTGTCGCGCGCTCTCTCTGTCTCTCTGTCTCTCTCTCTCTCTCTGCCACTCCTTCAGCAAGCGCCAACCGGCTACATGAGTAGGTGTGACTTGAACGCTATCTGTCTCTTTCTCCTCCTGCCACCTGGCTTCGGCCAATTGATACCAAAATTAAGGTTTGCCATAAGTAAAGAATCATGATGGACTTCAAAGGAATGATGGTTCTTTGTTACGACACGTGCAAGGGCAGTTGAGTCGAATAGCAGTTGTGGGGGAAATTTGTTATAACAAAAGCAATGTAAGAAACAGTGTCCTTAGCAGATTTCTAAAGGGGCTCACTTGACCTGTTGAATAGGATATTCTTTGAACCATTCATAATGGCGACAAAATAGCTACAAAGGAATCTTTGGTTGAAAAGGAGTTTTCGGAAAGTGAAAGTGATACACCCAGGCGCATCTGTGGTCATTCAAACAGTCGTCGGCATGGAGCCGATTAGAGCACTCCGTGACTTGCAAGCTATTGAAACAGTCTGAGGCGTGAGGGCGATTAGGGCAGTCCTCTTGTTCTGTCTTGGATATTTGTAGGTTCATATATACGCGAGGAACGAATAAAGTTTATCGAGTAATAAACATTCCGCCGTCAGTAACTCTAAACAGGGATATTGGTAACCCTTGCTCGCCGACTTATTTGTTCACCATAAAAATTTTTGCTTCAAATTGGCGGCCAAAGTGGGGCTCGATACGGGAAGGAGGTTTGACACGAGCAGCAGATTCAACCAGAGGAGGAGGTTCAACTCGAGGAGGAGGTTCAACCTAGGAGGTTCAACCCGACAACGAGGTTCAACAGGAGGTTCGACACGAGGACGTTCGACAACAAGCGGATCTACAACGGTTCTACTGGAAGAAGAGAGACCTGCATCTTCAGTGACATCAGGAGCTAGTAGAAAATCAAAGGTACAGAGTGTTAAATTATATACTAGACTATTGTGAATGTATTTGAGGAGTGGAAAAATGCTGAGCCAAAATTCTGTAGAAAGCATGGAAGTTCAGGAGGTTGATGATAGTAGCAGTAGGCAGGAAGTCGAAGTAGCAGAGTGTAGTATAACTGTACCAAATAATGCAGCAATGGATAGGAATATGTTTGAGGCACTCAGAGAAATGCTCGAAAGTTAAACAAAAGACAATGAAAGTTTTGGAAAAGAGATGAGGAATAACAATCAAAGTTTAAGTGAAAGTTTAAGTAAAAAGATAGATGATAACAATCAAAGTTTAAGTCAAAGTTTAAGTAAAAAATGGATGATAACAATAAAAATTTAAGTGAAAGTTTAAGAAAAGAGATGAAGGATAACAATCAAAGTTTAAAAAAGATAGAAGAAAAGTTAGAAAATAGTGTTCAGAAGTTAGAGGTAGGACAAATAGAACTAGGAAAGAAGTTAGAGAATCAACAACAGGCGTTAGAAAATGTCAGACAAGTTAGTCTGGAAATACAGAATGTAAGGAAAGAAGCTGGTCAGATAGCAGATAATGTGAGGAAGGAAGTTAGTCAGGAGATAGAGAATTCTGAAAATAAAATTAACTTAGTTAAGGAAAAATCAGATAATGAAAATAGAAAACTGAGGGAGGAAATAGCACAGAAATTAGACAAAGAGAGAGAAATAGCTAGAAAAGAATTAGAAGAAACTAGGAGTAGATTAGAGGTATCAGAAACGGAAAGTAGAAGTCAGATGAGGAATTTGGAGGAAATTACCGATCAAATGAAAGAGGTAGCAGTAGAAATCAAAGGAGTAAAGGAAAACTTAGAAAATTTAAGAATAAGTGGAAATGTTCCTAGTTCTAGTTCTAGCAATGTAAGTGAGGTAAACGCACGAAACGAGGCGATGCCCAATGCTTCAGCTGACATTTCGTTGCTAAATATGGGAGCTAGCACCTCCAGTAATGACACCAGATACAATAATGGAGACAGAAATGGCGGTCCGAATATGACATGGCCGAACCATATTCTTAACGAAATTGTACCACCAATTTTTGAGAAAGAGGATTCTGATGATCCTAAAGTGTTTATTGCAGGATTACAGGCGTATTTTGCGATAAAATGTATACCGGAGGAGTACAAATTGACCATAGTGAGAAAATGTTTTAAAGGTAACGCTGCGAATTGGCTAGACTTATCCATGGGAAATAGCAATGACTTCGGGACCTTTATTAATTCATTGCTGAACAGATATTGGGGAGCGAACAGACAGGCTAGTATAAGGCTTATAAGCAACGGGAAATTTAACCCTAGAACCAAACAGTCAATGGTGAGCTATTTTATGAAAGTAGCTAGAAAATAAAAAATGTTAGATCCCCCTATTAGTGAGAAAGAACTGATAAACCTAATGACAACTCATTTTCCTGAGACTATCCAACATTATTTGATCATAGCCAAACCCAATAATGTCGCTGCCATGATTGCTTTATTGTTAGCCTTAGAAAGCAACAAGCCGAGAAACGATTCGGACAGTAAAAGTCAAGAGATAAGCGGAAGAGAAAGGTGGAGTAATTTCGGGCAAGGGGCACAGTCACATCATAATCGGAATGACATTAGAAATAGATATCGAGGTCCAGTGCCGAGGATTGAAGCGAACTCCTGGGAAGGTAGAAGTAGAAATAACTTTGACAGGGACAATAGAAATCAGAATGGGGAGAACCGTGAAAGGAACATTCAAGTAAACTACATGAATGCAGGCCGATTTGGTAGGAACAGAAGGGGACAAGTATTTAGATTTAGAAGACATTCTGGTAATGAATATTGGAGGAATGGCGATAGTTATGAGTTTAGGCCGAGGTCGCCGAGGCAGGGAGATAGGAACAGAGATGGTCGTAATTCACCTGAGAACTCAGAAAGGTCTGAGGCAATTAATGCAACAAGACAGATGGTAGTAAACAATCAAAATTAAGTGTCGGAAACCAGGAATATAAACAGTGGAACCGGAGCTATAAGTCAGACGCAGGGAAACGCCAATCACAGTCAAACGCGCCTTCAGTGAGAACTAGGAGAAATACTTAGAGACATTGGAATATATATATATATTCGGATATTAACACATAAAAACCACAAGGATTGGGTAAAATATTGTCCCGTGATTGAGAAAATTATTAATAATACAATAAACGTAACCACAGGATTCGAACCCGTGAGACTCATGTTAGGCATCGAACCGGAACCCATATTCAAAGAAATAACAGAAAATGTAAACACAAAAAAAAACCAGATAAGCAATGAAGATAGGGCTAAAATTGCCTTTGAAAGAATTAAGCAAAAATCAGAAAAAAGGAAATTAAAGAGAAAAGAAGGAAAGCATAAATGGGAGCCAAAGATCGGTGATTTAGTACCGGTAAAAGACCATAAATTATCAAGTGCATTAAACGGTAGAAATAAAAGGATGGAATTGTTATATAAGGGTCCTGCGGAAATTGTCGCGAAATTTTGGGAACATACATTCGAATTAGCAGATGTCAAAAATAATAAACTATTAGGTAGGTGGTATAAGCAACTCCTTCGTCCTTACAAGAAGCCGTTAGATGCTCCTGACTCCTAAATAAGTTGTGGGTATAATTCGCTCAGAAAATACCGATATGTCCGTATTTTTAAAGAACTAAAATACCATAACAAAATTGTAAAATTAGAAGAAACACAAACTTGTAAATTGTATAGGTTAAGTATGAACAGTGTAGTGTAAAATTTATAAGGTTAAGTATAAACAGTGTCGTGATAGTGCAGTGAAACTTAAAACTAAACAGTTAAAAATAATCAGAACAATGAAAGACTTTTGAAAAGAATGTTTATATAGAATCCGGAAGAAGAATTCAGGAATGTTGTAAAAAAATATATTATTAATAATGTACAATGGTTTAAACATGGAAGTGTATATTTATGAATTGTTCTAAGAGTAACAATAATATGAATTAATTTTAAGAAGACCAGACGCAGAAAAAGAGAGAGATGGTGATGTAGATTGAAGTATTTTCCATGAGTGATATTTGAAAGTGGAAAATTGCAGATCACAGTGTTGATAAATGTTAAATGAACTATTGTTATATAACTATGTGAACTATTTTATGAAATGTCTATCCATGTATCATCCAAAATTAACGTTGTGAAAAGAAATTGTAAAACGAATTGGAAGTTGCTGACAAAGGTCTAATATTTTGCTTTATATTCGGACAAGACATATATATTATTTCATTATGGGATAATAAAATAATATCTATGGGGGCATTTGATACCGAAATTAAGGTTTACCATAAGTAAAGAATCATGATGGACTTCAAAGGAATGTTGGTTCTTTGTTACGACACGTGCAAGGGCAGTTGAGTCGAATAGCAGTTGTGGGGGAAATTTGTTATAACAAAAGCAATGTAAGAAACAGTGTCCTTAGCAGATTTCTAAAGGGGCTCACTTGACTTGTAGAATAGGGTATTCTTTGAACTATTCATAATGGCGACAAAATAGCTACAAAGGGATCTTTGGTTGAAAAGAAGTTTTTAGAAAGTGAAAGTGATACACCCACGGGCATCTGTGGTCATTCAAACAGTCTTCGGCGTGGAGCCGATTAGAGCACTCCGTGGCTTGCAAGCCATTGAAACAGTCTGAGCCGTGAGGGCGATTAGGGCAGTCCTCTTGTTCTGTCTTGGATATTTGTAGGTTCATATATACGTGAGGAACGAATAAAGTTTATCGAGTAATAAACATTCCGCCGTCAGTAACTCTAAACAGGGATATTGGTAACCCTTGCTCACCAACTTATTTGCTCACCATTAAAAATTTTTGCTTCACAGTTGTATATTTGAAATGTTTGATATTTATTTGTATAGTTTCCATTACAATTTCAGTACAATAAAATTTAACATTGCCCGTGCTGTATTTATTATACCTCCTGTATAAATGCATGAAATTGCTGATCCTGATATTTACTCGCTGACTCAGGCCCCCTGGCCATAAGCCTTCGGTTTTCCTGAGCAGCTTGGTGTCATTTCTTCTTGACTTTTGCTTCTTTTATCCTAATCCACTTTTCTCTTATCCTATATAAGAAATCTCCTATACATCTATTTTTCTTTTCTCCCATCCCTGTTAGCATGCGTACCGCCAATATCTCTTTACTTATACTGTCCCATTTATCCCAAATGTTTTTCCTGCAATTGGTTAACTCCTTACATTCTATCAGGTAATGAACAGTGCTCTCTTCGTCTCCACAAAATTCTCATATCCCTGCCTCATTACTTCTCAACCCTTTTAGATATATTATTCCTACTCTCATCCATGCTATGCCTTCTCTTCCAGTGTTGCCACATTGGTCTATATATTTTTCCCTACCCCATTCTGTGCTTAATTTCTTATAAAATTTCAAAGATTATTTTTCTTCTATACTTTCACATATCACTTGCCTATCTATGTCTTGTACTCTAGTTCTCACTTCCTTCCAAAAACCGTTATAATTTATCTCCTCTGCTCCCCATAGATCTCCCAAGCCTATCTTCAATACCATTCTTTCCAAATCCGACCACCAACTATTTGTATTTTTAATGCTTTTCTATTGCTTCATGACCAGATTCAATAATTCCCCTTTCTGCCCTTTAATACACTTATACCAGAATTTCAATATTCTCTCTTATTATTATTCCCCTCCTTTTTGTATTACCCAACTCTAGTAATGCCCCTTCACTTGGTGCCGATTTTGGCAGCCCTAATCGCTGTTTCATATAACCTTGCCCCGCTGGCATGTATCGCTTCGCGTACAACTAACCTCCCCCTCACTCTAATTGGCTAATGCTTTCGCGTCATAGGCCATAGGCAGTGCCTTCCCGTCACATTTAAAACTGCAGTAAACGTCATAATAATTGCCAGGAAGATAGATAAAATCATACAAATAAGAATATGAAGGCATGTAAAAATAAAGTTTATGATGAAACTGAGGAAGTTGAAACTGAATGAATGAGCAATGAAACTGGAACAAGTTTATAATGAAAGGCCTTCAGCTTTTTTCACTGGGATTTTTTAAAACCAGCACACATACCTTGCAAAAATGTTTGTCTTCTAAGTCGTGTCACGCTATACTTTTCGTGTGTCCTTCATTCACCCAAATTTCGTCAAGGTAGTATATTTTGCGATTTGTATCTCGGTACAATCTGATTGCCCTTAAATAACGTCTTCGCCACACAGCAATATCGCCAATGGAGTGGTAAGTTTTCCTGTTGTCTCAATTTCATGTCGCGATGTTCTTACGCACCTAACACTCACACCTGTAAGTTCACAGCACAGCTGTTCGACTTCTCTCACTGACAGAGACGGATTCTTCTCTGTGCATGCACCACTTCTTTTTTCGCCGCTTTGTAAAGGTTTTCCCTTGCGATACTTCAGCGAAAAACTGGCGGTACACTCTGCCATTATACATATAATAAGTACACGCGCAATGAACGATCAATAAAATAATTTAGCTGTCGCAATCGGCACAACACGCCTTCGAATGGCGATATATAACTATTCCAGTTCAAAACAAGGTCAGTGATAAAAGTCATAGAAACAAATATGTCATCACTACCGCTAAATCACGTGCTATCGTGCCATGTGAAACATGTGCTTGAGAGCAAAGGAACCTACTCTTTACTTCGTTTAAGAATTATCGTGCATTTCAGATAAATCAACTCTGTTGATTAATCCAAATAGTTACGAAAATATAAATTTGACAATTCTCTTCCAACATATAAAGATATATCACCATGTTAAATAACGAACTAATTTTTACCTCACAACAGTCTATAGCACAACAGCACCCGATGAGAGGTGATTAGGTCACGTGACCGCTAAGAGATACGGGGCAAGCTTACGTGAAACAAGGATTAGTAGTTCTTTGCAAAACAATCCGTACATTTGGTTTAATTTTGTGCCTATCTCTGATGTGCCCCATACCTCAACTACGTACATTGTTCTGGCTTCAACGACCGCTTCATACATTCTTTCTAACCATCTAACTGACATCTCCAGTTTATGTTTACATATTTTTACCCCTGACATTGCCACCCTGCCATTAGCTATCACCTTTCTGGCTTGTGCAGCCCATCCTCCACTGCTACACATCCTTACACCTAAATAGTCTTTACTCTTTTATCACTTCAACCTTTTGATCTCATATGAACCATTCCTCTCCTTTCCTAAGTATCGATCCTCTTTTAAATATCATTATTTTTTATTCCTTTGCTCTCTATTCTTAGTCCCCAGTCAGCGCAAAACCTGTGAATTGCCTCAATTGATTTTTGTATACCTTTTCTTTAATCCACTTGGTGTTTCCCCATATCTCTTCCAAAACTCCCTTGGGATTCCATCCATGCCCACTGCTTTACCGCCCTTTAAGCTTCTTATTTGTTGAAAAACTTCCGTTTGAGTAATTTCTCTGTCTAATATCTCATCGTCTATTCTCAGGTTGCCCAACTGTATATTGTCTCTATTTATCCACTCCCTTTCTACAACTAGGTCTCTAAAGGACTTCAGCCATTCCTGTGTTGTTATCTCATTTTTAACCCCCCTCTGTTCATTCATTTCACTCACCATACCCCATCTCCTTTTGTTGTATGGCAACCCTCATTTTCTTTCAAATACTATCCTGCCACTCGTTCTTTTTTTTTTTTCTTCTAATAATTTCTTGTACGCTTCTCTACTTATTACCATGATCATCCAATCTCTACTCTTCCCCGTTCTTCTCCAACAAGCCAGGATTTTAAAAGCTTCCCTTCTTGCTCTACCACAGCCCTCATCAAACCAACCATTACTTGTTTCATTTTCCCTTTTACTTTCATTTTAATCCCTGCCCTTGTAACTATTAGTTTCATTAGCTATAAGCCTCTTTCTATATTTTTCTCATTCAGTGCAGTCTCTAAGCCTACTCTTATTTGATATTTCTAGGTTTATTTCAGTTAGGAATTCCTCCTTCATTTCTTCCCTCCATTTAAATGCATTCACTACTTTAAGCTCACCTTCCTCATTTCTCTTGCTTTCTTCTTCTATCAATCCTATTTCTATCCCTAATGGAAATTGGCAACTACTCAGTATTTCGTATGTTATTTTGAAATTATTAATTCTTTCAATGAGCTCCTCGCTACACAAGATACAGTCAACCACACTTTGACCGTTGTTATTTGGAAACGTATATTCGCCATTCTCATCTCCTTTTACTGTCCCATTACATATAAACAAATTATTCAATTCACAGAAATGAAGCAAGTTTACTCCCTCGTTGTTGAGTATCTTGTCCTTGCTACTCCTTACCAATTCATGTGCTTTTTTATTTTTAATTTTGCGTCCTCCAACGTTAAGTCATATCGAACGGTGAGTGAAAAATGGGTGAAATGATGCTCAAATGTGTCCAGGGCCCATGGAGCTTAGAGTTACCGGACATTCGTCTATCAGGATAAGGGAAAACCCCGGAAAAACCGTATCCAGGTAACCCACCCTGACCGAGATTCAAACTTGGGACCTCTTGAACGTGAGACAGACATGCTGCCATCTACGATACCGAGGCGGGCTATGTGCTTTCTCTCTACCTATTTCACCATCATGTCTTATTGATTTAATTTTCTCTTCGCCTATTCTAGTACTAAAATCCCCCATTAACAAAAACTATGACCTGAAATTTGTGTCTTAGCTCCTCCATATTGTCCTCTAGTTTATTAAATGTTCTATTGTCAAAAAAGCTTGATGTTGTGGGAGGGCTATAAACTATTCCTAGACTATGTTCTATTTCTGGGCTTTTCTTGATTATTAACCAGGTTACACTCCTATCATCCTTTATCATTGCCTCTGTTATCTTATTATTGAGTAACTCTGACCTAACGAACGCTCCAACTCCTCCTGATGCTCTCCCTCTATCTTTCCTTTTAGTGGTCCCAGTGCCTATATAACTAAAACCTCTTAAGTGTATTAACTCATTATTTCCTAGCCACGTTTCTGCAATTCCAACTATGTCCTGCCCAGCTGTTATATTCTGCAACTCTCCATTAATCATCTTACTTTTCAAACCATCAGAGTTCCAGAACATCAGCTTTAACATGTTTTGCTATTTATTTCCTGAAAAGAAGGAAAGTTTGCCTTCTTTAGCCACTGATTTCTGTTACCGTGTTACTCGTATTGTCACCGTCTCTCTACCTCCACTTCTTGGTTGAGCACTACTGTGTTCCACTCTCCCCACTACCACCCACTCCCCTCTTTCCACCATTTCGTTTAACTCACTCTCACTCGACAACCTTAACGATTCACTTTGCTCCATCACGCGCACACTTGCCACATTCACAGCTATGTTTCCTCTATCTTCTGTCCTATCCTTCTGTGTCTGTGCTACGCTGTCTTCTTCCCGTTCGTATGGCTCTTGTCCCTCCCCTCCATATCTGGCCTCTTCTTACCCTCCGATGGTTAACGTCTTTTCCTCCCCATCTGACGTCTGCTCGGTTGTAATATTTCTATCTAGCGCTTGCATTTCAGGGTGTTGACCTGCCCATATGTTTTGATTTTGCAGATTCGGCGCATTCCTTCCCTGTTCTCTGTTCATTTTCAGCAGTGCAAGGCTCCAACCTTCGCCTTCTACGTAGAGTTTCAGGCCTTTAACGAATGCCTTTTTCCCGTCAGCCCACCCCTCCTTCATTCTTCTAATCAATTCTTTCTTCAATTCTTGTTCCGTTTTTGCATAGTCTTGTTCAATAAAAATATTCGATCCTTTCAGTTGACTCGTCTTTCCATTTCATCTTCTTCGTAGCCAATATCACTACAATCGATTTTGGTTCTCTTCCCATTCTTCCAATCCTGTACGTGTCCACGATCTCCCATCCAGCTAATACAATTCCCAACTTATCATAGAAGAGCTCCTCTATCTGCTCCCAGGTCCTGCCGTCTCGATTTTCTTTCATGCCAAATACCACAATATTTTGTTTTCTTCTTCTATACTCCGCTCTTTCTATTGCGTCTGTTCTCCGGTCACATTCTTAGTTCTTTCTCCTTTTCATCATTTTTCATTTTTAACAAAACATTCATCTCCGCATTTTTCAGCTATTTTTCCTTATATTCTTTTCTCCATTCCATCCATTCTGTCTAATTTATTCTCTAACACCTCTATGTTATCCAGTTTCCCCATCTTTTTCAGTATCTCCTCCAGCATCCTCGTTAGGGGTCCAGGGTTTAGCTCGATTCCTCCAATCACCAACAATGCCATCACTACCAAAATGGTCCATGCAGGATCTCTCGTTCCATTTTTGACATTGTTCTTCACGGATTCTGGCCCTATATAGCTCCAGTTGCACACCCGTGTTTTTCCCGATCGTAAGCACCGCCACGACACGCCTTACCCCGACAACGTCTCGTCAGCAACTCCGGCCAGTTGTAAATGATGTCTCGTGACACTGCTCCCTCATCAAGGCTGGTCGTCCCGTACAGCACCATCGGCGCGGGCCAGACAATCCAGGTGTACCACAAACATCTTTCCTCGAGGCACCTTCTGAATGCGGTAGACCACGTCGTTAATTCTCTTCACCACCCGACACGGTCTTTGACACGGCTGCTGAAGTTTCGGGCAGCATCCCTTGGTCCAGATAGGCTGGTACAACCAGACTAGGTCACCTTGAACCCTTGGCTGTTGGCTTGACTGTCGTATAAGGTCTTCACGCGGTCGCTCGCCTTCTGGATGTTTTGACGAGCCATCTCATTCATGTCGTGGAGATGATCCACGAGGCTCTCCATATACTCAGTTGCTCGCTATTTTGCGTCCGGGGGGCTCCCAAAAGCCAGGCCACAAGGGAGGCGTAACTCTTGGCCGAACATTAAGGTGGCTGGGGTCATCCCAGTGGTGTCGTGGTGTCCTCAGGTGTTCTTCTAAGGTCTTGATCTACCTCTCCACCGTGCCGTTCGACTGCGGATGTAGTGGTGTTTTGCGGGTCTTGTACACCCCAAGTATTTCCAGTGCCTCCTTCATTAGCTTAGACTCAAAATTGGCACCCTGGTCTCTGTGGAGCTGTAACGGCACCCCAAAACGGCAGAACAGTTGCTCCACGAGGCAATCTGTGATTGTCTTCGCCTCCTGGTTCGGGATGGCATACACCTCCGGTCACTTGGTGAAGTAGTCCACGACCACCATCAGGTACTTATTGCCCCGGTCGGACACTGGGAATGGTCCAGCTATGTCGACAGCGATGCGCTCGAATGGCGCTCCGACGTTGTACTGCTGCATGCGACCCCGGCTCTTAGTCTGGGGGCCGCGACCCGCTGCGCACACGTGACATTGACGGCACCACCTCTCAGCGTCTGCTCGGAGCTTCAGCCAGTAGAAGCGCTGTCGGTGTTTGTCGATCTTTCTGTTTGCTCCCTGGTGTCCTGAAGCACCGGCGTGCACTTTCTCCAAGACTTCCGGAACCTTACTTCGGAGAAGTACCAACTGCTCTTTCCGCGTCTTCCTATCGGGTGACTCCCATACCCGGAACAGCACGGATCTTCAATGAGTTCCATTGGTCCCAGTACGACTTGTATGTTGCGCTCCTTGGTGCGATGTCCTCTCAGGTTGGTGTTGTCCCTGCCTCCACTTCTCTCAAGAGTGGCCCCAAGTCTGCGTCCGCCAGCTGCTCTCTCCTCAGGCCTGCGCTATCCCAGTCATCCACAGGCACTGCCGTGACCACTCTGACAGCTGGGGCACGCTCCTTCTCTTCCACAGTTGTGCGCTCGCCGCACTTTTCTGGGTAGGGTCTTCAGGACATGGCGTCTGCGTTGCCGTGGCTCTTCCCTCAATGATGTTCAGAGCTGAAGTCGTACTCGTGCAACCTTTGGACCCAACGGGCTGTCTGACCTTCCAGGTTCCTAAAACTAAGTAGCCAGGTTAGGGCGGAGTGGTCAGTCTTCAGGTGGAATGGCTGACCATACAGGTATTGGTGGATGTGCTCCAAGATCTTTACTACAGCCAGTAGCTCTCGCCGGGTAACGCAGTAGTTCTTCTCTGCCTTGGATAATGTCTTACTGTAGTAGGCTACCATTCGCTCGTGGCCGTCCTGGACTTGGGATAGAACGCCTCCAATGCAATGGTCGCTGGCCTTGGTTTCCATAATGAAGGCGCCACCTGGTTGTGGAAATCACGGAATAGGAGCACTACACAGTGTCTTCTTCAGCCGCTGGAAAGCGTCTTCGGCGTCCTGCGTTCACACATAAGGCTGGTGTCCTTCCGTCAGGCGGGTGAGGAGCTTGGCGATGTTGGAGAATCCCTTTATGAAACGGCGGTAATTACTGCACATCCCTAGGAAACTGCGCAATTCTCTCTTATCCTTCGGCCGGGGCCAATCTCTCACGAACTGTGTCTTTTCCGGATCTGTGGCCACTCCTATTGATGAGACTACGTAGCCCAAGTAGTTGACTTCCTTGCGGAAGGGCTGGCACTTCGCGTTCAGCATCAAGTTGGTCAGCTGCAGTTTCTGTAATACCTTGCTCAGATTCTCGAGATGGTCGTCGAAGGTTTTGCCGACGATGATGATGTCCAGGTAAGCAGGCAGACGTTATAAGTCATCGGTCCTCTCATCTCTGACTCCACGAGGCGCTGGAAGGTAGGTGGTGCGTTGCAGAGACCAAAGGACAAACTGTGAACTGCCAAAGCCCTTTGCTTATCGATAATACGGTTTTCTCCTTGCCTCTCGGATCTAGAGCCACCTGCCAGTAACCCGACTTCAGGTACAGGGTCGAAAACCACTGTGCACCAGCAAGCGTGTCCAGGATGTCTCAATCCGGGGTAAGGGGAAGCAATCTTTCCTGGTGACAGCATTCGCCTTCCTGTAGTCCACGCAGAAGCTTGGACCAAGACTACAGTCACCGAGACTACAGGGGAACAACAAGGGCTGTCATACTCTTCAATCACTCCCCTGGATTTCATGTCCTCCAGCATGTCCCGAACCGCTGCTTGTTTTGCCAACGGAACGCGTCTGGGTAGCTGCCGAATACGCCGGGCATCTCCGGTGTCGATGCGGTGGAGCACCGAGGTCGTGCGGCCGTAGTCGCTGTTGCCATGGCTTAAGACGCGCTGGTATCATCTCAGCAGTTGTCGAACCTTCCCGAGCTGTTCTGCGGTCAGGTGGTCAGCCATCCTCTCCAATAAACCTTCCAGCAGGGGCCCCAGTTGTTGCATCGGCACCGGCTCCTGTGTCTTGTCGATTGCTGTCAAGCTGACCACGGGTTCGCACGTCACAAACTCCATCCCGGGCTGGATATCGTTATCGGTGTCTGTCAGATTGAGTCGCCTCGCCGACACCTCCTCTCGTCACCGTAACAATGCCCTGGCTACACATAGTCCGTGCATAGGCGTTTTCTGGTCCAGCATCACGTTCTTCGTCCGCTGGCCTTCCAGTCGCGCTGTGACCACCACCTCACTTCTTGCGGGACAGCCACGTCTTCCCTCAGGATGACTTTGCAAATTCCCAGTTCTTCGGGTTGCCGGAGCATCATCTCTTCTCCATTGAGCCGCAGGACCTACCTGCCGACCGCGAACATGTCCTCGTGGCTGCTGAGTCGCATCATCTCTTCTCCATTGAGCAGCAGGACCTTCCTGCCGACCGCGACCATGTCCTCGTGGCTGCTGAGGGAATCCAGTCCAAATATCACCTCAGCCACCTTCGCGACGAACACCCATTGATGCACGGCACTCCTTCCCAAGGTCAACTTCAGCAGGGCCTCCTTCTCCACAGGCAAGGTATCGCCCGATGCCGTCACAAGCAGGTATGGTCGGCTTGGTTTCCTCGACGGCAAACCCCTGGCCACATCAGGTCTGATGACGGTCATGGCTGCCCCGATGTCCACAAGCACACGGCACGGTTTCCCTGCCCGCCTCGGTAGCGTAGATGGTAGCATGTCTGTCTCGCGCTCAAGAGGTCCCGAGTTCGAATCTCGGTCAGGGTGAGTTACCTGGATAAGGTTTTTTTCCGGGGTTTTCCCTTATCCTCCAAGACGAATGTCGGGTAACTCTAAGCTCCATGGACCCTGGACGCATTGAGCATCATTTCACCCATTCCATTCATCGTCCGATATGACTAAATGTTGGAGGACGTAAATTACCAAAAAAAGCCGGATTCCCTCTCACCCAACCGTCCGCGATGAGGCTGTCATCCATCCGTCGGCTGAAGGCGCGCAGCGTCACTCGAGGGGGTGGTGATGACGGCGCCGACGTGCCCCTCACCACGTCAGGCCTTTTTTGTTCTTCCGGCTGCTCTTTCTGGTGTCGGCAGTTTCTCTCCAGGTGTCCCAGCTGGCTACACCCCAATACACGGCACTAGGTCGTCGCCAGCGTCCGGCGGCTGGCCTTTTGTGTCCAGTGTATCGGGTACTCCTTGTTCTCGACGTCGGGGTCCCCGTCACCTTGGCCACCTCCATCCTCAAAACTGCTGTTTGCGCCTCGTGGATGGTCTTACGTATCTCGGTGTCTTGTATCCCGTCAACGAATGTGTAGGCAGCCTCTCGGGATACGAACTCGGGTAGGAGGTCGACTAAGGCTTTACTGGCCTGCTGCACGATTGCCAGGGCGAACTCCTGCAGCATCTTCCCTGGCCGCTGCGACCTTGACTTCAGCTGGCTGCGGTACGCTGTGGCTAAGCGGTGCTTTCCGAAGCGGTTTTCCAGGGCTTCCCAGATGTCCTTGGGCATCGCCGCTGTCTAGACCGCGTTTAGAACCTCTGCGGCCCGTCCCTGAAGGCTGGCTATTAGCTGTGCGGCCTCTTCCTCTGGAGACCACTTTTTGTGTTTGGCCACTGTGTCGAATTGACGGCAGAAGACTTCGAACGTTGATGTGCCGTCGTACTTTGGCGGTACGACGCGCGCAGACGTGTAGCGTCCCGGTACGTTGGCCTTTAAATCCTTCAACATCATGCCGACGACGTACTCCACCATGGCGTCCAGGGACTTGGTGTTGTGTCGGCCTTTCCCCCCAGGTCGTTAACGCGGTTTGCCAGGTCTTCGACGCGCTCGTCCACTCGACCCATCCGCTTGCCCAGCTCCGTGACGTCCTCGTTCACGCCGGCCAACTGCTCCTCAAATTTGGCGGCGAGGGCTTCGTTCGCAGCCTTCATTTCAGATAATTCGGCCTTCATTTCCGTGGCCAGGCTGTCGTTCGTTGCTCTCATTTCCGTGGTAAATTCGGTGATCTTTGTGGTCATCATCGCGGCCAAGTTGCTATTTGCAGCTTCTGTCTTAGTTGTTAATTCGGCCTTCATTTCTTTCATTTTCTGTTAAATATTTTCCAATGCAGCGTCCATTGTCGTATTTGTCACATCCTGACACCAATTTTGACTTCGTGGGTTCGTAGAATCAAAAGTCCAACTTGCAGAAATCAAAATGGTCTTTATTTCCGTAGAAATACACTTTGTATACCTCTGATAACAGCAGAATGATGTAACACACACGTGCGCAATCTTCCAGGCTATCTGCTAACTGCTCACTAGCAACTTTGCTCCCTACGGCTTCCTGCCGGACTGCTGACTCCTCCAGTGCACTCTCTTATATCCACTAATTGCTGGTTCTGGAAGTTTCCCGAACCTGACGTCTCTCGAAGCCAAACAAAGCCTCACGGACCCCCATGGTGGAGCGAAAATCATCTTGACCATCTCCATCTCTTTCTCCCTCTGTCGCGCTCTCTATCTATCTCTCTGCCACTCCTTCAGCAAGCGCCAACCAGCCACATAAGTAGGCGTGGCTTGAACGCTATCTGTCTCTTTCTCTTCCTGCCAGCTGGCTTCGGCCAGTTGTACATGATGTCTCGTGACAATATTTTCTGCAGCACTGCAGACTGATGGAATACTGAATTTTTGTGTACTTGTTGGAGATTTCAATGCAAACATTTTTAACACTTTGAACCAATTGTGTGCATATTTTTTACATTTTATTATATTTTGGTAAAATATAAATACTATCTACTTTTATATGAACATAATTAGTTTTATATAAAAGTATAACTGCATATTGTCACAAGATTATGTAAAATAATAATGAAATACTTTTTCCTGTTTCATCTTGGTAATAGTGATAAAGAGAATGATTTTAAAATAAAATATTAAATTATAAACATTCATTAAATTGTAAATTATCACAATAAAGGGAAGCATAGAACAAAATGTGTCTGTTTGTTTTTGTTCAGCATACTTTTATTCCTAAAAAAATAAAAAAAAATAAAAGATAAAAAAAAAAGCTTGGTGTTAGCAAACAAGGCAAGTGCAATCCTGCACAGAGGAGGGCCACTTGTATGTGCTACTGCTTGCCTGCCCTCCTGTACAATCTGATTTGGACAACGGGAACAGTAAAAACTCTGTGACATTTTCCCAGAGGGTTATAATTAAATTGGGAAGTTCATTTATTTTAGTTAAAATATGCACGTAAAAGGGCACTTACAATACCAATAGCTAGTAATATAATTAAAACAATCATTTATTTGAAGTAAGAGAGCTGAAAGGTAGCATCTGCAAATAATTTGTCAAAGGAGTATGTTTTCTTTCGTCTGTACTACTTTGACGAATGAGACGTTCTGCTTTTGTCATTTCTGGGTCAAATGGGATACTGTTGTTTCTAGTATCGGGTCATCGAAAAATCACTCCACACCTCCCGTGTAACCAAGATTCCCCCAGAGTCAAGAATTCTGGTGGCAGCACTGGATGTCGTGAGCTTCAAATATGACATGCATAAAAGATAATATAGAATAATAATATGCAACTTACCTGTTTAAAGAAGATGTTGAAAATGTTTTCTTGTCTTAATTTATTTTCACTGTAATTAATGTCTTTGTTATAGATGTTAAGTAACCTTCTATCGCCATTTTCAGCTCATTAATTGTTTCTGGATTGTCCTTGTAGACTGAAGCTTTAGCTGCTCCCCAAAGAAAATAATTGGAAGAGGTAAGATCAGGAGACCGCGGAGGCCACAGTCCTTTATTAATTAGTCTTTCCCCAAAAACGTTCCACTGACAATCCCATAGATTTATGTGATCTATGAGTGGCATTATCTTGTTGAGAAAATACACCATTCACTTCATCTTCATTTAGCTGTGATATGAATGGAAAAAGAATATCCAAACTATAAACACCTGAATCAACTAAGGTGTCGAAAAAATTGGCCTATAAATAGAGAGCGAGAAATTGTACATCAGACCACATTTGCATATTTTGTGAACTTACGCATCCTGATAGGTGGAAACAAGCTTCATCAGTTAAAAAATGTCCTATCTGACACGTCAATTCCATGATGCAAAATGAACCTCTGGAACCATTCACAATACTGAACTCTTTTCCTGTGATCTGTGTGCTTTAATTCGTGCATGACTGTCACTTTATATTGAGTACTAACCAAGTTCTTTTTTTAACTGCTTTGTATGCGGAACCATAAAAAATATCACATTGTTGGGCCCCTTGGTTATTGATTTCTGTGGACGTTTAAGCATTCTATCCGATATATCTGAAATATTTTTTTCTGTTAGCATAGGGGTCTGCCACTCCTAGAACAGTATCTCGGTGTGGTAGTTTTGAATTAGGAAACTTGGCAATGAAACTTCGTTTTACTTTCTTGGTGTAGTTCCCACCTTTGTTAAAAAATGTTTTCCACTAGAAAGATACGTTCCTCAGTAGAATACATGCTGTCACCTCATAACACAAGCACAGTAAATCAAACTAACCAGCAGAGGAACCCATTGGCAGCCGGTGACTACCTACTGGAAACTAACATCTGGTTCGGAATGGAATGGGGAAAACTAGGGATGCCAACCTTTTCTCGAGCAGTAGGCTAGTACACTAGTGCGGAGGGAGTTGCTGATGCCCTGTTATTTCTGGCTTTAAATTGTTGGTCGAGGGCATGTTATTGTCTTCTTTATTGTGATGCAGAGCATTGTCAATGCTCCTTTGTGGTAATCTAGGTATCAGGTGGTTTTGCAACCATTTGGAATAGTTTTCATAGTTCATTTCATTGTGGATATCAGATGTTTGGAATTAATCATAAATGAGACGATCCAGCCAGCATGCACAATAATAAGATGATGTTCAGCACTGTCATTTGCCTACGCTTTTGGAACATCCTCACTCTGCAAATCTTTGAAACAGGTTCTAAGATATGATGCTCTTTAAGCTACTTAATCAAGGTTTTCACTCAGTACATTTCTTTTATTCTTTTGCTTTTTTAAATCGACATCCAAGAGATTTCATTATGTTCCTAAACATTTCTTTACACTGTAAAATTAATCACTTTCTTGCAAAAGTTCAGTAATTTTCAAACTGCGGTTTAACCTTTTTTAACTTTCCTAATATTTTGTTCTAATTATGCACTTGTTCATTTTGTCCATAACAATTTTATTTGCAGAAGGTTTACCAGTTTTGCGAGGTGATTAAATTGCTCACTATCTTGAAGCATACCTTCTTTCTAAACTTACATATATGTCTTGCTACAGCCGGTAGAAGCAATATCACATTCAGTCACATGTATAGTTGGTATTTTCTGACCTTTATTCTTCTCTTCATTACAAAAGTTAATGACATAAGAAATAACATTTATGTTCCATCACTAGCATGTGAATATACATGTCCTAGTCAACATAAACTAGACTGTACAGCATTTTGTGGCATATTTGTGTTGTCATGAGGTTAGTATACCTGCTTTCCAGTACTATAGTTGGGCTGCACTTACCTTGGCCAGTTTAAAAATATATAAGATTAAAGTTTATAAAAAGATTGAAACTTAAAAAAGTGGTTAAAGTTCTAATGATTTATGATCCATTTAATACTAAACATAAACTCTTAGTAATATGTAATTTTGGTGGAGTAGAGCAAAGCAGAAAATCCACTAACTTTTTCAAAGTACGTTCAATTGACAAAACACTAGTCAAAATAACTGCTATTTCAACTGTCTTCACTCAAGTCAGGGGTTTCCAAATTAACCACCAGAGAATTAATCACTGACAAAGCTGCATATGTTTATGATAGGAACAATAAACTCACAGACACAACCAAAATAATGTATTTGTCCTTCAGTAGCTCCATTACACTGTATGTCAATAAAAAATTGAGGCACTTAATTTTACTTAATTGTTGGAAATTCATAAATAAATCTAATATAGGGACCCGTTTGTTTGTATTTATATGTTTTTCTAATTCTGATAAAGGCGCCTCTGAGCAAAACTAAGTAGGCTTCTACACCCAATAATAGCATGGTATGTTGAGAACCATAGCAGTTAAAGTCTGTCCATAATTAAAAATCTTTATTTTTCTAATTTTTTAAATCAGCCAAACAAAAGCAGATCATGAGCTGGCCGTGGCTCCCAGCCTGTAGTTTAGCAAAAACCTACTCAAGTAAATATTGCACAATGTGAGTTCATTTTATTACATTTCAGCATTTTTTCATTCCATTTGGCTGGCAGTGATTTTCTTCCTGTTCCCATCCCTTTTACCATATATGTGAAGTGAGAGCTATTGAATCTCACACCTACAGTAAGCATATAGCAGATAAATCATCTGACTTAAGTTTTCATGCATTAATGCAACTTATTAAGCAACAGATGTATTATTGTCATTACAGCTCATTTGTGTTTAGATAAATGCTTCACAGTCATGGAAAAACAGCAATTTAAGAGGTATAAGGTATTCTGGAATGAGGTCCATCTGAACAACAAGGTGGTTGGTTAGGAAGGTCTACCTGGGAACATCTGAGGCATCTCTGGGGCTCTTTCCAGTAGGGGAATTTTTTGAGGCTAAAAAGGCCCACCTTTCAGATGGAAGTGGATACACCACCCATCCATGAAGACTCCTGAATAACCTCGACTGGGGGTGCTGGTGATCTAGCACACCATGCTACTAGCTCTGCAGGCTAGTACCCAGAATTCTTTCAGATGTCCCTCAACCCCATCTGGGCAGATAAGCCAGCCAGACGTACCCAATTGCCCATGAGTGGCAGGATCAATGCCCCCTCAAGTCCAACCACATCCAAAAAATTTCTCACTTAGGGAGGGGCTTGAATGTTCGGCCCAACGTACTTCTAGAAACATCAGTGCTAGGGATTCACAGCACTCACAGTACAACAGCTGAAGGAGTCGGAACTCCTCCCCTACGGATGGTCTGCCAAAACCAGTGTACTTCTGGTGATGCCAAGGGGTCTGCAGCACTCACACCACTACAGATGAAGGGGTCAGAACCCCTCCCCTAAGGGACGTCAGTTTTTGCTGATTGTTACTGAGTTGTTACTCTACTGATAATGGGAGAGATGAGCATTCCCAAAATATTGATTGCTATTTATCAGTACACCTGGCTTGAAACCCAAGAAAATCTAGAGTATGTTCATCAGGAAAGCTTAAGATCTTATTTTACATTATACTTTTGTTACCCATCTTTGAAAACTGATATCAAAATAGAAGTGAACCTACCAACCAGAGTAACAGTAAGCAAGCACTAATAGAAAGGCACACATATCAAAACCTGATGCTGAGCAGTCTTGACATGCATAAAAAATTAAGTCTGTATTTTAATTCTAAAACATCTAATACAAATAAATTAATCTTAAAGATCAATAATATACAAATAAACCTTTGAAGTGCTCAATGTCTTCTCAGGCAGCAAGCCAGGTGAAAAGACGATTAGAAATCAACGTTTTGGGAGTGTGCATCGCTCCCATCATCAGGATATTTATTAAATGTTATAACCACAAATGAAACACTGGATATAACACAAATATAAACAAAGACAAAACACTATCAATGTTCGCATTACTGAACAAAAGACTGTTTTCAGTAAATTAAATGCCAGGTCAGGAGATGGCGTGAGTATAGCAAATTAATTGGGTCAAAGAAACGTAACTACTTAACTTGATTATCAAGCAGTATTGATTTTTGCTTCTTAAATCAACGGATTTCCATTTTAAGGCTGGTTTCCAAGAGGAGCTGAACAGAAATCCAGCATCATGGTTAAGCGTGCTCCTTTCAGAGGAAATGGCCAAAGCCTCCTTAATTCTCCGCTCCCGGTAACCGTTGCATATTGCCAAGATGGTGGTCTCCCGAAAATTGGCTCTATGGTCATTATTAAAACAATGCTCTGCCAGCCCAGACTTCTCATGTTGCATTAAACGAATACTCTGTTCATGTTTGTTTATTCTGGTAGTGATGGTCCTTCCTGTTTATCCTATATACAGTGTCCCACATTCACAGGGAATACGGTACACTCCCGGAACTTGGAAGTCCAGTTTGTCTTTCATCGGTCTGAACAGATGTTTAATCATCAGAGGTGGCTTGTGGATGGTCCTTATGTTGTATTTAGCGAGAATTCTGCTAATTCTGCCGGATAGATTGTCGGTAAATGAGATGTAGTGGTAGGCTTATCTGACGCTAGCTGTATTACAGGTTTCCCTTTCCTAGCTCTGGTGATCGAGGCTTCAATGTTGCCTAAAGTGAATGGAATCATAGCTTGTTTCTGTATGCGTTGTTTCTGTCTTCCTATGGCCATCAGTACATACACATTTTTGGTGGGTAAAGTTTGCAGGTGTATGCCTTTGGATTCCAAGTTATTAAAGAATTTTAGACTACAAACAGATGCTGTCGTGCCAGTGTCTAACGTTGCCTGGAAAGTTTCTTTTGCTATGGTGATTTCAATTTGTGGCCTTTCTGCTATGTCTTGTTGTATTGTTTCTTTGTCTATGTTTCCGGTATTTTTGCCAGCTGTCATGTCTTTATCCTCATCGTGTATCTGTAGCTGCGCCATGTTATTTTTAGTGTTTCCATCTTTTTGAACATACCTTAGGGCAGAAAAAGGAAACGGTCTCCTATCCGAATTTAGTTTTCCGGATTCTGTCTCTCACTTGCACCGTTTAGAGACGTGTGGGTGGTTGGAACAAATGTCTGGTTCCAAAACCATTTTTGCCTGGGCATTGCACCATTGTTGTTGTAACCTGTTGTTGGTGACCTACTCCTCTGTGTTTCTTTTCTTGGTGTCTCTTGGTTCTTGTAATGTGCTTGGTCTGGCCGCTGGTCCGTCGTGTGTAGTCGGTTATCTTGGTCACGACCGTTATTGGTCCATCTGCGTCCTACGGGATTTTCTCTGGGTATGTCATTTTTGTACAGTCTTTTTAAAACATCATACCGTCTATCTCTGGTAATGTGGCTGTCATTGGCATGCCGTCTTGGATATGATCTTTTTGTGCGCATGAAATTTATGTGATGTGTTCGTGATCCTTGGGAATGTTGAGGATTTTCTCGGGGTAGTCTTTGGTGATAATGCGAATTGTATCTTCTATGGTCATACACAGTTACCTGGTCTCTGGGGTCCGTCTGGTCATCATGTCTGGCATTTCCAGTGTTGTATGCCCTCGTCCCACTCAAGTTTTGGGCATGTTGCGACGTCCTGTCATCTCATAGTCCTGGGTTCAGTTCAATCTTGGGTGGTTGTAGTGCCGTCAAAAGTGCGATTGTCTCATTAATAGTACTGGGCCGTGCAACTATTAGGTAGTTCCTTACATGTCCGGGGTAGTGTCGTGTGACCAGATTTATGAATTCCTGTTGTTCTATGGGTGGATCTAGCATTTTACTTTGTTGCGCTAAGTTTAGAAAGTAATCTACCATGGACCGTCCTCTGTGTGAATATTTCCCTGTATTTAGGTTCGTCCTGACAGCGTATTGTGTGGTGCCATTCCAATATTTTGTTAGGAAGTGTTGTTTGAAGTCTGCGTAACTGGTATGGTCACCAACTGCTAGTCTAAACCAAGTCAGTGATCGTCCCTGTAAGCCTTTTTTAACAATTACCATTTTGAGTTCATCTGGGATGTTCTTGAGCTGGAAGTAGGACTCTACGTCCATTATGTAATGCTTCGCGTTGTCTCTCACGTCATCAAATGTTGGCATGGTTATTTCATTTCAACGTGTTTGTGTATTCTGCAATATTTTTTTCTAAATTATTTTCTAACGTGCTGTTTCTTTCTGCTATTTGCTGACGATGTTCTGACATCTTAGTTTCTGTTTGCTGGCTTTGTTGTGACATTGTAATTTCTATTTTCTGACTTTGTTGTGACATTTTAATTTCTATTTGCTGACTTTGTTGTGACATTTTAATTTCTATTTGCTGACTTTGTTCTGACATTTTTGATTCTAGGTTGCTCTGGAGCTGCTGGAGCTTCATAGCCGGGACGCTGAGTGTTGCCTCAGGACTAATTTCTTGCACAGCAATGTCTCTGGCCTGCTGTTAGATCTGTTCATCCATATCTGCATTAATCATCCTGCCACTTCTCAGTATCATATAAATTTTACACAGTCTGTAGTGTTACTGCCAGGCTGGTCCTAAGCAGTAAGTTCCCCTTCTAGAAAGGGTACTTACTCATGATGTTGCTGGTTTTTACCTCCGTCGGATGTGGTGGTTGTTGCTGTCCTGTTGTCGTCGTGCTCAGCGACCTCGTCCACGGCGTGATGGTCTCGATGGAGATGTAGGTGTCCGTGGAAGCTCGCTGGTCGGTTAAGACACGTTGGACGCCAATAGATGCGTTGATGTCATTGAAGTTTTAATAAAATATGACTCAATTAAGTCTTTTGATATGAAACCAAGTTGTGCCATAAATATAACAAAGCCAGTATCTCCCAACATGTTTCTGTCCTATACAACTTTACTATTGGTACAACCAATATAAACTTACTGTTCATATTCATATAGGTGCACATATCTTGAATAAACTACTTTGTCAGAAATTTTAAATAGAGTTATGTGTAAACAATTTCTAGGCAGTAAACATGAGCCAGTTTACTGACAGATCACTTACTTTTTTAAAAAATTAGGGTGGGATCAATTGAACTCTTGAAACATGTTCTATTTTTTAAAAAAGTACATGATGTAGTGTTTTTAAACCCACTTCTTCTGTCTAGGAACATTTTGTATGTCTTAACTGTACTTAAAATGAATATACAAAATTATAAAATATATTTTTAAGGTCATCTTTGTTCCACAGAAGAAGAGAAAAAAACAAAAGGGAAGGTTTTAATTTTGAAATATTTACACAAATAACACAATTTTGCAGAAATAGAAGTTTAATTAACTGAAATGTCTCTTTGTATGATACATTTAAATCAATGACTAGCCTATTTTCATTGAACCAAACAGCATGCTAAATATAACCAATATAGAAACCATTTTCATAACCAGCATATGAACATACCAATAATCCAATTGTCAACAAACATTTCAAATTATGACTGATATTTCTGTTCCATGACAATGAAATCTCACTCATAAGTCTCAATGTCTGTGCTTATAGCTGCTAATATATAAAGAAAATATAGGATGATTACAAAAATTTATGTTCAATATTTCTATCTGCATTACATTTGTTTAAGCTCAGCAATGTGAAAATGATTATTATTCAGTTTTCACAGATTTAGAATATAATTCTGAGCAACATAGAGGAGGAAAAATGAATTGATTTCATTTACGAAATAAAATTTATATAAAACTTTATGTTAAAGATTGAAACAACGTTTTACATTTGCAGATGGAGAATTTATATTAGCAAAATGGCTCTTAACATAATAATGTTTCCATTGTTTTCATAAACAGCTTTTACTAGGTGACAGGTAGGTCCAAAGAAGGGTGAAAACAATATCATGCAATAATTTATGTTTGGGAGTGATAACCTTTCTGAACATTGAGTGGAAGGGTACAAACATTAAATACAGCTTGTGTAAGACTTTGTACCACTCCCCCTCCTAAAGCAAGTATATGCAATAGTGCTGACCAGCCTACTTATATAACAAGCAAAGTGAGAATCCTTCTGTGAGTGTCATAAGTACAATGTGATGGTCTCCGAGTTCCAGTGGGTCGCTCCCCCACCATTCTTAACACTTCTTCTCATTTGTCCTCCCAAATTTTACACAAGCTGTAAATGTCAACAGCTGTGCATGTTAATTTATGAATTAATGATGATGCATGAATATCATAAAATTCCTTATAATTTCTTTTCAGTTTGAAGGAAAATGAGGAACGTTCCACATGGGCAACTTTCTGCTAGCAATATTTTAAATTATCTCATTTTTATTCTTTTTCTTTTTTTTCTGAATAGTATTTAACACCTGTTATTACAGCATATGGCATCAAAAGAAAGAAATCTCCCATGGCCGGTTGGAATTATTTATTGTAATGTATTGCACTTTCCCACTGTTGCAATTAAAATAAAATATTATTGTTCATGATACCTTCTCTTTTTTTCAAGGTACCATATCCAAGTAAAATACAATACAAAAATAAATATAAACTTATAAATCAACCATGAAGAACGTTACAGATTATTATGTTCAATTTTAACAAATGTAAAATGTGTTTTATTCAGACAACTGTAGAGAGGGATTCACAATTGGAAAAAAGGAAAAATGAAATGGAATATAAGAAGTTCAAACATAGTGTTATATGGTGTAGATGTGCTACATGTAGGACTCAAGTGAAATAGTGTGTATTTTTCACATCATTGTACCAAATAGATGATTGTTACCTCTGTCATGTGCATGTAGGTGTAAGATGTAATTAAGTTGGCAGGCTTGAATGGGCTGTCCTGCCACTGAAAATAGTGACAGCCATCTTGAACTAGTAATGACTAGCAAGTACACAGTATGAAATTCAGACAGTAATTACATTATAGACAGACTGCTATGATAACTCTGCAAATCAGATATGTATGTGCATTGCCATGGCATGCTCCACATACAAAAGTCATGAACAATTACATATTATGAACACCTCTTTGTTACATATCCATCATCCAACTGCAAACCAAAAATTGCTAACTATCCACTATGGACATACCATAACTCTCATTCCTCCTTCCTCCCAAGAAGCAACTTAGTTTTCAGAGAAAAAAATGGTTGCTCTTATACCATTAGAAATTCACTTCCAAGTGCCAAGAAATTGAACTACCTCAAGGGAACATAACATTAAGTCGAGATTTAACTGTATTGGAACACCACAGTGAAGCGAAATAATTATTAATTTTTAGATGAGTCGTATTTATTACATATCTGCTTCACTTTCATACCTATTTTGAGGACATGTTTCACAAATCATCGTTTGCATCTTCTGCTCTTAGGCGCATAAGAGCAGAAGATGCAAACAATGATTTGCGAAACATGTCCTCAAAATAGGTACGAAAGTGAAGCAGATGTGTAATAAATACAACTCATCTAAAAATTAATAATAACATTAAGTGTTCACTATGTGAATCATGTTGCAGGTATTCTGAGAAACTACAAAGGCAAATTTAAAGATGCATTATGCTTGCTGTACTGAAGTTTAAGAAGTGTCTTGTAAAATAAATAAATAAATAAATACACAAATTAACAATAATGATAAATAATGAACAAAAGTTTAATGAACAATGCCACCAGCTGCCTGTAATGTCAGTACTGACAGTCTGCTGGAATTTTGGTCTGCAATTCTTTGGCAGGTACTGATATGAAGCTGTCACTTTTAAGCATACATAAATGCCACTTTCATGGGTAAGGTTTAAATCTAAAACCTTGGGGAGAGAAGTCAATATTTAACTATGTTAACCAGATTGATTTCCTAAACTTTGACCTTGACAATCCCTGAATGTCTTGGTATTAAATATCAAAATAACACATTCGTCTGGATGCAATTTGGCATATGCTAATGAGACGAACTGTAGTTTAAAAATGAATTGGCTTAATGAATTTAGATCTGCAGATCTTAAAAAGTGTGGAAGTCAGAGAATACAAGGCAAAGCTTATTTAAATCATAAACTCTGGTAGAAAGAAATAGAAGTAACACAGAAACCCACATGTCTGATTCATATTTGAGAGGTATGCTGCCTCACAAATTAAACTTCTTATCCTTTGACTTAAGTATACACATCTGGAAATAATAATGATATAAATTGTTACCTGTCACTTGCAAGGCTTAGTTGTTCATATAATACCCAAAGTCATTGAGTAAAATGAAATCCTGTTAGTATGAAGCAACCTGTCAAGGTTAATTCAGTTTAGACAAGAGTATATTCTCAGCACATTGAACCAGTTTACCAATACTTATTTGGTGCAAAAGTAGTTAAAACATTGGCTTATTTCCAAAAGCTGTTAGTTATGCATAAGGAAACCACAAAAGAGAAAAATAACTTATTCTTTTTACATACCAGTTTAGAACATTGTACATTTGTTATATATGCAATACAACAAATTATTTGTATCCTGAACTTAATACATAAACAAAGATTTCCACAGGAAACTAATATTAAAAAAAAAAAAAGTTTGTATTGCAAGTCTTTAGAAGTAAACCAATGAAGTGATTCAGTCATTGGCCCTTAATTTTCTCATTGCTGATGACAGCAATAAAGGAATCTGAATAATACACAGCAGAAGAAACATTTCTTATGATATAGCCATTGAATTTAGTGGTATGCCTTTACTGCTGGTACTGTGCTATATGATTTTACATTACACTGATTATGATCCTGCATTTGTCACCTTCACTGAAAAACTTATTTGTATATTTCATTGGCTAAGAATGAAAGGATTACAACAGAAGAAGCAGTAGAAGAATGAAGAGGAGGATAAACTTCTTAATCTTTGAAAATGTTGCAACACAGATTGAATGCATTGGCCTCAAGAGATGCTTCCAACAGTTTATAGATGTACACAATTCAAAAGGAGTTGCATTTGAACTGCAATTCCTATTAATCTCAAAATCAACAATTTATACAAAAAAGTTGTATTTTAAGGTGCAATTATCTGTTTTAATTAACATAATCGTAAAAGGCAGAAATGTAAAGTGCTTCAATCCTTCTCCTGAAAAAAGAGAGATTTTGAGTTCTAATCCTTTCATTCTCAGGCATATTAATTGTACATTTCTATCTAAATTTATAATTTCCTGTCATCTGCCTTGAAAGGCACTTTGAAAAAGAATTCTTCACAAACAACACATTCATTTTTTTATCACACATATACAATAATGATGTGAGATGCAAATATACACTATAACAATTGCATTATTTTGTGTGTATATCTTAAATACTTGCTAAAAGATTGTATATAATGAATCTTAAAACTATAACAAGGTTGCATAAAAACTTATTGTTGAAATCTAAATAAACCACCTGACTTTATACGTGGACATACACTTTAATTTTCATATTTGCTTGAGTAAGCATGCTCTTTTTGCTTCAATTACTGATAACTCTCTTTGGTTTAGCATTTTCAGTCCCCATGTCCATTATAATGAACACTGTGTAATAACTCATTGCAGCAAAACAATATATGATTGCAAGAAATGCTTAACATAGGGAAGTGAGCTATTTATTGCTGTAATTTTACAGTAGTATGGATTAAAATAAATAAAAAATAACAAAATATGAGTTATCTTTTCTTTTTAAATTTAAATATAAAAATTTGAATTTCACCACAGTATTTACTGAAGTACTATTAATAACCATACACACCAATTATCTTTAGTTTACTTGAGCCTGAACAATCTTTCTAACACAAGGCTTGGTAGTACTGTGACAGTGGTAGTGTTTAATACCTACATACAGAAGCACAAGCAGTGTACAATGATGATACATGAAATTATTATTTGGAAAGGAAATATTCCAGGCTTAAGTGTAATGTACCTCCCCAGCAGTTGTCAGTTATAGGACCATGGAAGTAATCTCAATCAGGAAGAACAGTCCTGGCTGGATTTGAATGACAAGCCTCATTCTAATGGACCCATTCTTTAATGAGTTTGATCAGGCAACTGTATTGGTTGTAGCACTGTGGTGAGGATTCAGAACTATAATTGGTGACAAATTATCTTGTGATCGGTATTCATACTATGATGCAGCTGTCTCAGTACATTGTTATGTTTACTCGCTGTTCATTTGTAACAGAAACAACAATATCCACGAGATATAAAAGAGAGTAAAATTCTGAATATAACACTTTGATTTATTAAATTCTTCGGAAATCACCGCATATAACACTTTGCTAAATGAAGTACTTAAACACAAAGAGTCAGATCAGAACATGCATGTGAAAATGCACGTAATTTTCCAATGAATCCATAGCTGTTGCAATGCTGATGACATCATGCCTCTGCCAGTAAAGCATTTTTACTACCTGACTCATCAGCAATCCCTGTCAGCTGATAACACACTGCACAAGTGTCAATCACAAAATAATCTCACAAGGTAATCTCTCACCAACCGTACCTAACATCCGACAGTGAATACTGGCTAGTGATATTCAGTGCTATAGCAAGATAAATCTGAGAACAAGTGAGTATAGGTATTTATAGTACATTAAGTTAGGGCATAAATCTTGGCAACTATTTTTTTCCCCTTCACATTAAGTAACCACACCACACTGCTGTCGTATTCCCCGTGAACCAAAACACTGTAGTAGATGTACAAGTCACTAGATGCCAGTCAAGTAAGGATTTCACACAATCGTAAGCCAGTTGTGAGACACCATGCAGAAATGATGTTACAAAATGGAATAAGTTTGGTGTAATCTTTACTTTATACCCAAAATGGAGGAATGATTGCATGGGGGACAGATTTGTGTCTGAGATATGAAATGATCTGATTCATGGTGATGCAAATGGCATGCAGTGCCTATTAGCTTCTTGTCAAGAGGCATTAGGACTGTTTTTTGGGGAGGATTTGTGGGGTTCAGTATGCTGTACTAATAAAATATAATTATCAATATGCTGTTCATTTTAATTTTACATATTTTCATATCCTACATAACCCGATATGTGATACACAAAAATACATTTCATACTTGCCCTTTCATTTGCATATTTTACATTTCTATACAAATCATGCAATCCCACAAGGAAAAATAGCTGCCATAACTCAAACCTTAACTTTTGTGTGAAATCAGCTTAGATTCAAAATAGGGTGTGAAATAGTTAAGTAATACAGAACACAACAATCATTTTACACTTAAAATTCAAACGAATTTTAACAACTGTTCTATGCACAAACCAGCAGGTACTCTTAGGCCGGGATGTCTTTTGCCAAACCTTAAGATTTGTTAAATGTATTGCAACACTACCTATTGGTGGCATTCCTTGAACCTCATTAAACAATTATGTGAATATGCCAGTTTATCTACAGTACAAGTGAAAAAATTTCTGCAAATGAATTGCATTTTTACCAACTTTTATATTGCAGGCAAGAGAGACTGCTTTAAAATGCCTGAGTTTAATGATTTTAACCTTTAAAGCATTAGGTTAATGATAACCATTTTTGCATAATTTAATATTTAGTACATATTAATTTTTGTCCTTCTTTATATTATCATTAAAATGTCCTTCTGCAGTGCCTGATACATAAAAAAAGAGCTAAATGCTCCATCACTTAGTGTTGAGTACTTATTGCTTACACAGGTGTCAAACGTACAATGGTGTTTTGGTATTTTTAATTCATCTCATGCATTTAGAAATGATTACACACACTCACACACATACACTTCTGAATCACTATATAGATTTTTGTCCCACCAGGTGTAGTGGAGTACTAGAATGTTTGATAACTAGTACTGTACAAATGCTTCAGATGCCAGACCTAAAGGATAACACCAACTGTCTATAAACTTTTGATATTCCACCCAAGTGTAGGGAAAAGAACATTCTTTGCATAACAAAGTTTGATATATAGTCAGCAGACTTGATGAATAGTGTGGCACAAAACAGAAAATTATGATAATTCTAGTGCTACTTGATCCCTATGGTATACACCTACAGTGGAAGCATTCTTCTCCTACTGATTACTTGGCTTGTCCAAGTTTCAATGAACTGCTATCATCTCCTATAAATGCAATTTTGGTAGAAACATCTTTGACAATTACATTAGTCTGTTTAGACTAATGAGCTCAGTATTATTTAAATGACCAATGGCACTAAAATTATGCTGATAAAAAAACTACAAGCAAAGCCTTTCAGCGAAGTATGATCTCATTGATGCTGTATTCACCAATCAGAAATAAACTTAATAGTTTTGAAGGTGCTCCAAAAATTAGCAACTGATTATTTTTTTCCCCCAAATTCATTTTTAATTTCTATAATCTCTGCTTCAATCTGATTATTACCTCGATGCATCTCAACACAACATACACTCAAAAGGGTTTCATTTAATTCAGCTCTGTGTTTCTGCTTGGAATAAAAGCTAATAAAATTTGGGTATGTTTTCAGAATGATAAAACAGTTAAATTATTTCAGTGATTATATATTAAAAATACAAAAATGTGGCATCATTTTCACATTGCGATCACTTCAGTGATTATACTTGAAGTACAAAAACCATGATATTTTCACATTGTAATTATCTTATGAATCTTCCTCTTGCTTATAATTTTTCTTAGGTAATTCAATTGAGCTTTCATACTCACGCTATCACGCATATTTTTTCTTTGTTGTAAGACAGAATGTCAATTTGGTATGCCAGTTAATCACTAAATTTCTTACAATTTAAAGAGAATTTTATGTTGCATTTACTACACATTTTGCCTGTTTTGTTAGCCTATTTTCCCATTTACAAATAATGCTGCACATTTGCTTCTCTGTAAGTATATTTTATAAATATGTATTCTTATTTTATGAAATTTATTTTCAAATATGATTTACAAATAAGATAGTTATTTATGAATAAAATGTGTCATTTAGTCAGCTCTGAAACTAGGCAATACAATAAATACCTTACACCACACTGATAAATTCTCACCTTATCTGATTGTAGTGTTTCCTCATGGTATGAAGGTGGCTATACAAGTATTCTCAGAATTGAGTCCAAGTGTGAAGGTTATACTTATCCATAAGTATAATAATTTAGTTCAAATTTTACTGGTCATTTATAAAAATGTAACCTTCTTAGCTTACATAAGATGGCTCTGATCTGCACACTAATTATTGAACTGCCTTACAGTTTTAAGTTAATAGGTGTCTCATTATATCATATTTGTACATGTGGAAGTTTTCAGTGTATAAATGCATACATATTTAAGAGATTATTACAGTATAAAAATCAGTCTTTGGATAACTATTCTGAGACTTTTGGTCTTGAAATAATTACCTTGACAACAAGCATTCATTGATTTCAATTAAATAACCAAAAATCAGCACCCATGGTATTTCCTGCACTGATTTGATTCCCACCGTTCCTTCTTTAATTGGTTATGGAGTAACAAAACATGCATTTGACTATATTGGCAGTTCATATTATGCTGTTATAACCTCAAATGTTTAGTAGCTACTAACGGGTTCTATTTGGAAAACATGAAATTGAGTTTTTATTTATGAACATACTATTAACTGGTTTGGGTTCTCAGCATCCCATTCTATATTGGGCAGGAAAGACCATTTCATTTTGCTCAGAGGTTTCATTATCAGGCTTCAAGTTCTTTTATATGCCATAAATTTCTTAAA
Source organism: Mantis religiosa (assembly GCA_030765055.1). NCBI lineage: Eukaryota > Metazoa > Arthropoda > Insecta > Mantodea > Mantidae > Mantis > Mantis religiosa. Next base: position 107,334,547 of record CM060948.1, on the reverse strand, counting down.
AGACACGCTAAGGATCTTTATGCCTGAAAAAAATCCATCACCCTCCATCTGGTCTGAACACACAACCTTGAGACCAAAGGCTAGCATGTTACTCATAGACCACAGAGAATGGATTTCTGCTTTGAGTAAAATTTAATCAAGCTGCCCTTGGCCAAGAAAGATGAAATAGGTAAACACACTTGGCAGCCTCCTAAAATCAAAACGAATAAAACTCTTCCTACTCCAGCTAAATACAATAATGCTGCAATTACATAAAGATTTAATGCCATAAAATGTTCAGTGCAGTAAATGTACAAAAATTACATTGGGAGCAAAATAGCATTTTCTTTATGCCTAATCTTTCTTAATTAATGTATACAATAAACCAAGCAAACAATCTCACTACTTTCCATGCAGGTAATAAGTGGTGAATAAAATGGACACCCAGTACCTGGGGTTAGTGCTGGGCTACCCAGTCCCAGAGGTAATAAATATGTGACCTGATCCTCCAGACTGGTGATTGGACATTGGAATGACATCACTCAAGGAAATGTTTATATCACATATTAAAAGCAGAAGCACTAATAGTGAAGTATTCATTTGTTGGAACCTTGAAGTAAGCATTGATCAGTAGTGGTTTTGGCAATTTTATATTTTTATTTGTAATATAATTTTCTGTCCAAAAAAAGGTATGCTATAACAGATTTTATCTATTTGTTTTAGTGTTATGATTCGCCAATTACTTTTAGTCTGGTTTCCAAGTTTCTTTTCACTTTGCCTGTGTAGTATTTTCCATATTCCATATTCCTCACAGATTTTGTGCTCAGAATTGTATTTTAAGAGGTGGGTTTAGCAAGTTTTTCAGGCTGAATCTGTTTCGTGAGGCTAATCTTACGTTTAACTTTTTGAAGACATGTTCCAAGTTTTTAAAAACTCAAGGATGGCAAGTGAACTTTCTGTACTTGCTGTCTGTATTTGGTAGTGGTATTAATGTAGCAGTTTATGAAATATTCTTAAGTTCGCCTTCCTTTTTGGCACGTTTTCTTATGAGGTCCTAGCTGTATCCATTTAACATTGCTATTTCCATTATATACTGTTGTTCTTTCAAAAACTCCATTGCTCAATGGAACATTGTGCATGCAGTGAATTAAACTTCTGAAAGCAACTGGTTGATGTGAAGTTGGGTTGCATGCATTTTTATTTATGTAATTACCAACATGTGCAAGTTTCTCATTCCAAATTGAATACTGTCTTGATCTTTAGTTATTTTGAAGTCCAAAAATTGTTATGAGTTTACTTCTATTTCAATTGTGAATTTAATTTCAATCGATAGATTCAGCAGTTTTAAAGCATCTTCTTTTAATTTCTGGGGAATTACAGCAAAAATGTTATTTACATATCTTCACCAAAAGAATTCAAGGTGTTCATGTATAAGTCTGCCAAAATAAGCTCCGCATTGCTAAACCTTTTTACCACTGATGGAATTTTTTTTATTGAATGTGAAGAAGTTGTGTCTTGCACATAATTCAGTGATGTCAACTATTTATATTGGATTTATTGTAGTCAGGTATTTTCTGAGGAGTGTAGGTATTTTTCCATTTGGTATACTAAAGGTTCTAACATTTAAAAGTGAAGGCGAGTGTAAATAAAAGTGACTACGTCAATATTCCAAATAAAGATATCTTGAGAATTCTCAGACAGGATAGGACCATGAAAGACAACACAGCAAAATTAAAATTGACGAATTTAAGTACATTGAAAGCTTGAATATTTTTCAAAAGTGGAGTATTGATATCCTTATCCCTATTACAATACAAGCTAAACATCACCACATTACAGGAAATCGGATGACATGGGAAAAATGTAATGGAGATAAAATTATCTACATTATTCTATAGTGGTCAAGAGGAGGAAGTGAAACTTGGCATTATCATAATCCATGAAAGATGCTCTGAACTCTTTTAATGAAAATGTTTAGGGAGGATATATGGTTCAAGGCAAGAAAATGGAATTTGACATCTAAGATGGAATAATGAAATCTATAACTATATAAGGAACTTAATATAGTGGAAGACATTAAGATCAGAAGACTTGAAATGGTCCAGACGTGGGAAAGACCCTGAAGAGTTTTGAATGGAAAACTTTATACAAAAATATTAGTAGGAAGACCAAAGAAGATATGGGAAGAAGATAAGAAAGAATTGAGACAACTTCTGAGGGAGGTCAGGGCTATAGTGCCATTCAAAATGAATAGGGCCTGTAGCACCATAAATGATAATTGAACACAGCAGCCAATAAAAGCAACCTCTTAATATGAACAATGAATCAAATTCACTAATCTTTTCAATGAAAAGTTAACATAAGCTAGACTGTGGACATCAAGACAGCGCTATTCATAAAATTAAATTCACTATTAAATTGGAGGAGGCATTTGCACGCATCATCCTGCATCTTAACACACGAATTCGGTTTAAGGCTGTGGCAACAGATGCAGAACCTTCTGGCATTTCTGTTGTTTTGTTTGCTAGTTTCACAAATATTTACTGAAAATCTGTTCATACCATACAGTAGTGCTGCTGTATTTCAATTGAGTAATTGATTCCAATGTTTCATTAAACATCAGCCACCTGAAGTCAGTTCTAATCTTTCTTACTAGACTGAAAACACATCTGCATTTAGAATCAGTGTGAGGAACAAATAAAACTGCCAGCATAACAGATGCTGTTTTATCATGTTTTAATATTTTATCTGGCTCACAATTAAAAAGCCAATCTTGCTCATTTATTATCCTTCATAGCAAACGGGATTACTCAGCAGTGGCATCTGAGTTTGACATTTTTAAGATCCCAAGTTAAATTTCTGTTGAACCAAACATGAATCGTAAAAACTATTTGTAGTCGGTTTATTGACACTTGTCACTTACTTTTTTATATTATTGAGAGACTAGTTTCAAAAGCCATTGCCTCCATTTTCAACCTCTCTCAACTAGCATCTGTTGTCGTCTGATCTCCTCCCTCTGGTAGTGGAACTATGAAAGAGAGGAGAGCAGACAACAGATGCTAGTTACAGGTTGAAAATGGAGGCAATGTCTTTTGAAACTAGTCCCTCAATAATATAAAAAAGTGACGAGTAAACCGACTAAAAATAGTTTTTGCGATTAATTTTGACTTCACTGCTACTAAATATCTCCAAACACACATAACCAACAACATGACTTAAGGTTTTTCATATTTTTTTCCAAGTTGGTAGGTGAATAGTGAGGTGGATTTTCTACTACCACATATTCTCTTTATCAGGGTTTGCAGGGCCTGACATGATAAAGTCAAAAAATGTAGCAGATGAGTTTTAAGGAGAAAAGTGCTTCTTCCCTATCACAGAACCTTAGTCATAATTATATCCATCTGTTTTCCTGGACAGGATGGGATCAAAGGGGCATCTGATAGGGATTCCACTGTACTATACCACCATTTTTTAATGTGAGGATATTGACTTTAAAATTTACATCATCCATTATTGTACATTCTCACCCATTTACTACACATCAGTTACTGCTGGTGCAATCAGATTTTAAATATTACAAAAGTGCTTACTCCATCCCTTTTGTTGCAGCTCAATAGAGAGAGACCATCATCTTGATGAAGAATGCATTAACAAATAAGATTTGGTCATATGTCATACCATATGCCAATTAGCAGGGTATACTGGATCTGTAATATTAAGCTAGCAAGTCTTAACATTATCGTCGCTAAAATGTGGATCATGTTATCAGTAAAATTTAATGCTCTGTAGTGTTCATGGTACTCCGTAATACTTTGAATCTATGTACAAAGTAGAAAAATGCTTCCAGTGCCATAGTCATAAAAAGGAGTCTGCTCCTTTAAGTTATTCTCACAACGAGTACAACTTATAAAAGCTGAGTTACCATTTAGTGGATTTATTTCACTTTTAAAGTCTAACTATTGCCATAAGATAATTATTTCTCAATCTTTGGTCTCAATTATGGCAATGAACATTCAAGTTCAATAAATTATCTGAAAACTATCAGCATCTCAAATTGCTGAAGATAGCAACTGCTTATCCATAGTGCAAGTTAAATTGATCACAATTAAGAAAGCTATACAGCATCTAGGTAGATTATTTCACACATAGAAAAATAAAATGATAATAACCAATTCCCCATCTCATCTTTACATCTTTTAGGGTAGTGGTTCCCAAACTTTCCCAACTGCCAAGTTGAATGTCTGCAATTCCCATGTTGTTCAAGTTATTGCAAATGTTTTTCTTAAAAACCACTATTTAAAACAATGTAGAATAAATTATAGATTTCAAAATTCACATTAGTACAATAAATAATTTTAACAAAGAACATGCTGTTGCAACAAGTAAACCGAGATATACAAAAATAAATAAAGCTGACCTTTTATTTTAACTTTCAAGAAGTTTAAATAATAAATATGAGTAACAAATAATTTCAATCCACATTAATTTATATAATAAATTTTAAAAGCTCGGAAAAAAATTATTTTCAAACTTTGCAGACATGTTTTGGTTTTACTCATATTCTATTAAAAAATGTACAAAACTAATGTGATGTACATGTTTATAATACCACATGTAAGCATAAATTCACAAGGAAACCAGTTAACACCACAGCAATTAATAGAAATCCTTCGGTTATTGAGATGCATGTACCTATAAGTATAAAACTGAACATTTTAAAAGTTAGTTAATAGGATTTTTTGAACCAAGAGAATTTCAAGGATGACTTTAAATGCAAATGGAATATACCAGTGTTCCTGAATCGCCATCCACTTTGTATGAATAGGCAATCCAAATGATATCATCAGAGATGGTAAAGTATCTCTACTGCTTTATTGTTACAGTACATAGCATTTTGATCATTTTATTTAAAATGTTCTGGCATTGCTAATGCTGTCACTACAAACGAGAAAAGTGTACTTACTTTGTCATTGAGCTTGGATTGTAACACTCATCTAACCAACAGTCCTTATCCATAATTAACTATACCTTATATAGTATTATGATTATGATAGCACATCCTGTCCATCAGGTACCACAATCTTAAGATTACATACATGTCTGTTAGCTGCTTTGACCTACATATTTACAGCTGTGATTTATATATGAGTGGTTAGAGAGCAGGTTACAGAGCAAGATGGATCTGCAGTAAACATGCGAGGCTCACATTCAGAAGATCCTGGATTATGTCTCTGGTGGTCACTCTGACCATTGGTTTTTCCACTGTTCTTCCCTGGTCAGCAAAGTAAATGGAGTGGTGTGTCTTCTACCACAGCTGTCCTCTTTCCCATTTCCTCTTTCATCTCACTCTTTCATATTACTGGACAACTCTTGTGGCTGTGTCAATTGACAGCCGGGAGACATTTGCAATTTGGAACTTCTCGGCTCCATCAGAGGAAGGCGGTTTGTCTCCACTACTGGTTAAGCTTTCCATGGTTTCCGCTGAAAGAGACCTCTGAACCACATTCTAGCAATTTGAGTGGGTTTCCACGAGCACCTTTGGGTCAAGTGATAAGCCAGCAACTGTTAGGAACTGTAACTATATTCATAACTTTAAACTATTAGGAAACTCATGTCATCTGTTTCTGCATCTCTTGTGGTTCCTTCAGGGAATATACTCACAAAAGGTTCAATTGTGGGTTAAGATGCCAGGTATGCCTTCCATTATCTAACCTACCTCTACCCAACTAGGACAGCAGGTTTCTAATGAAAAGGTTCTTGAATTCAACCCCTACTCCAATCAGCAGAGTGTACTTAACTTTAAATAGTGGATGGGAGTTCAGGAATACTGCATATTTCCAATGTAATTTAAAGTGACTTACATTCTTCCATCACCAGAAAATGTGTACTGGTTAACAGAGCTGATGATGGTGAGAGCAATTATTTTTTCTATTTTCTTCTCAATAAGTTACATGCATCCCATCCCCATTTGGTCTCTATGACCAAAAAAGACTGTAATTAATTGAAGTCTGTTCAATATTTCCTTTCTCTAATATTTTCATTTAAATTAAATTACTGCATTAATTTCAAATCATTAAGCTATTCCTCTATGTTCTGAATTTTCTGCTCAGTATGCATTTAATTTTATATGCTGTGATTTTCATTTGGTCAGTCCAGAAAATGCTGTGAGAGAGTCACAAGAATATTTTCTGTAAGTGGTTGCCAGCCTGCCATAATCATTCAGGATTTTCTCTTTTTGGCTGACTGCAGTCTCCATGACTACCATCCTACATAATCCTGTAGCAGATAGAAACCCATTCAAATGCCACCCTCTGGGCAAGAGCTCTCAAAAGCACATGGGCTACACTTGTGGAATAGATTATCTCAGTTGAAAATCCCATCTTTCTACACAAACCTAGAGTACCTGAACAATGTTATTTTGTGACGTGTGTGATTCAGGCTTGTTTGGATTTTATAATTTTGATACTTTATTCTGATTACAATTGGTGATATTTCCACCTTTTGGATTCACAATTAGGTTCAAATAAGTAAGAAATCTGAGCACTTACTGACGTAAAACAAAAAATTTCTGTGTACAAGGCAATTAAAAAAAAATTGAATGTTATCACCACATTCATAAGATTACCATACTTCTTTGTTTCCTAGCCAGTTAACACGTAGAGATGTCATATAGGTAATCTTTTTCCAATGAAATTCTTCCCTCATCAAATAACTATACTTCTTTACAGTTGACAATTATATATTAGCTCTACACTGAGAGTACAGTTTCAAATTCCTCTTCACCCCCCCCCCCATACTCCTTAAAAGCCCAGTCTGTTTCTTTGCACTGAGTGCAGAACAAAATGTGGGAACAGTTTGCTTAACAGGTTTATGTGATAAACAGAAATGAATCTTGGCTGAAAGTTCAACATTGCATGTGTAAAAAATGGGTAGAAGTCAAGCGTAGGACATAGCAAGCTGCAGTGAAACCAAGGGAGATATATTTTTCTAAATTTAACCCAAGGTTAGCCTTAGTTTAGTAAATGTGTGTATGTGTGTATGCACATGCATATATGTACTGATTTTACCATAATTACATACCACGGCTAAGTTTACAACTGTCGGCTATGCATTTTTCACACATGTGACGTTGAACTTGCAGCTGGTTCATTCAAATATAAGGAAATATTAAACACACATTTCCTTGAACAAATGCTTAAGTGTGAACAGACAGCAGCATTTAAGGCAATAATATTAACATAAGGTGAATAATCAATAACACTCTTAAACTCACTTACATTTGAAAGTCAGACAACTGTTTTACACTTTCTGGCCTGCTTAAATTCTGTTACAACTATCAATAATAAGGTCTAGACTGTGCGTAGAATAACACTGGAAAATAATTTTCCTCCAAAATGATTTCATTTTGAAGTATTAGTGAAATATTTACATATATAATCAATCAAAAACTAGCAAGACTCCATTATATTATCTTTCAATGAATAAAAATAGTATATATATATATATATATATATATATATATATATATATATATATATAAATTCAGAGTTCCTTTTTTAAATTTAGAAAACACTATGTATCAATTTCAACCAAAGCCCCTAACCATTATACCCGGTGAATCAACTGTCCCTAGGTTTCTATGGAACTTGTAGAATAACTTACATGATAACACTGAACATTTTGCCAAATAAATATGTTCCCCTGCAACCACAATTCTTGTACAGCTTGTGTAAAATGTAACATTCCCCAACATCTGAAGCACAAATGTCAAATAGCTCCGACCTGCCCACTTAATAAGAGAAGTAAAGGTCCAGCTGACTGTGACAAGTACAATGCATTGTATACCTGACATGACCGTGATTTCTAATACCACTTCTGTCACTTTTATGAAACCACTACAATTTGCACTAGTCAAGATTCAGCTGAAGATGGGAGCAACAGCTCTTGAAACATGTCTAGTGTAAGTGAAGCAATGTGTCAATATCTTCTCGATTCACTTTTTTTTAACACTTCTAGTGTCTCGCTCCCCCATACTCTTGACAGTTATTTCTCCTCTCTTGAACATTTGAGTTTCACAACATTTTACACAAGCTGTAGCAGATTTATTCATTCATATGTCAAACCATCATTTATTAATAATTTGCAAAGAAGCTGCAGAAATAAAATATAATATGTGCTTTTGAAAGTAATGAGTCGGTAATTCAAACACAAGCATCACTTTACTGTTTGATGTGATGTTTGTGTTTGAATTACCGACTCATTACTTTCAAATGTTAAATACATCACTGTTTCTAACCTTTTGCTTCATATAATAAGTGCTGTTGATCTGGAAACAGAATAATATAAAAATTGTTCATTGTTAAATCTTTACCAAAGGTGCCATGCAGTTGGATGGTAGTACTGTGGTAGACTGAAAATTTGATAGTTCAGCCTTGTCCCATGAAATATTTTCAAATGTTTTCACTTTTAATCCTTTATCAACTGGGCAGAAGAGTTTCAACCAAATGATTTTTATAAAATTATTAATACTGTGCATTATACCCAATGCTGTAGGAAATCATTTTTAATTGATTAATGTTACAATTTTACATTCGTTTTTTTTCTCACATGGTTCCAGAAAAGCAATATCAATATTTATCAGTTCTAAGTTGCTCTTGCTCAACTTAAGAATCTTAAGCATATACTGATTTTTAAAATACATATATTTTATCATGAAATATGCAACCCCGTTCTGTTTTAAAACTTTGTTTCTATGTTACTGCTGTTAAAATGAATTTAAGCCTATATAGAATTCAACTACTTTAGAACAGCTGTGCAAACATGGAATAAACTCCTGTTCATTATTCCACAATTGTTAAATTTTTTTTTTGTAATCCCTACGTCCTTCAACGTTGTCATATCGGACGATAAATGGAATGGGTGAAATGATGCTCAAATGAGCCCAGGGTCCATGGAACTTAGAGAAATTCGTCTTTTAGGATAAGGGAAAACCCCGAAAAAAAACCTTATCCAGGTAACTCACCCTGACCGAGATTCGAACTCGGAACCTCTTGAACATGAGGCAGACATGTTACCATCTACGCTACCGAGGTGGGCTTAAACTGTTTTGTGCGATGAAGGAATAGAACTTGGCAAGGATATATCCATGGAATAAGTTATTTGAAGCTTTAAAGCAGCAAACGTTCTTATTCCAAATATAAAGAGAAATGGCTGCTTGCCTACTTTGGGTACAAATTTATCTGACAAAACTATGAATTTCTTACCATACTTTTGAGAGCCAAAAAGCTTAAAACAATATGTCAAGAGAGGTAAACCAATAAATAAATACGACAATGAGATTCAAGTTTGCACGAATACAGTGCTGAGATAATTTTATGGTTATTCAGTACATATGATAGGCAGATAGACAAAAATAAGATTATATAAAGTTATTATTTAAAATAGAATAACTTACCTGGAGTATTATCAATACAATACATGATTTATGCAAACAGTGGAATTAAATACTACTCGAGATACCACAATAGTGTGAAAGCAGTTCATTAGTACAATGTCTAGCAATGTAAAGAGTGAGATTAAGTTATTACTGACAAAACACAAAGAAATGTTTACTTTGAAAACATCAATAATAATTTAACATAGCTTAAGTGTGAATGTCAGTGTCATTCTGTGCAATATTCAGGATTTGGAGTAATGTGTAAGTTTGAAGTGGTGAAGCTAATGATACACAAGCTTCATGATGTGGAGATACAGGTGATGACCAGATTGATAGAAGCCTTCAAAGCTCCTATATCCAATCAAATAAAGTTTTCATATTTTTGAGTGTTCACAACGTTATTTCACTCCAAACTGAGAAATTTTGTCACTGTTACTTGTTTTTGTATGGTGCTAAGCAGCTGGACGATATTACAAATTTTTGTCAGAGAATATGGTCAGTTAAAATATCAGCTCGTGTTAAAACACTGTGACACTGCCTCACTCCAGAAGCAAAGATGTGAAACAGTACAGACAGTAAAACAGTACTTGCATAGTAAGAAAAGTAGAGGTCAGTCTTCCCCACAATGCATTGTGTATGTGACAGCCTCCAAGTTCTGATAACATTTCTACAGCATTGCTCTGCCACCACTCTCACCACTTCTCATATCTCCTATCTTGCACTTATGGGGTTTAATGACATTTAACACAAGCTATAATTGTATTAATTCAGCCTTTCTATCTGTTGCATTAATTGTTGTCATCTGCAAAGTATGAGCTGTAACAAGAATAGTTCTCTGATGTTCTATTTGTACATAACCTTCTATATTTTTTGTTTGTTAATAATACTAGAACTAGATTAGGAACAGTAAAAGTGTAATTTTCAAAATTTGAAATGAAGTATTTTTAAGCAATACAATGAGCAAGGCAGGTCAAGTGTGTTAGCTGTTTTGAACATACAAAACGAAATAAACAATAAACTCATTTATAAAGTTAAATTAGTTCAAAACACAACTTTGCATGAAGGGTGAAATTATTCGCTACCATATTCTTACCCTATTAGAGTAAGATACAGCATATGCATTTGTAGTTTTCACTACGTGCCTGTATTTTGTATAATATGCTTGCATTGCATCTGAACATGCTTGAGTGTGTTGATAACCAGTTCAAATAAGAAATAGCAATAATTTAGGAACAACTGACTATGAAAACAATGCAAATTCCTACACAAGTTTCAGAATAGCAAAGCTACCAAGCAGCTGTGAATAGGTAACCAACTACTCATAAATGACTCACATTATAACCAACATCAGTTTTAAGTTAACTAACAGTAGAGTATAGTTATCTAAGGAATAAAAGTGTCTCACACAAGTTGTCATATCAGTTATATTCTAGTTAAGGTACTATAAATATTCCAAGATGTATTCCAAGTTTGTACAACCTGCCTTAATTGAAAAACACAAGCTATTAAGTATATAAAACCTTAAGATGTTTCATACGTTCCAGATTTGATATACTGATTTAATTTCTATTTGGTGGCATACCTTTGCGGCACCCAAGTTTTGGTATAAATTTGATAAAAAGCATGTCAGCCTATCCCTTCTTAGCATTTTGTTTTTAGCTGATTATAATAACGGAGCCGTATCATATGTGTTTCATTTAACATGAAATTTCAAATAAGTACACTGTATGATAAAATTTTATGAAACTGGCTAAAACCTGGTTTACCTCTAGCAGAAGAGGCTGCATTTTTAAGGTTCATCTCATTCTAGGGTACCTTGTGCCCTGTGAACTACTTTTTTATGAGTCCAAAGCTTTCATCTATTTAAACAGCTAAATGAGCTATAGAGAATATGATGACAAAACTAAAGTACATGTACTCAACAATACCCTTAAATTCAAAAAGCCTTAGGGACAAGTAATTCACCTGGTTCATGTATTTTAAATTTAAAAATGTTAAATATAAGAATAAAATCATACACTGTCTAAAATCATTCATACAACATGGGGAGAAATAAAAAAATTAAACCGTAGAATAGAGAAGTAAATATTGCAAAGCAGCAGACCAGAAAGTACTGAACTATTTTTCCAGAATGAAATTACCAGAATATATTGCATTCAAGCATCAGGCACCAATGCTTCAGTAGTTAAGCACAAGGATGGTTACAATGTCATTGCTTATGTTAGAGTTTTAAAATTACATGATATTAACAATATATCTTCAAGTTTCTATTAACAGTTTCACTTCTTCTTTGTAATTCGTACAAGGTAAGGCTCATTTCTGGAAATACTGCTCTTCTGCTACAATAAAGGGGCAAAACATAGCTTTGGAGACATATTTTAATCAATCAGTAGTAGATATTGCTTTTGAAGAAGATAACAAGCTTTACACACAGAAAAAGTGAGAAAAAAAAAAAGAGAAACATTTCAAATTTATTTTAAATATTTATAATACAAAAAAAAAGTTCATATCAATATAAGCCTTAATCCTGCAATATACAATATAACTTGACTCAGTTCTGTTTGTTCTTGTCTGATGAATTTGTCATTACTATATAGAACAAAAAGAAGTACTTGGAGGATTTTTTTAATATCAATGACATAAACAACAAGCGAATGCACACTGTCACAGAAGTTCAATATGCCTCAACGCTTTGCCATGTTGCACATGAACACCACCAAAATAACAATCTGAACTGGTAAATATATCAAAACATTTTCATTATTTGCAATTCTTTCCTGAAGTCAAACTTCCTGCATATCTAATGGACCTTTTTGGAATTTTCTTGTGTTCCAACCTTTATCTTCATGCATTAAATTATACACTTCAAAAATTTTTCCAAGAATTTTTTAACTTCTTCTTTACTTACTTACTTACTTACTATCTAAACAAAACCATATTGGGGGGGATTAACCAGCAATGTTCAGTTTCTATATATGACATATCAAACCTATGAATAAAATAATTTCAATTAACAGTAAAAGTTACTAGCAATCACATCGTAACATCACAGAAACTTAAACAGAACCATGATTTCAATGTTTGGAAAAAAATTTACTGAAAGTGGTTGTTCAGTTTCTATATATGACATATCAAACCTATGAATAAAATAATTTCAATTAACAGTAAAAGTTACTAGCAATCAATCAAACCTATGAATCACATACTTTCAATTAACAGTAAAAGTTACTAGCAATCACATCGTAACATCACAGAAACTTAAACAGAACCATGCTTTCAATGTCTGGAAAAAAATTAACCAATAGTGGTCATAGCTTCATGACTGTATCAAACCAAGAACCACAAAAGTTCATACAATAACAAAAAAGTTACTATCTCAGTAATAACACAATTACTCCATTGTAAAATCATACCAACAGCATTGATAGTTTCATACTGGTTGAATAAAAGGTGTTACACCAATGTCATATAAGATGACTTTTGCACCTATACACATTAAATTTGTTCTAAAGTGTATTTGCATAAAAACCACAACCTCAGAAAATTATCCTTCAGGAACACTGATGTCATTTTAGGATCGTTGGCATGCTCAGATGCATCAATTAAAAGTGATGTGCAATATTTTAAAAGTCTTCTATAAAACATAACACTGTTTGTCCTCAAAGTATAAACTTGAAAGAAGCGTAGGGACAGTGAAGCACAAATTAGCACAAAAGTGAATCGAGAAGATATTGACACATTGCTTCACTCACAGGACATGTTTCAAGAGCTTTTGCTCATATCATCAGCTGATACTCGATTAGTGCAAGTTGTAGTGGTTTCCTCTTTCTCCGTATTGTCAATAGATGGCGTGATGTACTTGTCAAAGATGTCCGGTGGTGGAGTTTCAAAATTCATGACTCTATGACGATTTTGTTAATGAACAACAAACTCACTTTTGGTATTTACAGGAAACCGACACACACAGATAATTATATTAAGAACAACAGTTTCAACCCAAAACACCACCAACATGCCATTTTCAACAGTTTAATCTTTCGGATGATCAACTTTGCACTAAACAGAGAAGATTATCAAGAATAATACCTACACATAAAAAAAGTAGCTATATCCAAAGGTTTCAACCCAAATTTAGTAGACAAAACAGTTAACAGGCTCAACAAAGCTAAGAAAATAAAAGAAACCACCACCCTAGAACCTACAGGAGAAAAAGAGAAAAAACTTTTTAAAAAATTCACCTTCCATCCATCAGCCTATAACAAATTCCAATAAATCTTCTCAAAACACAACATAACTCTTGCACCTCAAAATAGGTTTAATATCAGAAATTTGTTAAAAGGCCCTCCCAAAAATCGTCATAGAGTCATGAATTTTGAAACTCCACCACCGGACATCTTTGAGAAGTACATCACACCATCTATTGGCAATACGGAGAAAGAGGAAACCACTACAACTTGCACTAATCGAGTATCAGCTGATGATAGGAGCAAGAGTTCTTGAAACATGTCCTGTGAATAAACAGTGTAAGTGAAGCAATGTGTCAATATCTTCTTGATTCACTTTTGTACTTTTTGTCCTTTACAATGAGGGGTTTTCAAATTTGCTGCCCCTTGTAATTATTATATCATCATAGGAATGTTCCTGTGTTAATTCCAGAACCATATGTTTTTTCAATACAAGAAGTGTATAAAATTTCTGTGCAACCTGCAACAAAGTAACAGAATGTAATTAAATACATTATTTAAGTAACTGGTAGCCAGTTATTTCATTTGTTTATGCTAAGTAATTACAATTATGGACATAACTAGGCATTCAGCAAAACAATTAAATACAAAATATGTTAGTGATAAAAAGCATATCTCACAAAAAACCACAGGACTATACATCATAATTATCATTAAATAATCCAAAGTTTAACTTGCTAAGGATTAAGGGAATTAGGCTATTAAACATTCAACTTCTGCTATGCATGACTGGAGGAATTTAGTAACAGTGACGTCAAAATTAATTGAAAAAAACTATTTGGAGTCGGTTTTTTGACACTTTGTCACATACATTTTTATATTTTTTGAGGGACTAGTTTTGGAAGCCATCGCCTCCATTAGGCGCCTCCTTCTGAAACTAGTCCCTCAAAAATATAAAAATGTAAGTGACGAAGTGTCAAAAAACCGACTACAAATAGTTTTTTCAATTCAACTTCTTCTTTGTTACACTACAGTAAAGCTAAACTATATGATACATTGTTCAGTTACACAATTGTCCTATATTATCCCATGACTCCACTTTTAAATTTCTAAATAAATATTTTTTAAGTTATATATATTCCGAGTTCTTGCTTTCATGCAAGAGTTACCATAGGACAGACAACCACACAAATTCTATCCCTCTAAAAGTATGCACATACACAAAGCAATGCTGATGGCAAGTGCTATTGGCGGGTTAAATCTTAATGTAGCTTTGATTATACTTCAACCTTGATAAAAAAGGTTAAAGTGGAAGACCAACATAAGTCATGCACAAGAGTGTAAACAGTCCCAGTATTGTACTCCTGAAGAGTATGTACCTCAACAACACAAGAATGACCTCAGAATATAACAGAGGTGTATTAGGAAAAATTAAGGGTAGCTTTTTAAAATCAAGGTAAATTCCCAGTTTTCAAGGCGCAAATTTTAATTCTAAGTGATTTCCTGGATGTTCCCAGTTTTCCCAGATGTTAAATGCCATGAATATTATGTTAAAACTAAAAATGCACAGAAGAAGAAGAAGAAGAAGAAGAAGAAGAAGAAGAAGAAGAAGAAGAAGAAGAAGAAGAAGAAGAAGAAGAAGAAGAAGTAGTAGTAGTTTCAAATTTAATACCTTTTTTTTTCAACTAGGGAACAATGAAAAGCGTAATATGTTTTAAAAAATCAGCAAAAAATAAATTGTGCACCAATGGGTTAATCAACCTTTGTTTTTGAGTCATGCAGTACACAGACATACAAACCTCTCTAAACTGTTTAATTCAAGGGTATCCTAAAACATGTTTCCAATGAAATCTCCATATCAGATTTAAGGGTTGAATACAATATTTTTCTCTTCATGTTATAAGTAGTACAGAAAAACATAAGTAGGCTTGGCAATTGACAAAAATTCAAACCAATGACAAGCATCCCAAAAATTGTTAATAGTGCAAACAACTCTAGATTTGATACAAATTGTGTTAAAAATACTCAGATATTTTTGTAGTATGTTTTGGTCTCTCAGAATTTACCAGTTATATAAATTTTGTATAAATTCTTTAAAATGAATAGGACCTTATTTACACAAAATACAAGATAGCCTGCAGCTAGGGTTTAGCCTATCACTGGCACTCTCTACTAAAACAGCCATTGGGCAAATGCTTGCATGACTTTAATGCTCCAATAACTGTGATGACACCCACATCTCCCCATGTAATGACAGGGGGAACAAATATCATTAAGAGTTTCAATTTGAATTTATTGTACAATTCCACCTTAAATTTACAATTTTCAAATATATTTATTCATTAATATCTACTTTAATGCTGTACAAGGCTGGTACTTTACTTTGTGCTGCAGAGTCAATATGGCTCCCTGGCCCCTTTGTCACTACTTTTCTCTACTAAATTTGCTGTACAATTAATTTTATTTCCACATTCTCCTCTCCTTCTCCTTGACTTTCCACATCCATTTTTCTTTTACCTTTATTAAAAAATCTTTTTACTTTCTTATTTCTCTCTTCATGCTTGCCTGTTAACATTTTCAATGAAAGTTAATTTCTCCCCATATTATTCCACTTGTTTTCCCAGATTTTCTCTATTTTTTAAACTTACACACTCTGTTAGATAATGTGCTACACTTTAATTCACATATTCCTTTATCATTTCCCTCTTAGCCCAATTATTGCTCCTGTTCTCATCCAAGCAAACATTTACTTTCTTCCTTTCTTGGAAGTGTTGAAAACAATGTTGTTATGATAAATTAAATTTAAAGGGAGTCGATTAATGACACTAAACAACACTTTCTTTCACAGGTCTCCTCTGGTGGCGGTTCAAGGAACTTGCTGAACAAATCTTTCTGGGGGATGTCGAAATTGAATACTTTGTTCCTATTTTTTGAAATGAAGATTTGTTCCCATGTGGATAGTTCTTGTTTTCCTGATGTATGTTTTAGTAGTTTTGGTTCTGGATTTATGTTGTGGTTTTTTTCCCCAAAATGTGTGGCAACTGCTGATTTTTCTAATTGTTTATATTTTATGTTCTATTTTCATTTATAATACTCTTGTGTACTACACAAATTCTTAATAAATATCTTTGTCAAGCATCTGTACATTTCAACTCTCTCTATAGCACCATACCCTTCCAGTGTTTCCTAATTCTAACAAAGTGACTTCCCCCAGAGCTGATCACAGTAGTCCTTGTAGGGTCTTGCAAAATAGCCTGTAATTCTGATCCACCTTATTTGTTAAATCTGATTCTTCCCTATTTCCACTCCATATAATATTCTTGCTTCCAGCATCCTCTCCAGCCAGTTAGCATTTATCACAGTTGCTTTGCTTTTTGTCACTACCTTTCTTTTAATTTCTATTACTGCTTAGTCTCACCCTTAAATAATTGAATGCTTTAACCACTTCCAGCTTTTTTCCTTTAAAGTTCAACTGCTCAGCTTTCTTTAGCTTCATACTTTTTAAAAACCATAATTTTGTATTTATTTATGTTTATACTAGTTCCTCATTCCTTAAAGAATTTTTCTATTTCCTTTAATCAGTTTCTGCAAATCAGTCATCTGCATATAACAGTCCTGGTATGTCTTGACTTGCTATGGATGGACAGTGGCAATTGATCTGACTTATATTCTTTCAATTACACTCTTGACTTAATTCTACCTTTTGTATTGTTGTCTCTGTTATTGCTTCTACTCCTATCCTCACACAAAACTTTACATCTTTGTATATTTTCTCTACTTCAATGAATATCTCACTTACTCCTTTCATTATCAACTGTTAGTGCTTCTCTATTTCTTGAATCAGAAGCTTTTTCAAAATCTGCAAAAATACATGTACCTACCCTTCTTCTTGCTAAGATATTTATCCACCAATGATTTTATTAAAATAATGTTGTCCACTGTTTGTTTACCTTTCTAAAATTCTACTTGAAATTCTGACAATTTCTTTTTTTCCTCATCCTAGTCCCTCAATCTAACAGCTAGTAAAATATATATATATTACCCCGAATGGATAATAAACTTATGTCTATATTTTTCTGTTTTGTTTCGCCCTTCCCTTTATATACAGGTATTACTTGTTTGTTTTCCAGCTTGCTGGAATCTCTTTACATTCCTTTACTTTATTCAATATCTTTGTCGAGATTTCTGGTCTTTTTATTCATCAGGAGAAGTTAATAATTATTCATGCATTGGTCCCGAATCTTGGGACTCGGTTGAACAGCAGATACAAGTGTAGCCCGACATGACCTAATGCTGGTGACTGTCAGTCACCAGGTGCACACTAATGGTGTGTTGGTTCCCCATATTGCATACAATGGAGGTTAAAATAAAGAAGAAAGGGTAGAGGGAAAAGAAGGGGGTAAAATACAAGATGTGGATCAACATGTGGGTCTTACACATGCAAGGAAGCCAGCTAAAAGAAGAATAAAGATTGCAGTGAATGAATGCACCTTAATGACATGGACAAGATAAGGACTAGATAAGAAAATCTAAGAACAAGCGGCTATTGAATACATGTGAACATTTACTGTATCCTCCAGTCACTACAAGGAAGAACCCAACTCATTCAACTCCATACTACCTAGATAGTTTATTAACATATTGCTGAAAAGCAAAGTACGGAGAACAAACATTTTATGCCTGCTACTGCTGTGTTCTTTGAGGGATTATGCTGTCACATGCGTGTAAGTTGACCTTTAGGCCAACACAAAGTACACCTGCTGTAAGTTTCATGCCTTTCCTTTTCATCAATAACCCCCAAAACTCTGATGTTACATTCGCACAACTTTCTGTACTCAATCTTCTACAAACTATTCACACAAAAATTCAAGCTCCTTCTTGACAATGCAGATAAATTTTCAGTTCACATTTATAAATTTTGTTGCACTATGCAGTAGGTTAAGTGATAATCAAACATTTTAAATACACCGTATTTAAATTTAAAGGGAGTCGATAAATGACACTAAACACTTACTTTTAAATTTTTCTGGAACATGTTTCAGAGACTTTGCCTCTATCCTCAGCCGGCCATCGACTCAGGATAGGGATAGAGGCAAAGTCTCTGAAACATGTTCCGGAAAAATTTAAAAGTTAGTGTTGTTTAGTGTCATTAATCGACTCCCTTTAAATTTAATTTATCATAACAACACTTTTAAACGCTTCCAAGAAAGGAACACCATATTTACTTGAAAATAAGACCCCCCTTCCTTTAACCAAATTATAGCTGAAAAATTGGGAGGGTCTTACAATTACATACTTCAGGCAGCGAAAAGATTGAGTTGCTCTTTTGGCAACTTTAAGTTTATCACTCTGGTTCCACCAGTACAAATCATGTTTGGTTGTACCAAATATATATATTTTTCATGAATTCGTATTACTGATAACACAGACAAAACACAAGAGAAACGTTCAGTAAAGGTGCTAGTTTTAAGCAAAAATCTTGTTTCAATAAAATGGTAAGAAGCAGGTAGTAGTAACCTCTACGTACCTTGGGTATTTGGAAGATGCTATTAGGTTTGTGAAAATAAGTCTTACCCACTTCTCCCCAACTACCTGTTCCCTTCTTTACAAACAAGTGTAGCCCGCCTTGGTAGCATAGATGGTAGCGTGTCTGCCTCACGTTCAAGAGGTCCCAAGTTCGAATCTCGGTTAGGGCAAGTTACCTGGATGAGGCTTTTTCCGGGGTTTTCCCGTATCCTGATACACGAATGTCAGGTAATTTGAGCATCATTTCACCCATTTCATTCATCGTCCAATATGACTTAACATTAGAGGACGTAAATTACAAAAGAAAAAAAAAAAAGAAGTGAAAGGGTAGAACTTGTCCTGGACCAACCGTCTACCAATAACTGCATGTAACAGTATCAAAGAAATTCAAAAGAATGAACATTTACATACATTTTTTTCTATAATATCCTAGCAAAACCTGGCAGGTCTTATAATCGAGGGAGATTTATTTTCAAGTAAATATGGCAGCTTTGAAATTCCATGCTCTGTGTACGACAAGAAAAAATTAATAATAACTTTACATTTGAGAAATGTTTCAAGTACTTGAACAATCAAACAGTAATGAGGAATATTTCAGAAATGACTCGTATGCATACACAAATTGTGTACTTCACTGAGATCTACATAAGTTGTGTGGTAAGATGATGTTTATCTCTTACAGTTTACCAAATATGCAAAAGTTATTCACAATGAAAGTCTTGGGAAGCTAATTCCAGAAAACTCGAGATATTTATTTTGCTTATCATGAAATTATCTTAAATATACATTTTAATCAAAATCATTGCAGCCATTTTTGAGAAAATCAAAATTTTCAAAAAGTTTTTCATGTAGAGGGTAGATGGGATGGGGGATTTTCTGGAATGTCTCTGAATCACATCCTTGGAAGATACCAAATTTTTAAGCTTGGTATTTAACACACTTCATGTTTTAATTATGCTGCTCACAGAAACATAAGCCTTTTTCCAAAAATCCCCCCTTTTTCTAATTCAGGGAGTTTCAAACCATGAACTTCCAATATCAACTCAACATCAAATGTTAGAGTGGAACACAACTTCCTCTACATATTACAGATAAGTAATGGAGAAATTAAAATCTTGGGTTAGTTAAGTTCATATGATTTTCTCTACTCTTAATCATTTATTAGTGGATATACCAGGTGAGTCACCCGCCCCTATTTATTTTTGAATATGTTGCTAAGCAACATATGACTTATGTCTTTCTTGAATGCCTTCTAATGGATGATTTGCACAACAGTTTATAGAGGGGTAGATAACTCAGTGCATAAGTGTTGTATGGGACAGAAATCAATCACTATGTATGTCAATTCCAAAAACATCATACCCAGATACAGAGAGCTGCAGTAATAATTTAGACGAGTTTACAAACTTTTATTCATTAGTGTACATTCATGCACACCTTTAAATATGCCCCTGAAAGAACAATCTATCACATGCATCAGTTGACAATAACATTGGAACACAAAATGGCAGATCTACACAGTGGGACCAATTGGATTTAAATCTTCAGCCAATATGTGTTTTTGTTGTACAGCCATGTCAAAATTACTAAGAATTAGGTAGATTATTTTTGCTTCTGTCACAAATTATGGCACTTTTTAGCTCATACAGTAATTGTAACGGTGGATGTAGTCTTTTTATTTGTGTTAGAACTATCAAAATGAGCTCAAAACACTATATGAAGCTGTAAAACGCTTGTAAAGATTCGAGGTGGGTCTTAGGTCCGCGAAAGCTTGTAAAGATTCGAGGTGGGCCTTAAGTCCGCTGTTATTTATTTGTGTAAGAACCTTCACTCACAACGTAGCATTGGTAAATGGTATCATACAGATTGCTTAATTATTTTGCCACTTCAACTTGGGTTCAAATCCTTCGTGGTCAGTTCAAAACTTTTATTACCCTTTGTTTTACCTCTTGCAGCCTATAACTTGATATTATAATACAAATAACATTTCTATAACATTATAGGTGTTTACAAGATACAATAATAGCCATGTTTTCTACTGGCACATAGTTATAAATGTATAGTTCATACTAGATATTTTATTATGGTCAGTATTGTGCTTGACACATTCAACCAAGTTTCAAACAAATGCAAAGTGAAACATAAGATTTAAGCATGAAACAAAAACTATTAGATTTAAGGTCGTTGACATACTCTTAAAATATGAAAGCCAACTGCGTAACATGCTTTACAATACCAGACACGGTAAAGATAATAAGGCCTCACAAAATTAAACATGATCCCTAATTGAAGATAAAGATAGCCCGTAGTTTCCCTTTAAAGTGCAAGGGCCTCTCCAGCCTGATGATGGTAGGGTGAGCTCGGCACAACTTATATGGTGAGCTAATCCCTGTAAATCCCTAATTATCCGATTGTCATTCATGTGTCTTTGGCTCACAAGAGAACCAGTAGCAACAATAAATAAATTAGTAACTAAAATACACACAATAAAGACTAGGAGAAAGAAAAAAAAAATGTGACGTCATTTCGAGCCTATGCCTTGCATCACCATGCATATTCCAGCAGCTAACTAATGCACTCCGCCAGTTGTCACGTATTCTATGTTGCTCTTTGGGCAAGCACAATTTATTACCTTGTTAGAATTATATGTATGAAAACCTGTCGTTTATTTAAGCTTTTCACAACTTCAAGTATTAATGGGCTGTAAGTATTAATGCTGGTTGCAATAATACTGATTACACAGTCAGGCTGCAATAACAGTTTTCGTGCTAAAAGGGTCAATGTTTTCACATTAGACTGTAAACTGCGGGTTTCATAGATAAGAATAGACACAGCTGACTCACCTGGTATAAACTATTCTTAGGAAAGCTTACTTTTTTTAATCTACTTTGTTGTAATGGAGATAACCTTTGTAGGAATAGCTACTTCACACGTTTCATTATACATACAAGGCATATAGTAATATTCAAATGAGATAAGAACAGGATGATACATGCTGGCCTTAAAATTCCACACTCTTTCTATTCAAGAAATAACTAAATATCCAAGATAACTAAATAATGCCAGTACTTTAAAAAAGACAAAGGATTTAAAAATTCAAACTATTAAGTATGAACTTCCTAAAATGGCTTATGAAGAAAAAAAAGTAAAAAAGGGGAGAAAAAAGCATGTTTTAAAGGCATGTACATTTTTTGTGAAATGTTTCCATCTATCACTTAACATTTACCAGTTACACGAGATTACAGAAGTTCCTTCTGATTGAAG
Source organism: Mantis religiosa (assembly GCA_030765055.1). Taxonomy (NCBI): domain Eukaryota; kingdom Metazoa; phylum Arthropoda; class Insecta; order Mantodea; family Mantidae; genus Mantis; species Mantis religiosa. The sequence continues at coordinate 107,312,158 of CM060948.1, read as the reverse complement.
TAGATTTCATAGGCTATTTCCAGAAAATTCAAGACATACATTTTATTTGTATGTAAATATTAAATATATGGTATTTTAATCATAATCGCCACATTTTAGAAAACACAACCTTCAAAAAATGTTCTCTCTCATGCACACATATACAACATGCTTTTTCTAAAAATTTGTTTTTCCAGATTCAAAGGGCCTTAAGAGATGTATTTCTGGTGAAATCTAGTGCAGTACCTTCTCTAACTTCTATATCTGTGGTAGAGAAACAAATAAAGCAACACAAATACTACCTCACTGCTTACCAAACATTAGCTTGCAATGCTTTCTCATTACAGGTAAGGCAATAAAAACAAACTATGGCTGGTAAAACTCTCAAAAGGATTTTTAAATTATTACATAACTAATACCTTTCTATCCTTCAAAATAATACCTTTATACTGATTAACACTATTTTCTTTTTTGCAGCATCCCACTTGAGATGATTCCCTTGTCAATCATTTGCACTTTAAACATAGAAATAACAGAAATACTCTGAGCTACTTCATCTTACCTGTTTTCTATTATTTCGATGCGTCATTTCAGAGAGATGGAGTTTGTCAGTACGTGACAATTTACTTTTTACAATATGATACATATGTCCAGCACGTTTATTAAGAACTCGTTCTTCAAACTGTTCATACGTTTCATCCAACTGCTGTTCTTCAGGCTGGAATACAACAAAATAATATTATGGTATGCAACTCCAGTGCAAGCACTTGTTATTTAATTATAATTTTATTGGGTACTACTGACAAATCGAAACAATTTAAAGTGTTCTTACTGGTCCAACTGATGCAGGAAACTCATAATCTTCATTCCAAGGTGTAGCCACCCCTCTTTCTGATATTGCACCTGGAGTTTGTGCAGGAGGATGCTGATCATCATAACCCATGTTGGCCATCAATGGATTGTTCTGCAAAATGTGACATAAGCATATACAGTTTCAAATGTCAATGTTAACAGAAGCTCCTTGCACCCACATTAAATCTAAAATTTGCTTTGATGCCAATTAAAAGACAACATATCACAAATGGAAAGATTAGATATCTAGTAAATCAACTGCAAAATAATGAATGACAACTTCTACACTGTAAAAATAACAATGAAAGTGAAAACTAAGATATAAAGGCAGTTTAGAAATACATAGGCTATCAGGAAGAGAGGTCAGCAGCAACAGTGCACATTTGGCAGGAAAATCGTGAAATAGATCCAGAATCTTTACAGTCAAGATGACAACAAAATGGATCTGACAACACTTCTGCATCAGTTACTACACTGCAAATTACCTTTGATATATTGACAAAGATCATCAATGCTGGTTTCATAGACTATAGCTGTCAAAGTAGATTACACAGTTCATGAGCTCAATGAAAACATGAGTGTGAAATAACTAACATGACAAGAACTGATAGTATTAATCACTATTCTTCCTAAACAAGCTGAATTCTGTACTAGAGATGAAAGACATACTGATAATAGCAAAAGGAATTGGTGAAGACATGTTACACATGAAACAGATAGAAAAAAACAATTGAATGACTTATCAGAAACAAGAAATACAAAAGAAATGTAAATGTTGATAGGAACAATGGAGAAAAAGTTGTAGAGTTGAACCAAAGCTTGAACAAGCCAATAGAAAGAGAAATGTAATCTTTGGGTGCAAGGAGGAAAGAGGGAAAAGGACCTGACAAGTAAAATAACTCACGAGGGACAAACTGAAATTAGAATAAAAAGAATGGGAAATACCTGATTCCTTCAGAGTAGGAAAGCAAAAAGCAAACTCATGAGCCTAATAGTCAAGTTGGTGACTGTTGACAGTTGGAAAATTGTAAGAAATACAGCAAAGCTTAAAGGTTCAAATATATTCACTGAACACGAATGCAGCAAAAAAGAAAGGAAAATTAGGGGAACTTCAATACAAGAAATGAATAAAGCTAGAGATCAAAGAAAAACAGCTTGTGTAAGAGGTCTGACTATGAATAATTGTGATCAGGATATTGGTGAGCAAATTATGACTCATGCTTCACCAAAGAAAACATAAGGAGAAGCGATGGAGAGGGGAGAACTGAGACAAGTAACCATGAAACAAGAGATAAAATCGTCATCTACACTAATGAGAACCAGTCGATGCCCGGTTGAGGATGGAGGCAAAGTCTCTGAAACATGTTCCGGAAAAATTTAAAAGTAAGTGTTATTTAGTGTCATTAATCGACTCCCTTTAAATTTAATTTAATAACTGATGCTGAGAAATATCTAGTTCTCTATATTTCAGAACAAAATAAAAAGAATGTTAATGTGAAAATTCAAGCATGGGAGAAAATAGCTAAGGCTGCCAAAATAACTTTTATAAAAAGGATAGTCCTGTCACTTTTATTTATAGTATGACATGGATTATATAGACCATTATCATTTTTGCAATGCCCATTCACCTCCAATTATCCACCACCTAGTCCTATTGCAGCTGAGATCTCAATTAAAGCAGAGGTTTTAAAAGGCATTAAATGTAGCCTTCCTGCTTTACTGAAGAACTATGCAGTATAACACTGCTCGTTAAAACAAAAAAAGATTACTGACAGTGAAACCCTGCCTTAAGGGATGTTCAGCTAATGCTCTGCCAACTCTTTTCCATATTAATGCTAAAAATAAAGAGGCATCAACTATAAATTTAATTTGAGTTTCATTTCCGACGATTTCTTGATATTGCCTTTAAGTGGAGGCGCAACTTGTTGAGAGAAAATTTGTGGAATGTAAAGTACAGTGTGTGTTAGTCAACTCATAGTATAATTTTAATTATTACATTACTTCACAGTGTTAATTCCAATTTACTTTTCCAAATTATCTAATTCTATATTGGGCATTAAGCACTACTTAATTTTGCTCAGAGGGCTCTTTATTAGGTTTGGAGCTCCTTGACAACTAGGTAACATAGTGAGAAGTTTGGTAACAATAGTATATTTTAAATATATGTTTTCCATAGGCTGCAATGGTGCCTTTAAAAGTAAACGAGTGTGTGTGTTTTTTAACATCACCATGCTACCTCATGTTCCTACACACAGTTTCAGAAAGGTCTCATTAAAGAAGACATTGTTTGAAAGCTAATGTCACCCACCAGAATGTATAACTATGGTCTTCCAGTCCCAAACAGCAATTTCACTGACTCTGTCAAATCTAAAACTGCCATGAGCACAAGGTGATTGACCAATGTGCTACAATGTTTGTAATTATTAAACTTCAGGGTGCCTACTGACCATCTGAATGTTTTTCCTGTATTTTCCTTATTTCATTTCTTTTTCCCCGCATTATATTTGACATGTCATAATGCTCTAGTTTGCTTGTCATAAATATATAAAAATCTTTACAATTAGCTAGTCAATGTGTAAGAAATACGGCCATTTCTTAAAAGATAAGTGAAGTTTATTAAGTTACAAATTATTATATTTGTTTGCTTCACTATTAATAGCTTCATATTTTATGTATATAAAAATGATATTTAAAATTAAAAGAAAACATCCCACCATATCAGTTTCTTTTTGGGTTATTACGCCCCATTTGCAATGAAAACATAAAGCTAATGTAAATGCAGTTATAGGGTAACATTGTTCACAATGCGCAGTTGTTTAGGCTACTTGATATAAAATGATTTGTACCCAAAAGAATTTAATGCTCAAAAAGATATTTTCACACAATAGATTTAAAACACAAATGGATTTTAGCTATTTATTTGCACTTTCCCTTAAGTATTTTGTCACTTGAAAGAAAATCCAAGTCTACAGAATGATCATTAGGTTCATCATTCGGCTACGAGGGATTATTAGTAATTTATACTCTGCACAAGGTTGAAGCCAGTCCAAACTGTTGAATTGTTTATACCTGTGGTGCATTTATTTTTCTAATCTCAACAGAGTAACCTCAGTATGAGCCTCAAGCACTTGCATTATTCTATGTGAATGCTTCCAGTAATAGGAATGCAAGGTCCTGAATTTACAGTACATATTTTATTATGACTGGCACTTAAATGAGGAAAATCTGTAATCAATGACACTTATGTATAAAGCAATCAAACGTAGATTTTTAAAAGGAACATTAATAGGAAATGTTAATCAAATGACACAAATCTGACCATAAGAACAGTTTGCATACTTCCTTCAATGTGTACATTTTTAATGAACATAAAATAATTTAAGTTAATTTATGGAAATTAATCATTCTTTCACACTAGCCGTGTATAGGATCAGGTTTTGGATAGATAGTCAAACTGAAAAACTCAATGCCACGGCCGAAATTTGAACGACGGATCTTCTGGTTTCTGTACAGTCGCTCTTACTCATTGAGCTACTATTAAATTTTTCACACGGCTAGTGTGGAAGAACAATTAATTTCCATCAATTAACTTAAAAAATAAGAGTTTAACGATGAAGCCTGGTATAAGTATTTACAATAGAGGTTGCCACAAATGGTATATTTCAAATGCGAGAGCCCCTTAGTGGTTTACTGGAAAAATATTCAATTGGAGAATTTAATGTCGTGAGGGCACGTTGCCAATGGTAGATGAAGCTACTCATATTTTTTTCAGTTGCACCTTTACTTTATTTACTTCAATTCCTTATCAATTCAATTTGCTTAAGTTGCAAATCCTGCTTTTCCTTTTTTAATTGATATAGCACCTCAGCATTTCTTTCCTTCTCTTCTCTCTCATGCTGATCAGATAAGATCAGATATCAGAAAACAAAAATAGTTAAGCAGCATTATATGTTAGTTTGGCAGGATGGCTATAAGCAATTTCATATACTTTCTAACCAAAATGAGATCAGCATTTTCTCTTTAAACAATAGCAACAAAATTGCTAAACTGACAAACTGCAGATTATCCTGCATAAATAATGTGACTATGCTACTACTGCCTTCACGGCTGTGTATACTCCAGGCATCAAACCGACCACATGACCTGCCCTCCAGCTGATCAAGAGGTTCGGATTTCTATTGTGAGTCTCGGAAGATTTTTTTTTTATTTTTTTATTATTATTTTTTTTTAAATTTACGTCTTCCAACATTTAGTCATATCGGACGATGAATGAAATGATGCTCAATGGGTCCGGAGTCCATGGAGCTTAGAGTTACCCGACATTCTCTTTCAGGATAAGGGAAAACCCCGGAAAAAACTTATCCAGGTAACTCACCCTGACCGAGATTCGAACTCGGGACCTCTTCAGCATGAGGCAGACATGCTACCATCTACGCTACCGAGGCGGGCACTTCTTGGAAGAATGTTTAGTGTAGTTAGAGTCTATGGGCCCAAGGAAATTCAGCAACTCAATAAAGAGTTGTAATTTGATAGGTAATTAGATATATATAGCAGGTATATATAGTATTGTTAATGTATAAAAATTTGTATATATAATGAAGTTTAATAAATTTATTCATTCATATAGTGTAAAACAAAATGAACGTACTGCGAGGATTTATGGGACTGAGTAGACCACTTAAATATTACTTTTCCGAGCATATAAAATTCAATGAAGAACTATATTACACATGTGAAATTTATGTTATTTGGTAAAAATAAATCAGACCGTTCATTGAGCTTTATTAAGCCTGTAATGTGATCCTTTAGAATAATAAGTTCAGCATAAGGTTGGATGATTCATGACATTGCTAAGATATGGCATAATGTTCTGGGGAGAGTCACCTGCCAGTAAAGGATGATTTATAATGCGAAAGAAAATAGTTTGAGCTGTGGTAGGAGAAAGAGCAAGAGCATCATGCAAACCTTTATTTAACAAAACTAGGTATTCTTCCTTTTCCTTGCATTTATATATTTGAAATTATGTTTATCCATAAAACTAGTAACAATACTCACCTTTCACATCAAATGAATCACTGCATAAGTATAATACAAGACAAATCACAAATCTACATGTCTATCAAGATAACACCTCCCTATGCCAAAAAAGTATATTGCACTCTGGTATAAAGGTATCCAACTCTCTTCCAAAATTTTTAAAGGAAATAAAATAGGAAAATGCATTCAAACGTTCATTAAAGGCACATCTAATTAACCACTGCTTTTACCCAGTTCAGGACTTTCTAGTTAACGAATGTAAATAATCTGCCTTTATATATATATATATACATACATTATGTTATTACTATTATTACTTTATTTCTGTAAATCCATATAAATTTTATTTCTAGTTAAATCAATACACAGTATTCCTTCAGCTTATTATTATTATTATTATTATTATTATTATTATTATTATTATTATTATTATTATTATTATATTTTTATGTTATCAGTTGACGTGTCCAACATTGATTGTACTTCTTTGTACTAAACAATTAACTGGATTAATAAATTACTTACTTATTATTATACACTGGTATGTATATAGCAAGAATACATTAAAAACGTTTAACACATCAATATATGTAAGCTTGTGCACATACAAATTTCTTCCTGCCTTCATGATGTAACCTATTAGCAGTGTCAAACGAGCAACAAAAGTACACATTATCTGCTTTGTGTTCTTTAAATGTGTTGTGAAAGTAAACATACATAACCTATATTTTGAATGCTTATTTAACATTACGTTATTTAAATGTAACAATCTCGAATTTAGCTGATTTGTAAACATGGACTATTTATGAACAAATCATAATAATGATAAACTGCAGCTGGTTGCAACTGACCATGACTAGTCAGAGTACACTCATATGAACCATGAGAAGTGGCTCACAATATGAGTCAAATGAATGATTACTTGAAAGAATCGGATCCATTTGTGCCGTTCATTTCACTCATTTGTTCATTTATTCCCCTGACGAAAACTTTTCCTGCATTCTCCCTATATATTTTCTGGTTTTGATTTCCCTGATTTTTGTCTGTATTTCTTGAAAATGGTCATCCTGAGCTTGCAATAAAAATAATTCAGATATTCAGTGAAAAGTGTGGCTTTGTGCATTGCGTTCACTAATGATAAAGCACACAGATGTATGCACTCAATGGTACCAGTAACAGAAAAATTTCCTATTGCATAAAATTCTTTAAGGACTGTAGTAGCCTTGATATCTTCCTGGTACTTAAACAATACCACGGATGAATGGAGGCAATTATTACTTTGTTCATACATCTCTACATTATGAATTTTAAAACTCTGTTGCAGTTATTTTAAAAATGTGGAATGACACCATAGATAAAATATTGGAGTGTTAGTAGCAACTGCTGTATTGGCAAAAGTGGCCAATTTCTATTGGTATGTATGCCATCCTGATTCAATTCCCACTGTCCTATATAGTTTAAGAGTAACATGCTAACCTCTGGTTCCTAGCAAAAGTGGCCAATTTCTATTGGTATGTATGCCATCCTGATTCAATTTCCATTGTCCAATATAGTTTAGGAGTAACATGCTAGCCTCTGGTTCCCAAGATTGCAGGTTCAAACCTGCCAGAAGGCAACAGATTTTTTAGGCATAAAAATCCTCAGCATGGCTTCTTTGGGAAAGAAAGGAAAGTCGGTGGTCCAGTGTCATTGATTTACAGCACATAAAAGAACCTCAAGCCTGATAAAGAGACCTCTGAGAAAATTAAGTGGTGTTTCACACCCAATTAGAATGGAATGCTAGCTGATGATAATCAAATCACAGCAGTCAAAGAGCATCCGTAAATAAAAACTCAATTATTTTTTATTCTGTTTCCTCAAATATTTTGAATATCTGTTTTTATAACTTACAGTGAATCACAAACTTCATATCATCCATTTCTCATAGGTGGTTATTTATAAAGCAAATTACATGTTCTGGACCTTAATTTTCTATAAACATATGAATAAAATGTTGATGTCAAAAATATCCATTATTCATTTTGTGAATGAAAATAATTTAATACCATTTCACAAGAGATTAAGTACTTATAAACAAAGAACTGAGTCACCATCAGTGATCGAAAAGGGAACAAATAGCTCCTCAAAAGTTAGCAGTAACTTTTGTGGTTAAAACAATACGCCTTGGTAAACAGAATTTTGTTCCTAACAAATGATCACCTTCTTTGCAGTCTTCAAATGCCATGTAGCAAGAACATCCAGAGGAAAAAGCAGTTCCCAAAAGACACAGATATCATGATCAAAAACAAAATCAAATCTAATTACAGTCACAGAAGTCAACACATCAACAAATCAACCAAACTAATGACATTAACAGTGAAAGCATCAGAATTCTAACAATCTAAGTCAGTATAAGCTGTAATAGCTGTATCAATTACGAAATGGAAAGAACCATTCTCAAACGGCTCATTCTTACCAAATCATAACCCATGTTTTCCATATTGGGTAACTCTTCCTCTGTTATTGGTTGCACTGAGGTAGAAGGTTCTTCAGCAGGTATTTCACAATGATTCATTATAGACGGTGCAAATGGTGGAGATTGTGGTATTACTGATACTGGTACGTGTACTGGGAGCTGTACTGCAGTTGATGTTACTGGTGAAACTAGTACAGGCTCATGTTGTTCTAGTATAGAGTGTACCTGAAAATTAAGAGCTTCATAAGTTTACATTACACTTTTAAATAGTCTTACAAAAAGTTCATTCCCTTTATTTAAAAGAAGAAGAAGAAGAAGAAGAAGAAGAAGAAGAAGAAGAAGAAGAAGAAGAAGAAGAAGAAGAAGAAGAAGAAGAAGAAGAAGAAGAAGAAGAAGAAGAAGAAGAAGAAGAAGAAGAAGAAGAAGAAGAAGAAGAAGAAGAAGAAGAAGAAGAAGAAGAAGAAGAAGAAGAAGAAGAAGAAGAAGAAGAAGAAGAAGAAGAAGAAGAAGAAGAAGAAGAAGAAGAAGAAGAAGAAGAAGAAGAAGAAGAAGAAGAAGAAGAAGAAGAAGAAGAAGAAGAAGAAGAAGAAGAAGAAGAAGAAGAAGAAGAAGAAGAAGAAGAAGAAGAAGAAGAAGAAGAAGAAGAAGTTAGCTTACGTTTAGTCTTATGGCTTATGTCTAACACAGTTTGCCAAGAAACATGGCCAGAAATTTATCATAAGTAACATTACATTTTCATAAAATGAGTGGAAGCAAGAGAAATATATATCAGAGAATAAAAGAAATAGGTTCATAAAATAGAAAGCAAGTACTTTCTCAAAGATTATATTAATCAGCCTCAAAACTTTGTGATTATGATTCTCAACTCAATGAGAACATACTCATTTTCTTAAAAATAAAAGCTTAACACCTACAACAGTATATACTCATCTCTACAGCCATCTTATTCATTTAAATGTGAGTATATATCAAGTTAAGTAAAAAATGAAGCTAACTGCAATGAAGCAACAAATACTACACAAATATATCTATTTGTAACAGTAACATTACTTATCTTAAAAGATGTAAATTTTTCTTCTTAATGGCTGAGATTGATTTTACAAACTCTTGTTTACATAAATATTAAAAGCAGAAGCATTATTAACAGTGAAGTATTCTTCATATTTGAGTTTGATTTATGAGTCACTATGTTTACACTCAAACTTCACTTACTTGTTGTTGTATAATTGAAACATTTTCAAGATTATTCGATCTCATCCTTAGCTGTTTGGTGACTCAGTCACTCATAAATCAAACTCAAATATCTTAATACAATTTTGAGTCGAACTAATACGCAATGCTCCATTTATTGCTAGTATTTACCTAGAACGCGTTTCGTTAGGATCTTCCTAACATCATCAGCTGTTAGGTAAATACTAGCAATAAATGGAGCATTGAGTATTAGTTCGACTCAAAATTGTATTCATTTTGTGCTTCATTGTATTATAGTCCTTAAACAACAGAATACTCAAATATCTTGTTTACATCTTCAGTCACAAGATGTTATGTACTCGATCTCAGCAATTATTAAGAAAAATGTACATATTTTTCTTTTAAGAAAAATTGCCTTGGTTGCCAATATTCTAACATGTGCTTAGCATGACATGCGGGCGAGCAAGTTATGTAAATGCTGCAGTAAACACAATACCTCGGTGTTTCTTTGCTGATAACCGTGCATAAACAGAATGCCTTCATATATATGTTGCTGTTCTTATTTTTTTATATACAACAGTTAAGAGATCCTGTACTGGCAAGTTCCTTTGCATCTTATTTGTGGCAATTTGCCTTAGTTTATGTGTATCTGAATCCGTGTATCTGTGAGTAAGCTGTGATTAATTGCAATTGTGTTTTAATGAATGTTTAATTATGTCTAAAAATAGTGACAAGCGAAAAACTGAACGTGCTTGGGAACCAAATAAAACTATATTTGGATAAGGTATTCTAATTAAAGGACAGGCACAAGAAATAATATGCTCTGTGAGAGAATACTTCGAAGAGGAGAAATTGAAAGGGTAGCCTATTATTCCATTCTCAAAGGTGCTTGATAGGACTTCACGTGCTGTAGGTATCAGTAAGAACATTAAGGTTAAGATTGGGAAGGAAAAGTATTTTAAAGAAGGAAGTCAGACATTGGGGTCTAAATTAGAAACTCCTGGAAAAAGAAAGTATGTAAGCAGCATTTCCCCATTCGAACAAGCTTCAAAATGTCACAGGTATGCCTCTTTCGTTATATATCGGACGGTAAATGAATTGGGTGAAATGATGCTCAAATGAGTCCAGGGTCCTTGGAACTTAGAGTTACCCGACATTCGTCTTCAAGGATAAGGGAAAAACCCGGAAAAAACCTTATCCAGGTAACTCACCCTTACCGAGATTCGAACTCAGGACCTCTTGTACGTGAGACAGATACGCTACCATCTACGCTACCGAGGTGGGCTTTGTTATGATGATCATTACATCACATCATTTCAGTAAGAGCGGCAGCAAGTTCAACATGGACCTCATCTGTAAACCTATCAACGCAGGCCACAACATTTGGACCCAAGTTGTTTTTAACACCAGTGACTTAGTTAATTCGCATGGTGATTACCAACATCAGTGGCAGTTTTCCGATGCGTTTATAGCTACATCAGTACCATGGAGGCTGTTCTAAATACATCATGGGCTAGAAAACGCTGTAGTGAGAAGGTATTGCTAACAGAAGAGGAAATACTTGCAGCAGTTTACAATAAATTAAATCGCGAAAGTAGTTCCAACGGTTTAGCGAGTTAGTGGAAGACAGTGATAAGGAACAAAGTGACAGTGAAGGTGCCGAGGAACAGGTAACAGACCAGGGGGCTAAAATACATGAAAAACAAACTAAAATTAAAGTAGTGCCTGCACAGTGGACCTCCAATTTGACTTTCAATAAGTTAGCAGCATTTTCCTCCCCTACAAGTGCCAATCATACTATTCCTCCACGAAGTCCAGAAATAGATTACTTTGAACTTTTTTTATAGATTCCGATTTTTGCGGCAAAATTGCGGGAGGAAACCAATAGGTATGCAGCACAGATTCAAGCTAAGAAGTCAGATCCCAAATGGGAAGATACGAATCAAGGGAGATACAGGCCTATTTATGTATTTTGATATATATGGGGATGGTGGATCTTCCTGAAATTCGAGATTACTTTTTGGGGGAGTTTTGCATTTGTCCAATTGCAAGACAAGCAATGACATTGCTCCGTTTTCAAAAGATATCACAATACCTTCATCTAAATGACGAATCTGCTAAGCCACAATTAGGGGTTGATTCTTATGATTATCTGTATAAGGCATGACCTGCTTTAGATATAATCGGAAAGTTTGCAAATGTCTACAAACCAAATCACGATCTTTCTGTTAACAAAGCAATGATAGGCTTCAAAGGGCGCTACTTTCTGAAACAATATATGACAGATAAACCAACAAAATGGGGATAAAGGCATGGGGTATTGCAGACAGTAAAAGTGGGTATTTACTGACATGTAAAATCTATCTGGGGAAAAAGGAGGCGAGAAACAGTGATCTTCTACTTGGGGAACAGGTTGTTTTAGACATGTGCGAAAAATACATGGGATTGTGGCATCATGTCTATTTTGATAATTTTTTTACTTCCATGCGGCTAATGAAATTGCTTCTGGATAAGAAAATATATGCATGTGGCACAACTCGTGCTGGAAGAAAAGATTGGCCAAAACAGTTTTCAAAGCCAAAGCAACTGAAAATGAAAAGGGGCAAATCTTGCAAATTGCAACATAAAGGTGTAACTGCAGTTGTTTGGCATGATAACATGGACGTTCTTTTATTATCTACCAACTCCGATGGAGAGGTAGAAAGGACGAGTGGCAAGAGAAAAGAAAAAAATTAAAATACTGTGTCCTAATGCAGAGATAAATTACACTCATAATATGGCAGGGATTGACCTCGTGGACCAAAGGAGGGAGTATTACGGTGTCAGCCGGCCTTAAAAAAAAATGGTGGAAATATTTGTTCCATTTCGTCGTCAATGTTGCTATTGTTAATAGTTTTATAATGTACAACATTTCAAACAGACCTGCTTCTACAGCTAATGGCAATAGACTTTACTACAGGCAGAATTTAGTGCAACAGCTAATCGCAGCGAGTGGGATGTCAGCGTAGCCTACCTTCTGCCACCCCTGTACCTAGTTCTCTTCACTCTCGTAAAAATACCAGGCCGGGTGAAATTGTGTGTTCAGTGCATTGTGAAGAAAAGGAAAACACAATCAGGTCGCAGCGTGCAGTCTCAATATAAGTGCACACAGTGTGACATTGCCTTATGTAGAATTGGGTGCTTCCTCAGTTATCACCAAGCGAGCGGGGTGGAAGTTCAAAACTAACATAAGGGTGTACATACTAAACCATTAATAACTTTATAAGTATATAGAACATTTTTATTATGCAATGGAATAGTGTATATAGCATTTTACGGACAAGCTGCAATATGTTCACCGCAATAATGGTAGGGATGGAAACATTATAAGGGTGAGTACCACAAAAATGTTTCAGAAATTATTGTAATTTTATTTTGATGACTTAAGGATATTTTAGTCCGGTTTTTAACATTGTAAAGTAACAAACTGTAAATCACATTGGTATGAAAATGTGTTAAAAAGGGGTGCACATATATAAATGTTTGCCTACAAAGGGGTTGATCTTTTCAGTAATAAAATGTTAAAATTAAATTTATATGTTATTCACTGCAAACCAATTTATACAAGCTATTCATTAAGCAATTTAATTTTTCCAGTTTAAAATATAATTATGCAGGTATATAGGCCACTTTTTGTTTGATATCTGTAGTAGTAGTAGTAGTAGTAGTAGTAGTAGTAGTAGTAGTAGTAGTAGTAGTAGTAGTAGTAGTAGTAGTAGTAGTAGTAGTAGTAGTAGTAGTAGTAGTTCAGAATTTAAATGGACACAGGTCTGCTTGGAGAACTAGCTAATACTGTGTGTGCAGCAAAGGGTTAAAGATACATTGCGCTAAAATCAAATTCCAAGAAATTTTTGGGGGGAGGGGAATGAAGAAATGCTCATCCAGGATTTTGGACTGCCAGCATAGAATCTGAGCTGTCATCTTCCTTTGGAAGATGTTGACAGATTTGCAAACAAATTTGAAACAGAAAATATGGAAATTAATGTATAATTGTGGAACTGTAGCTTGTGCTTTACTTTTCATAACATAAAACAGAAACTACCTTGAGTTATTCATTCACCACCATCTATCATCTTTAGAGATACATAACAGCTAAACCCCTCTTACAAAAAGCACTTTAATGATAAAAGAAGCTACTAATATTTTACTTAATTATAAATACACTAGGAAGTTAAGTTTTGTGAATGAATTTAAAGTGCTTACCTGGTCGGCTTGTAAGTGGGGCATTTGAGGCACCTCAACATCTATACTATGCTGTGGCGGTGGGCCAGGCGTAGGTTGGGGCACTAAACCTGAAGTAGGAGGAGCTAGGACAGATGATGGGGCTGTAATGTTTGGTGTGGGAGGGCGTTGAAGGTTGGGCGCGGCAGGAGTTAAGACAGGAACTGTTCCAGATGTTTGTGAAGATACCATAGATGCAAGATGCACTGGATCAAGTGCTCCAGTTGCAAGTGTTGACATGTCGGGAACCTCTGGTTGCAAAAGAGTTGACTGAGCAGTGGGGTCTGGTATATAGGCTTGAGGAGTGGCAGGTGGAACAACTGATGATGCCGATGTTATCAACTGCTGCAGATCAACCTGGTCCTGAGAAACCAGCTCTTGTTGTGTCTGCTCAGACAATTTCCTGTTCAACTACAAAAAAGAAACATCTGACTAATTACTCGAAACATGGAGAAAATTATTGTGCAAAGCTTAAAAATTTAATTTCAACTAAGTGAAAAGAGAGAATAAATAAAGCAATTTAGGTATACCAACATGTGATGAAAATACCTACCCCTGCTTCTTCAGTTTCTGGAAGTTTTCTTTTGCGTGTTAATCGTTTTCCCTCAGCGTTTTGTCCCTCAGCGTCTATTTCTTTTATAAACTCAAAGGTTAGGTCATCCTCAGCTTCATCTCCAATCATACCAAAGTCATAGTTTTCTGCTGCTCGACTCGTTAAATGTCTTTGATAAATCTGTAAATGAGTAAAAATGTTTATAAATCAATATCATAAAAATCCACCTTAAGTAACATTAAAAAGTAAAGAAAAAGCACTTATGGAAAAACTGAGTCCTAAGTTGGAACACTTCAAGAGTAACCCCGCCCACTTTTTTTCTTGTCTTGACAGTTTCAAGAGCTAATTGTTCTCATCATCAGAGGTAAGTGACAGTTAGTTACATTGTCAATGAGAGCTTTCAAACCAATCAAAAGCACTCCCCCTACCAAAGAAAAAAAATTGTAAATGTAGATATAAATTCACGTCACTATTATAAGCTTATTCAAATACTATACAACTTGTGTAATATGTTGTGAAACTCAATGTACACAAGAGAGGTGAAATGACAAGTGGTGAAAATGGTGGGGGAGTGAGAAACTAGAAGTGTTATCAGAACTCAGAGGCAGTCGCATATATAATGCAAGTGGAATCTGACTCTACATTTTCATTATTATTTTGAAAGCTCTAACAAATTCAAAAGACCATTTACAAACAAGGACAGACTAAAATGTAGCATTATTATATAAGAATCAGAATAAAAATAGGAAACTTGCTACTTAGAGAGCAAATTAAAAACTGCACATCTCTATTACATATTATATAGAATAAAAAGAAGTATTTCAGAAAGTGGAGTGCCATTGTTACTAAAATTAGGCAAATGAGTCAACCTTGTATATACTTTTCTCCACTTACAAGTTTTTTGATGAAGACTAGTTTCTGGGAACTTTTTCCCTATCGTCAGTTCTGTGGTGTCGTGCTGCCATCTAAAGATATATAAAACTTCAAACCAAGATAAGACAAATTTCGACCAATATTAAATTCATCAGCATATGCATCAGGGAAATGTTATCTCCAAATTTCTTACGTAAATGGATAAAATTCGACAACAGTAAACTCCAACAAAGTTTAGAGAAGAAAGCAATGATTTCCAAAAGATCGAAACAACATGCAACGTTGCAACAGATTAATATAGAAGCTTACTACCTACACATAAAACTAGCTCAAGAACTTGGACACATAATTTGGACACATTTTGAAACAAAATTACACGACATATTGAAATTGAACATGAAAGAAAAAACAGATTCTTAAAACGAAAGTACGAAAATTACGCTTAAGAAGACCAACAAAAAACCCACGCAACCAGTACTGCCGTGTCACAGAAACACCAGACAATGTAGTCAACATCTCTTCCCAAACTTTCACTGAAAAAGAGTTAAAATTCTTAAACAAAGGTTTTAAAACTTGTGTTGGCAACTCGGGCAATTTAGACGATTACATCGCTGATGTCACCATAACCTCTAACTTTTTGGAAAATGGTAGCGAAAAAACATTAGTAAAATCAAAATGCTTAAAAATTCTCAAGTGGATGACATTCGAACAGGAAAATAACTATAAACAAATTATTCGAACATTGGACCAAAAACCAGTTTTATATCTGAAAGCAAAGGAAACACAGTAGTCATTATGGACCAAAATGATTACAACCAGCAAGTCGAACATCTACTACAAAATCCAGAATATACAACCCTAACAAAAAACCCATTAAAGAAATACACAGAAACCACCAAAAAGGCAATTAAAGAAAATACCATAGTGCCAGATAAGATGAAAAACAGCATAATTGTAAATAACCCTAATTTGCCAAAATTATACTGCCTACCTAAGATCCACAAGACAGAAAACAGCATGCGACCCATTATTAACAATATAGATGCCCCAACTTACAAACTGGCAAAATGGTTGGTGGAAGAATTTGACAAGTTTGAAAAGTTTGAATCTCTAAGCATAAAGAATTCATTTGATTTGGTAAAGAAAATTGAAAACACAGTTATAAAAACTGAAGAGGTGATGGCGTCCTTTGATATCACATCTCTAATCACGACCATACTAGTAGAAAAAATTCCAAAATTGATGAAAGACTGGTTATCCAAAAGCAACGTTGCAGATGATAAAATAGAGGAATACATCAAATTTACCATCTTGTGTATTGAACAAAACAGCTTCACGTTCTCCAACAAGATCTTCCAACAAACAGCAGGCTTGGACATGGGTAACCCTCTTTCACCATTGCTAGCTAATCTGTTCATGAGCAATTTGGAAACACACATTACTAAAGCCTTTCCACATATTTTCAAATGTTGACATAGATATGTCGACGATGTGTTTGCTATAGTTCCTAGGAGACTAACCGAGGACGCTATAAAGTTGCTAAACCTACAAGAAAAATCCATAGTTTTCATCATTGAAGTAGAGCAGGATGAATGGCTACCTTTTCTAGATTTGAAAATCATTAGAACACCAACAGAATTACAATTTGGAATATACAGAAAAGCAACACATGTTCACAGTTACATTAAATGCAACCCATTTAACCCAGTACAACATCAATATGCAGTATTCCATAGTTTGGTTCACAGATTAATCAACATTCCGCTAGCAAAAACAGAATATGAACAGGAGTACACTCACATACACCAGGTTGCCGAATTGAACAACCATAACACAAAATTCATCAAAAAATTGATCTACAGACACAAAAGAAACAAAAACTTAAAGGACATTACTACGTTAAAAAAACTAAAAAACCCAAACACCAGATATGGCAAATTTACATTTCATCCAAAATACTTCAAAAAATTTGAAAAGATATTTAAGAGCTTCAACATAAAATTAGCCCCTCAGAACAAACACAACATCCGCAACTTACTAAACCCCTTTAAAAAAATAGCACACAGAAAACTCAATTATCAGGCATTTACCAAATGAGCTGCCAGGATTGTGACAAGATATACATTAGTAAGACCAAAAGGAATCTAGGAACAAGAATGAAAGAACACTTTAGAAATATTAAATTCAAACACATGGATAAGTCGGCCGTAGCACATCACTTTTGGTCTGAGAATCACAACATAAAACAAGAAATAGAACTGATCAAAAAGGCAAAGAAACCTCTGGAACTACAGACTTGGGAAAACATATTTATTATGAAGAAACAGGACCTCTTGATGAATTTTGAAATTTCCGCCGTAGATGATGTCATCAAACTTACCAGAACCTTAGATGGCAGCACGACACCAAGCCAGATGCAGACACCGGATGCATCATCAGTCAAACCACAGAACTGACGATAGGGAAAAAGTTCCCAGAAACTGGTCTTCATCAAAAAACTTGTAAGTGGAGAAAAGTATATACAAGGCTGACTAATTTGCCTAATTTTAATAATCTATTAAATATTGTTGCACTACTTTAATATACCTTGTCCATTAAATCGAATAAAACACAGGAACATGTATATACATTTAAAGAAATCAAAGCTATTACATCTCTCGAAGTGCTAAAAAAGGTAAAAGTAGAAAGGGAATAAAAAAAAAAATAGAATAATATAGTACATGAGTACAAAAATACAATCGTCATTTCAGAAATCCTGCACGACTGAAATGGTGAGCATAAAATTATTATATGCATATATAGGAACCCAAGTAGCAATGTAAACCAACTTATTACACAGAAAATGAAGCTAATTACAGTGGAATAATAAATATAATACAAATAAAATATTTAGTGATGATTTTCCACTTAACTTAAGAAGTTGATGACAAAACTTCTATCTTCTATTTGAAATTAATTTCGTAAGCATTTGCCCACATCTTCAGTCAGTCAACGAATAGGTGGAAAATAATCACTAAATATTTTATTTATATTGTAAACCAACTTATTGGTAAATTTGAAGAAATTTTCGACTTCTACCAAAGGAAACAAAAGGTGTAAGTATAATAGGTCATTTAAATATTAATTTCTTAACACAAAATGTAAATAAACAGAATTATACAATTGCTAGTAAATTATGGCATGGAAGCTGTTGTAAATACTCCTACATGAATTACAAATGATTCAAGAACTGCAATTGACCAGTTAATGATTAATACCGAAATTACCAATTACAGTATAGAAATCATTGATAATGGGATATCAGACCATTATGGACAGAAATTCACAATTGTAAACAAACTAAAAGGTATAGATAAAATAAACAGTAATGAAAATAGATATCAATATAAGAGATTTACTGGAAGTGAAAACATTCATTACCTGCAGCATTTACTGGCACAAGAAGATTGGGAACAAGTGTACATGCAAACTGATGTTAATGCAGCTTTAAAACTTTCAAAGTACATTTAATTATTACATCAATACTGCAATGCCACTTAAAAGAATCCTTTTATGGAACAAAAAAGCTGCAAGTTGGATTACAAAAGGGATACGTATCTCTAGTGAAAATTTAAGATACTTGAGCAAGCGAGTAAGGGAAACAAAAGTATCAGTCATTCAAGGTATACTATAAGAAATATAAAATTATTTATAATAAAGTCATAAAAGCTGCTGAAAGACTTCACAATGACAGGTTAATAGATAACTCAAAAAACAAGTCAAAAACTTCTTGTAATATTATTAAACAAGAGACACAAGACCAAAGCAAAAAGTTGCCTAATTACTCCATAAGAGAAAAAGATAACAAATCTGTCACAAGTAGCGGATATTTAATCATTATTTTTCAGAAGTGGCAAAAATGTTAGTAAACAATACTAGAGGATCAAAAGCGAGTTTAAATACAAAAGATAAAAGAACGTATCCTAGTATCTTTCTCGCTCCTACAACAGAAAGTGAATTAATGCCCGCCTCGGTAGCGTAGATGGTACCATGTCTGCCTCACGTTCAAGAGGTCTCGAGTTCGAATCTCGGTCAGGGTGAGTTACCTGGATAAGGTTTTTTCCAGAGTTTTCCCTTATCCTGAAAGACGAATGTTGGGTAACTAAGCTCCATGGACCCCGGACGCATTGAGCATCATTTCACCCATTTCATTCATCGTCCGATATGACTAAATGTTGGAGGATGTAAATTAAAAAAAAAAGTGAATTAATAACTACCTTAAGAACAAAAAATCCACCAGTGGCCTACATAGCTGTTCAAACCTTCTACTAATAGTACGCTGCATGTATGCAGTGAAACCCCTATGTTACATGATAAATCTATCAATGAAAAATGGTGCCTTTCCAGAATGCCTAAAACCAGCAAAAATGAAACCTATAATTTAAAAAGGAACTCATGCAGAAGTTAAAAATTACAGACCTATTTCTCTATTATCAGTTATTTTCCAAAGTAATAGAAAAGGTCATATATAATAGAATTTATCCTATAGAATAATAGAACTTTCAGCTTCACAGTTTGGATTCCCCCCCCCCAAAAAAAAACAACAAACAAAAAAATCTATTTTATTAATGAAATTTATAAAAAATTAGACAATTCTGAACACTACAGTGGCATATTTCTAGATCTGTCAAAAGCCTTTGATCTCGTAGATCATAATATCCTATTTAACAGACTATATAAATATGGGAGTGGCATATGACTGGTTTAGATCCTATCTGCAAAACCGAAAACAAGTAGTAGAAATAAAAATTTTTGATACCAATAAAAGAGGTTAGATCAACACTTTCAAATATGCACAAAAATGGAATATGGCGTATCTCAAGGATCTGTGCTGGGACCTTTACTATATCTCTTATACATTAATGACTTCACATATCATGATCTTAATCAGGATTTAACATTTTCCTTATTTACTGATGACAAAATTATTCTGATTGCCAATAAAAATCATGAAACTCTAAATTTAAATGCCCATAACTTATCTAACTACATGACATCATAGTTCGAAGAAAACAAATTGTGGATTAACAAAGAAAAATGTCTAACACTGACATTTCACCACAATAATGAAAATGAAACTTTTGCAAAAATTACCCTAGATGAAGAGATAAAATACTCTGACAAAACAAAATTTCTTGCACTATGAGTCAATCACTATCTGAACTGTAATATACACATACAAGAATTAATAACACTCAGGCAGTCACGCTATCAGATGTCGACACTAGAAAGCTGTGTATGTATTCAGACACTAAGAGTGGTGCACTTTGCAAAAGTCCATTCATTTACATCTTATGGAATAACCTTATGGGGAAAGAGCAGTGAAGTGATAAAAATATTCAGGATCCACAAAAAAATTATTCGAATTATGCTAAATCTGTCAAATACTACGAGCTGTAAGCCATATTTTAAGTTCTTAGGAATATTGCCATTGCCATGCGCATACATACATGAAACCATTGTACAAATAAAAACCTGCCTCAAAAACTTTGACAAAAACTCGGACATTCATAGTATCACTGATCGCAATGTTTCGTTAGGACATTGTTACCGTGCCGAGAGGAGGTGCTAGTGAGGCTGCTTAACCCAACAGACATGGAAAATGACACCCAGGCTGGGACGGAGTTGGGGACGTGCGAGCCCATTGTCAGCGTAATGCCAATCCATCAGACCCAGGAGCCGGTGCCGACGCAACACCTGGGGCCCCAGTTGGTAAGCTTATTGGAGAGGGTGGCCGATCAACTGACCGCAGAACAGCTAGAGAAGGTTCGACAACTGCTGAGATGATACCAGTGCATCTTCAACCAAGGCAACAGCAACTACGGCCGCATGGACCGAGTGCTTCACCGCATCGACACCGGAGACGCCCAGCCTATTCGGCAACCACCCAGACAGGTTTTCCACTGGCAAAACAAGCGGCAGTACGGGACATGCTGGAGGACATGAGATCCAGGGGAGTAAACGAAGAGTCTGACAGCCCTTGGTGTTCCCCTGTAGTCTTGGTAATGAAGAACGGCAAGCTACGCTTCTGCATGGACTACAGGAAGCTGAACGCTGTCACCAGGAACAACTGCCTCCCCTTATGCCGAATTGACGAAACCCTGGACACACTTGCTGGTGCGCAGTGTTCTCGACCCTGTACCTTAAGTCGGGTTACTGGCAGGTGGCTTTAGACCCGAGAGACAAGGAAAAGACCGCATTCTCGACAGACCAAGGGCTTTGGCAGTTCACAGTTATGCCCTTTGGTCTCTGCAACGCACCAGCTATCTTCAAACGCCTCATGGAGTCAGTAATGAGAGGATTGACTTGTGACACCTGCCTGCTATATTTGGACATCATCGTCGGTTAGACATTCGAAGACCATCTTGACAACCTGAGCAAGGTGCTACAGAGATTGCAGGCAACCAACCTGAAACTGAATGCGAAGTGCCAGCTCTTCCGCAAGGAAGTCAACTACTGGGGCCACATAGTCTTACCAACTGGAGTGGCCACAAACCCCAAGAAGACACAGGCCCTGAGTAATTGGCCTCGTCCAAAGGATAAGCAAGAATTGCAGTTTCCTGAGGTTGTACAGTTATTACCACCGTTTCATAAAGGGGTTCTCCAAAATCGCCAAGTCCCTCACCTGCCTAACGGAAAAACATTGGCCTTGTGTATGGATGGAGGATGCTGAAGGCGCTTTCCAGCAGCTGAAGAAGACACTTTGCAGTGCTCCTATTTTGGGATTCCCACAACCAGGCAGTGCCTTCATTGTGGACACAGGTGCCAACGACCATTGCATTGGAGGTGTCCTATCCCAAGGCCACGAGCCGCTGATAGCCTTCTACAGCAAGATGCTGTCCAAGGCAGAGAATAGCTACTGCATCACCTGGCGAGAGCTACTGGCGGTAGTGAAGACCTTGGAACACTTCCACAAGTACCTGTATGGTCAGCCATTCCACCTCAGGACTGATCACTCTGCCCTAACTTGGCTACTTAGCTTTAGAATCCTGGAGGGCCAGACAGCCCGTTGGGTCCAGAGGCTGCAAGAGCACGACTTCACCTCTGAACATCATAGAGGAAAGAGCCACGCCAACACACACGCCCCGTACCGAAGACCCTGCCAAGAAGAGTGCAGCCAATGCACAAGAGTAGAAGAGAAGGAGCGTGCTGCAACTGTCAAGGCTGCAGATGGATGGGATAGCACAGGCCTGAGGAGGGAGCAGCTGGCGGACGCAGACTTGGGGCCACTCCTGAGAGAAGTGGAAGCAGGGACAAGACCAACCTGGGAGGACATCACACCCTAAGCGCTGCATACAAGTCGTACTGGGCCAATGGGACTTACTGAAGACCAAAGAGGGTGTGCTGTTCCAGGTATGGGAATCACCCGATGGGAAGATGCAGTGAGAACAGTTGGTACTTCCCTGGAGTAAGGCCTTAGAAGTTTTGGAGGAAGTGCACGCAGGTACTTCAGGACACTGGGAGCAAACAGAACGATTGACAAACTTTGACAGTGCTACTACTGGCTGAGGCTCCAAGCAGACACTCAAGAGATGGTGCCGTCAATATCACGTGTGCGCAGCAAGTCACGGAGCCCAGACTAGTAGCCACGGTCGCATGCAGCAGTACAATGTCCGAGCACCTTTCGAATGCATCGCTGTCGAAATAGCTGGACCATTCCCAGTGTTCGACCAAGGCAACAAGTACCAGATGGTGGTCGTGGTCTAATTCACCAAGTGGCCAGAGGTGTATGCCATCAGGAACCAGGAGGTGAAGATGATCACAGACTGACTCGTGGAGCAACCACGATGAGCAATGTTCCATCATTATGGGGTGCCTTTAGAGCTTCACAGTCACCAGGGCACCAATTTTGAGTCCCACCTGATGAAGGATAGCCGGCCCTCATAGCCATGGTCGTTAGAACGTATGTCGCTAGCATTCCACCACGTAGAGGGCCGCGAGTTCGAGTCCCTCCCTGGGCATGTGTATAGTGTATGTGTGTGAAACTACAGAAAACAGATAGGTAATTAAACGAAAACAATAAAAAAAAATGGTTAAATAAGGAAAAGAAAAATATATATCTATATACATAGATATATATTTAAAAAAGAAAAGAGGAGGCACTGTAAAGACTTGGGGTGAATAAGACCTGCACAACACCTCTACATCCACAGTCGGACGGCATGATCGAGAGATACATCAAAACCCTAGAAGAACACCTGAGGAAGGCTGCGACCAAACATCAGCGAGACTGGGATATCAGTGTGCCACTGTTCTTGCTAGCTTACAGCTTGTGAACACACGACACCACTGAGAGCAAGTTTAATGTTTGGGCGAGAGCTACGCCTGCCTTGTGACCTGCCTTTTGGTAGCCTCTCCCCAGAACCGAAACAGCCAGCAACCGAGTATGTGGAGAACCTCATGGACCATCTCCACAACATGCATGAGATGGCTCATCAGAACATCCAGATGTCGAGTGACTACATGAAGACCCGGTACAACAGGCAAACCAACAACCAAGGATTCCAGCAAGGTGACCTAGACTGGTTGTACTGCCCTACCCGGACCAAGCGACGCTGCCCAAAACTTCAACAACCGTGGCAAGGATCGTACAGAGTGGTAAAGAGAATTAAGGAAGTGGTCTACAGCATCCAGAAGGTGCCCCGAGGAAAGATATTGGTGGTACACCTGGATCGTCTGGCCTGCTACAATGGTGCTGTTTGGGATGACCAACTCTGAGGAGGGTATTAGTGGTAAAGAGAATTAAGGAAGTGGTCTACAGCATCCAGAAGGTGCCCCGAGGAAAGATATTGGTGGTACACCTGGATCGTCTGGCCTGCTACAATGGTGCTATTTGGGATGACCAACTCTGAGGAGGGTATTGTGCAGCTGCGATAAGTGGGAGCGGGGCATGTGGGCAGGAGAGCTGGACGCTTGCCAAGAGAGAAAGAGAGAGAGGCTCTGGAATTTTCTGTCTTTCTCTTGCCGCCGCGAATGTTCTAGGAAGGTCCCCAGCATTCTAGAAACAATGACTGGAGGTATAAATACCGACAAAGTGTTAGAAGAGCAAGTGGAGTTGTGTGATGGTTATTGCGACAGTGGACATTTGAAGTGTACCGCAGTGATTTCGTTCATTTGTTTACGTGCAGTGGAGCCCCGAGTCGACCTTGAATACAGCTGGTTGTCAATTTTATTTCATGTCTTTTTACTGCAGGGAAAGTTGTTTAGATTTCAAGCTGGATTTCCGAATCTACATAACCTACACAGTCACAATATATAACCAGATATCCTCTGAGTTCTGGGACATGATGGATGCTTAAAAGCCATTTGCAAATAGACAATTGCAACACTTTCCAGGCTTTATTTTTGGTGCAGATGTACACCGCATCTGAGTTTTGGTGCACATGCTTTATATCCATGAGAGGTAATGCCATCAAGTTTTCAAGCATGTACAGATGTGAGTGTATTATAAACTCTCTAGTAAGATCCTATTCCTTGCAAAACTTAGAAATTGCTTTAATCGATTTCATTAGTACAACATTTATAATTTACCCCACTACAAGGCCATTCCCAAACAGTAGGTCAGCAATCTCAGTGTAAACAAAGAGAGTGATAACATTAAAATAATTCCCACAGTTACAGGCAAAATATCTACAAAGATGAATAGGAGAAATCTCAATGGACAATGGCCTTGCAAACCAGAAAAGCTTTTATTTCTAAGAATTGTTTACTTCTTTGGATGCTTACCTTTGAAAGTGATCTTGCTAGAATAGGTCTGCCTGGTAAAGCAAATAGCTTTTCCACGCCACCTGTTTCTTTCCAATGCATTAAACGTTTTGTAGGTGGAGCCAGATCTAAAGTTGTAACAATATCACTTGTATCTGAAAGCTGTGCCTTCATTTCTTCTCCAGAGATGTTCTTTATTTCATCAACAATGAGTTTACGTTTTCGCTTTGTTTTTGTGAAACCTGTAAGGAATGAAATAACTTAATATTTACTCCACTATGTATGAAGAAGTTCCTATGTTAACTAGCTTAGGACATCTGTTAGTCATTTTAATTTCTGATGCTTTAGATTTTTTGATTGTTTGCTATTTTTGCAGGTCTTTTATTTCAAATAATTGAAGCCGACCTTGTGATGTAATAATGGCAAATTCTCTCAGACTTCCAGCCATGTAGACAGTTCATATAAATAAATATTTTAAAAATATATTTGAATGCAGACCTTTTAAGAAAATCATTCTGAAGACAAAGATGAACATCTTAAACACACTGCTTCTATGTAATGACATTCCTAGCTGAAAATCTGGGAGACACTGTCATATTTAGGGATGTAGGTCTCCAGAGTAAAAAAAAAAGAAATTCACTTCTAAACTCCCCTATCAACTCTATTCCAGTTATTAATAAATTATAGTTTAAGGTAAAGGTACTCCCATGCTAGGTCATAAGGCCTCTATCAGGGCGACAGGTGGTTACAGTGCCCATCTATATAGACCTTCGGCATACAAGGCCTTTGAGGTGGTCAGTCCCACGAGGCAGCCGCCTTCACCCCTGGGAATTTTCCTGGTATTCATTTCTGTTAGAGGCTGAGTGAACCCCACGGCCATAGTGTGACCAGAAGGATTATTTATTATGAACATAACAGGCTTATAAGCCCAATTAGAATGTTCATCACATATATTATTTACACATAGTAATATATAAATACAAATAAAACACAAGAAAAACATAAATTAACACAAAGTAATACAGAGAGGGAAAATCAGGTATAGAAACCATTATAAAACAAGAAAAAAGGGAAAAAAAGTGATGGTGGCATGGTAAGTAATTTTACTACTATTACTAATTACAGTAATTATACTGTTATCTTTAGTAATTTACTGATCTACGAATAAATAGTAATTATGGCATTTTTTAATTGAGTCAAAGACATGTTGAAAATATCTACATTGAAGTAATGAAGTTTATTATATAAATACATAATTCTGTGTAATGGTGAATTTTTATGGATTTCTGTATTTGCTCCGGAGGTGAAGAAAAGCCTCTTGAATTTGCTTATTTTATTGGGTACATAAAATAATATATTTGTTGTAATATTAATTATACCAGGAAATAAATTCCAATGGTACAATCGGGAATCGAACCCGCAACCTCCTGGATTGTAGTATAGTGCCGTAACCACTAGGTTACGGCGTGCCCCAAAAACATTATAGTCCGACAAAAAATAATGATGCTTTTGTGATTAAGAAGAGCTAACAATATTTAAGATCTGGCAATCGTGTTCAATTAAAGCCAAACCTTCATCAAAAAACTTGCACATACTTAAACTTCCTGAATAAAGACACAAATAATAAAGACACAAATTATTACTTTTTTAAAATATTTTTGCATTTTCTAATTTGGCAGTTAACCATAAACACACAAATTATTACTTTCTTTAAATATTTTTGCATTTTCTAATTTGGCAGTTAACAAACCTATTAGGTCCATAAATAGGCCTTTCCCTTGACAGACATGTGGGGAAAGAGTTGTTTACTTTAAGAGGAATTATTACATTTCCTTATACCAAAAATTTAGGAGCCAGATGGCTAAAAATGTAGAAGACATTACTAAATCTTAAATATCATAAAGCAATACCACTCCAATCTAAATATGGTAATACTGTAAAAAAGACAGAATGCATTAATTTTGAACTAATTTCTATTCAAATAACATAAGAATAATATTTTAGTTAATTGATGGAAATTAATCATTTCTCCACACTAGCCATATATAGGCTAAGATATTTGATGCATAGAGTCAACATGAAAAATTCAATGCCATGGCCGGGATTTGAACCACGGATCTACTGGTTTCCGTCCAGTCGCTCTTAACCTTTGAGCTACCATGGCCAACGTGCCTTCCTGACATTAAATTCTCCAGTTGACTCGTATATTTCCCCGGTAGACCACTAGGGGCTCTCGCATCCGAGATACACCGTTTGTGGCGACTTACTATTGTAAGTACTTAAGTCCCAGGCTTCATCATTTAACTCTTATTATTTTAGTTAATTGATGGAAATTAATCATTTCTCCACACTAGCCATATATAGGCTAAGATATTTGATGCATAGAGTCAACATGAAAAATTCAATGCCATGGCCGGGATTTGAACCACGGATCTACTGGTTTCCGTCCAGTCGCTCTTAACCTTTGAGCTACCATGGCCAACGTGCCTTCCTGACATTAAATTCTCCAGTTGACTCGTATATTTCCCCGGTAGACCACTAGGGGCTCTCGCATCCGAGATACACCGTTTGTGGCGACTTACTATTGTAAGTACTTAAGTCCCAGGCTTCATCATTTAACTCTTATTATTTTAGTTAATTGATGGAAATTAATCATTTCTCCACACTAGCCATATATAGGCTAAGATATTTGATGCATAGAGTCAACATGAAAAATTCAATGCCATGGCCGGGATTTGAACCACGGATCTACTGGTTTCCGTCCAGTCGCTCTTAACCTTTGAGCTACCATGGCCAACGTGCCTTCCTGACATTAAATTCTCCAGTTGACTCGTATATTTCCCCGGTAGACCACTAGGGGCTCTCGCATCCGAGATACACCGTTTGTGGCGACTTACTATTGTAAGTACTTAAGTCCCAGGCTTCATCATTTAACTCTTATTATTTTAGTTAATTGATGGAAATTAATCATTTCTCCACACTAGCCATATATAGGCTAAGATATTTGATGCATAGAGTCAACATGAAAAATTCAATGCCATGGTCGGGATTTGAACCACGGATCTACTGGTTTCCGTCCAGTCGCTCTTAACCTTTGAGCTACCATGGCCAACGTGCCTTCCTGACATTAAATTCTCCAGTTGACTCGTATAGTAAGTCGCCACAAACGGTGTATCTCGGATGCGAGAGCCCCTAGTGGTCTACCGGGGAAATATACGAGTCAACTGGAGAATTTAATGTCAGGAAGGCACGTTGGCCATGGTAGCTCAAAGGTTAAGAGCGACTGGACGGAAACCAGTAGATCCGTGGTTCAAATCCCGGCCATGGCATTGAATTTTTCATGTTGACTCTATGCATGCATAAGAATAATAGACGGTGAAAGTACATGTGAAATTAACAGTACAAACCTATAATAGCTACCAACTAAACTTCACTTATCTTTGATATTAAATGTAATATTGGGACCCATTTCGCAAATACATAATTTGAATCTTCAGCCAAGCTGTTTATTTCTGTTATTAATCCCACTTGGTGACAGATTGTTTTGTTACAAACCTCTGAAAGTAAAACAAACTTATTGACAGAAAATTGGTGGTATTTAAAATTCATTATGTGATCTATTTTCTTTTCTTTATTATCCTTTTTAATAAATATTTTCTTAGAAGCCATTAAATCTATAGGACGAATATTCTCATTGACAAAACAAGTGAAGCAGAGATGAAAACACCTTATTTGATCAATTGGAAAAAGAAAATACTGTTGCGCACTTTGTAAACAATGCTCTAATGCCCGATTTCACCAACAAATGTTAAGACTTAACACGAGTTTACCAATAGTTAAAACAAAAATTGCATTTCACCAACAAGTGTTAGCGTAACACTCGTATTAAATCTCTTGTTAAACTAACAAGCCAAATTTCTAATGATAAGTCCTTAACAATTGTAAATAGTCAAGATGGCGAGCATGAACTCAGCTGTTGATGTCGATTTGCTATATTTAAGATCGTCTAATGGCATTCATAATAGAGTGCGGCCTATGAGGAGAAATGATTTTGAGGAACTATCCGAAGAAATTTGTTTTACGGAGGTATAGACTGTTGAAACATGTTGCTATGAAGGTTACTGCGGAAGTACATGAGAGGTTAGAACATGCATCGAAAGGAATATGGCGATCTCGTTTTTGCTTCAAGTATCAATAACCTTGCGATTTTATAATTCACTGAATTATCTGGATAATACATTGTCCACCTCCCGTCTTGAAACGTTCAAGTCACTTGCCCTTCCTCGCTCCTCGTTTTAAATTTACGTAATACTGAGTTAGAATATACATCGAAAGGAATATGACTATCTCGCCTTAGCTTCAAGTATTAGTAACTTGGCGATTTTATAATTCACTGAATTATGTGGATAATACATTGTTCACCTCCTGTCTTGAAACGTTTAAGGCACTTTTTCTTCGCACCTCGTTTTAAATTTAAATAATACTGACAAGCTGTTTGGTGCTTATAGTAATGACACATGCATTTGAATTAAATTCCTTTCCAATATTTTCCCAGCGACATCTTTCTCTTTTACATTCACTGCATCCGTCCTCTTATTTTCCACGATATCCTTACTCTTCGTCACCATTTCAATTAAAAATTCTTTCTCCGTCGATGAGAAATTTGTCTCACGGCTTTATTTATGATTTTGTTCATCCGCCATTTGTGCAGACAAAAATGAAAATAAAAGCGCATCAGAGTACGTTCAGAAAATCATCCATAGCCTTCTGTAACTGTGATATTTACAAGTTTCTTGGCGTTAACACTGGTTTGTTAACATTTTAAGAAAACAGGTTGGTGAAATGCAAGAAATTTAACATTATATCGAGATTTAACTGTTTTGGAACACCACAGTGAAGCAACATAATTATTAATTTTTAGATGAGTCATATTTATTACACATCTGCTTCACTTTCGTACCTATTTTGAGGACATGTCTCGCAAATCATCGTTTGCATCTTCTGCTCTTATGCGACTCATAGTCACATAAGAGCAGAAGATGCAAACGATGATTTGCGAGACATGTCCTCAAAATCGGTACGAAAGTGAAGCAGATGTGTAATAAATACGACTCATCTAAAAATTAATAATTTAACATTAGTTTTAGCGCTGTGACAATTGTTACGTTACATTTGTTAACGTCGATTTTAACATCTGTTGGTGAAATCGGGCATAAGTGTATTGTTGCCAAAAGAAAGTAACAACAAGAAGTTTTGTGTCCTTTCAGATTCAGCATCCTATATGCCTGAGTACTGGTTTGGCTCTAAAAACATTTTATTTTAAATACATCACTATTTCTAACCTTTTGCTTCATAATAATTTTATTCCTGTTTAATACATGTTACCTGCATTGTACATCGACTTAATAGAGTAGCAGAAACATTATGGAAACAATTTTCAAAGTAAACACTTAGATTTCATTACTAAGAAGGTATTTCTGAAAGCTCCTGTGTAAATAAATGCTTACAGAGAATCACTTTCAGGAAAACATTTACCACAAGCACCATTATGCATTGGGACACATGGATAAATGATGCTAAGTTTTATTTGATAATTTTTGTGCCATTAAAGAATTTGTCTGCAGCCTAGATCCAAGTGACACCACTTCAATTCAGCATTCACAAGAAATATTCAAAACTGAAACGCCAGAGGGATTTAAATGTAATCAAAGCTGATTTCAAAATTGTGCCCAAGGCAATTGAATTAGAAAAGGTGGTTTACCCCTTTGTGATGTCCTATTAACACTTGAAAAAGTAAACACTGAGCTTAGTTGTATGCCTGTAAAATATACTATAAAATTAGTTGAAAAACTGTGCAGTGTTCCACAAAGAAATCCTGACTTTAACTTATCTGCATGAACAAGTACCTGCAAGGCGATGGTGTTGATCTTCCAGAAGAAATTTTGGTAAATCTTATTAATTCTTACAAATATTGTCCTATGATATACGTAGACTTAAGAGGTTGTTACCAGCATACAAATCATATGAACCATCAGACATAAATTTACTCTGCAACACTCAGAGAAGATTATCATATTCCTATGAGTAAGGACTATGATACAATGAAGCACAAAGTTAAGGGGAGGCCTCTGTGAAAAATGCTAAAATCCAGAATTTACATCAGAAATGCTTGAAATTTTGTCATTAGCTGGGGTATAGGGAATCTAGTTAAGCTTTTAAAATTCATCTTTCCATCTTAAATAGTTTTTTCAAAAAAAAAAAAAAATATTTAGTGCTTTTTATAGTATGATTTTTGTATGTTATATAAAAAGTCCCAGGTCATACAGTTTTTCTTTTAGAAACTTTAAATTTTAGATTCAGGTTTCTCTGTACATCAGTTATAAAAGTTGCTATACTTTTAAGGTGTGTATCAAGTATTTTTGGATAAAATTTTTTTTATGTAAAAATATATTAAATTTTTCTTAATTTTTTTGCAATTTTGAGATTTAAAAATCAATAATAAATAAACTATTTAATTTAAATAAAGAAAAATACCAACTTTTATTAAACATTTATTTAGGAATATGTATGCAAAGTTTAATACAAATTCGTTGAGAATTGCAGAAGCTGGAGCATTTTGAAGATACAAAAATGTTCAAAAATTGAAAGTGGAGAAAAATGAATTTAAAGATTTAGATAGAAATTACACTACTTTCTTTACTTTGAAAACTCCATGCATCATATGAAGGCTCTACAGCTATCTTATTACCTTCTTTCTCTTTAATTTGGTTACCTTTGGCCTTTTTTTTTTTTTTTTTATAATTTTTCTATCTACAATAGTTTTTACCAAAAAAATAATAATTTAATTTTTTGCTGCAATTTCTTTACATTGGGAAACATATTACATTCTATACAATTTTTGTTATAAATGATTGGAACTTTGGATTCTGGTTCCTTTAGATAGTAGTTACAAAACTATATATATATATATATATATACTCATTTGCCCATGTCTAATGGTTCTGGAGGAGAAAATTTAAGGAATATGATAGAATTTTCTTGAACTTTTTTCAATTTTCTTTTTTCAATACCAATCATTATTAATTTTTTCATATACAGCCTAAATTTTTATTTAAAACTTATCTAGGGATATACATATATGCAAAACTTAAAGAAATTCATTGAAAACTTTAGTGTCTGGACTATAAGGAGTATTAAAAATGCTAAAAGTTGGACATGAAGAAAAATCTAGTTAGAAGCTCTAAATATAAACAAATTTTTTTTCTATGTTTCAAAACCCTCCTGCACTATATGAAGACCACTCAGCTAGTTTACTATCCTCTTCTGTTTTTAATCTAGTCACCTTTAACTGCTGCTTGGCAGATTTATATTTGCTCAATGAACTTTGATCACTTTGTTTTAGCTTTCACCTATCCCTAATACTGCTAATTTTGTTGCTAACAAGACTTACTTTGCTTGCTGCAACTTTTGCCTTAACTTTAAGTCTATCTTTATAACCCGTATTAAATTTACTAACAGCTGCAATCACTGCAATTTGCAATTTCTTTCTTAATACAAAAACTTATTTGTGACATTTACTCCATTGAAACTTTCATTAGCATTCTGTGCTTCTCCTTTAATACAACTTTCCCATAGAATAGTACTAACTAATCTCTTTATTTTTGTCTATGAGATGGAAATTGTAAGTAGAATAGTTCATGCAATTCATACCCATGGTCATACAAAACTTCTGCATAGAAATATGACCCTTACCAATGCCCAGAAATACATAAATCATTCTTCTATTTACATCAAAAGGTGACCTATTAGAATCAATGTTAACTCTTGAGCTATAATGTTTTCACTTAACATTTATCTCAAGCAGAGCATTCTAGTATCATTACTTAATATTATGGCTAGAACACCTTAAAGTTTTATTATATTTTGCTTTGAAATAGCCACTGTACTCCTAACCTAACCTGGTATGAATCATATACCTACTGTTGCAACAAGAAAGCAATACAATGTTAAATCAGGCTTTATTCCTATTCTAAACAATAATAATTTAATATAAGCTGCTATCCACAGCTTTCACTTGCATGTAAACCATATTTCACAAACACTACATGTCAGTGGAAATCTTTGTTTACTCTCAAAAGTAGTAAGTGGGAAATAATATATAAAAATGGTGGCGGAAAGGTTCAGTAGCTTCCACAAACATCCAGAAGATGTCTCTGCACATTACCACAGTTACAGAATCAAACTGGGTAGTTTAAACGTGAGAATTACATCAATTTCTTTGCGACACACTGGAAAAAGCAATATAAATGGCCATGCCCACCCGCACATGGGCATTTAAATAATGACGTAGCAGCTCTTTAAATGGCGCTAGGGCCTAACTGACGGCAGATTCTGAAACTACAATGTTTAAACATAATTTTAATGCAAAAAACAGAAAATGTCGTTTTTTTGTCATTTTTGACGAAATTTCACCGATGCCTCCCCTTAATATAACTTTGAGTCAATCTAGTACTCAATACTCATATATTCCTTAGAAGGAAAACCGTTCAATTTTGATACAATCTCTGAAGAGAACCCAAACTTCTAGTTCGTCAAGATACCAATAGACACCCCTATTGCCTCCAAGGAGTTCACCAAAAAAACATTCCATAGTCGACATTAGTTGAGGATTTTAGGAAGGTCCTAATAAAACGTGTTCTAGGTAAACCCTACCCCTATATGGAGCATTGAGTATTAGTTTGACTCAACATTATATTAAGATTATATTATATATTAAGATTATATTATATGATATTTCAACGAACATTTCGGCAACAAGAAACAGTTGAATCTCGAAGATTATATTAGTTTACTTAGACCCAATCACAACCAGCAAGGGCACATACAACTGGAAATGTTAAATGTGAGTAGATCTACAAGTCATACATTTTAACTGCATATTTTACATATTTTAGCAACATCGATTTTTGCATATTTTTAACAGCTTTTAGTGCACATAAATCTGATGTCTAATTATCAGCTTCGCTTCTCTCTTATTACTCAATTTTCATTATACACTTTCCTAATATTCTTACCACAATTTCATTATTTCACAATAACCTTACTTTCCAGTTTATCTTTCATCAGTTTTTCTCTATCTTTCCCTAGCTAAAAGTTATTACCTGATATGTTGCCTCTAGCTCACTATTTTACTAATTTCTATTTAATTTTGTTTCCTTCATCAGTATCTTTGTATTTTTTAAGCTTACCCTTATATTCAATATGTGAAGTTATTAACAGTGAAGCAAACAAATATATACAAATATAATTTGTAACTTAAAACTTCACTTATAAGAAATTATGATAATTCTTATAAATTCTCCGGTAAAAGCGAAAGTAACGAGAACAAAATGCTTCAAATTAGAAACTAATAAATACGTAAAATATGAAGTTATTAACAGTGAATTTTGGCATTGCATTTTTCATGTTGACTATCAAAAAAAACCTTAGCCAATATATGGCTAGTGTGAAGAAATTATTAATTTCCATCAATTAACTAAAATAATAAGAGTTAAATGATGAAGCCTGGGACTCAAGTACTTATGATAGTAAGTCGCCACAAACAGTGTATCTTGGGTGCAAGAGCCCCTAGTGGTCTACCGGGGAAATATACAAGTCAAATGGAGAATTTAATGTCAGGACGGCACGTTGGCCATGGTAGCTCAATGGGTTAGAGCGACTGGAAGGAAACCAGGAGATCCGTGGTTCAAATCCCAACCATGGCATTGAATTTTTCATGTTGACTCTATCTATCAAAAAAACCTTAGCCCATATATGGCTAATTAAAAGAAATGATTAATTTCCATCAATTAACTATAACAATAAGAGTTAAATGATAAAGCCTGGGACTCAAGTACTTACGAAAGTAAGTCGCCACAAACGGTGTATCTCGGATGCGAGAGTCCCTAGTGGTCTACTGGGGAAATCTATGAGTCAAATGGAGAATTTAATGTCAGGACGGCATGTTGGCCATGGTAGCTCAATGGGTTAGAGCTACTGGACAGAAACCAGGAGATCCCTGGTTCAAATCCCGGCCATGGCATTGAATTTTTCATGTTGACTCGATCTATCAAAAAAACCTTAGCCCATATACGGCTAGTGTGAAGAAATGATTCATTTCCATCAATTAACTGTAATAATTTGTAACTTAAAACTTCACTTATTTTACAAGAATTATCATCATTTCTTCTAAGATAAGTGAAGTTTTAAGTTACAAATTATTATATTTGTATATATTTACCCTTATATTGTTGCTTTTCTCTCCCCCTTTCCTTCCTGATCTAGTTATACCATTATTCATGTCATCACTACACTTTAAATTCACTCATTGCCCTTCTCCCTTTCCACTTTCACCACATCTTTCTCCACTTGCTTTGTCTTGTCAATCAATGTACTATTTCAGATTTCTTTGTGCTCCTTGGTTCATTATATAATCTAACTCTCACTTCCCTCTTGTTCCCCATTCACTAATTTTCAACCCTTCATATCCTGTACACTCGTTACCTTAATATCTCTGCCCTACTTACAATAGAATGCTATCTTTGTCATGAGTGGATCAGTAAAGTAACATTCCAGTCCGGCCAATACTGCTGCTTAAAAATAAATGAGTGTTTTGTTGGGACCTGAGGTTCTGAACAAATGACGAAAAAATGATACATTTTGCCAGGACAGCATGCATCAATATTTTCACACCCAGGCCATGCTTCTTTCAGAACTGAATGTACCAATATAACTGAACATGCATTATCTGATATGAGAAGTTTCCAAAGCTGATCAAGCTAACCTCTTAGTGCTGAGGCATCTACAGGAGCAAGAGCAAAGCTTTCTTCTTCATTCTGCAACAGCGTTGTTTGTTCTTGAGACATATTGCCAACCTGTTCTTCAACTTGCTCTGGATATACTGGCTCTGGGGGAGCCATAATAGGCTGTGACTCCGGTGGAGGGGGTTCTGGCAATAAACCTTGAGCTGGAGTTGCTGGTCTTGAATCTCCATCAATGCTAAACATAAACATTACACACATGTAACAGAAATGACACTTGTTAATTATAAAGTGATTAGGTTGCAAAAATTTGAAAACTGAATGTGCTGGTAGCAATAATGGTAGAGAAAAAGAGGAGCAGGCACTGTGTAGTTATAAATTTACTGCCTTTTGTTATGCTCATAATAAAGTTAAGCAGCTATGAGTTTCTGTACATCATCAACAATAAAATACACATTGTGTCATACTGTGTTTGGTCTTCAAGCAGTGAAGATGTACCAGAAAGAATCATGTAGATGCAGAACAATGGGCATGAATGAGAGTAGGAAAATGAACAGGCCAGTGTTCACAGATAGTAGGTAAGGAATGGTCGGAAATGACTGAAACTTAAAAGTACTATTTTACAGTTTGACAACCTTCCTTGTGATACAAAGAATTAAATTAAATTTAGAGCCTATGGAAAGCACAACAACTGATTAAAGATGTGAGAGCTGTCATAAAGCATCGAGACAGGATTTCTGTGTAGCACTTATTCAAGGTGATACCACTTGGGCTGGCAAAAAATTCAGTAGGATTAGGGCATCAAAGAACTGCAGGGTGAATGAGACCGTCATCACAAATCAAAAGAAACTGGAGCAACTCAAGAGAAAGCATAGGAATTACGTAAGAAGCTGCAAAATGGGGAAGATAAAATTCAGAGGCTTGAAGAAGAAAATTGCCAACTAAGGGAGCTACATGAAGTTAATACAAAAAGGAGAAATCATGCCCAACAATGGCGATTACATTGTAAGACATATGGGAAATCCAAATGTAGAGATGGTTTGCTGGCATAAGTGTTGGTCTACTGGAGGAAAACAGAAAGAAGCTAGAAAAGATGGGAAGTGACTATCAGATGATTATGTTACACATTAGAAGTAATGATTTGTGGAGAAGTGTTACCTATGTGATGAGAAACATGTACAACATAGTTACCAAGACTAAACAGCTGTTTTCCTCAGCAAAATTCATCATTAGTAGAGTTACATCAACTGGAGGAAAGAGGAGCAAGTAAATGACATGCTTTTGGGGGTAGCAAAGTGACTGGAAGTGCAGTTTGTGGTCCTCATATCATGGATAGCAGAATGGGATTATGAAGTGGGTGGGTGGCTGGGTGAGTGAGTGAGTGAGTGAGTGAGTGAGTGAGTGAGTGAGGAGTGAGTCAGGTTTAAGGGCCTGTTGACAGCTAGGTCATTTGGGCCTATAGGAATATGATGGTGCATTCACCATAATCAGAGAATCTTCAAATTTGGCAGCGTCGTGAGAGTAACAAGTAGCAGGAATAGCAGTCACAGCAGCTTCAGGGAAATGATAATTCAGATGTACGGACTCATTATTAAGGTGCTACAGGTAAACTACCATAGTATTATGAATAAAATTGTAGAATTTTGGAATTAATATATTTAAATCTTATTATGAAGCAGAAGGTTAGAAACAGTGATGTATATATCATTTGAAAGTAATAAGTCGGCATTTCAAACACAAACATCAGTGAGTTTTGAGTGATGTTTGTGTTTGAAATGCTGACTCATTACTTTCAAATATTTAAAACTGATTATAGGATATTTAGAAGGGACGGGATAGAAGGGGGCAGGGGAATTTTTATTTACAGTACATCAGAATTCAGCACTTAGTACTGGGTGTTGATGATGTAAAATTAATGGCAAACAAAATAATTGATTAAGCAAAGGTAATAGTATCAAAATAATAATTTGCTCCAGACCACCTGGTAAAGTTATTACATACTTTTTCATATACTAGTAGGAAAAATTGTCTTGGAAATGCCAAATAACATGATTTTAGCAGGAAATATAAATCTGCCAAAGTAAACTGTAAAATGTCCATAGGAGGCAAAGCTCAAAATCTCATTAATATGCTGGTTTGGAATCAGGGGTTATTGCAAGCCATTAGAACAGATACTTAGCAAAGAGTTATCCTGGATATATGTTTGTGCAGGCCTGAGTCATTCTTTCCAGGATACACATTTTTACCAGGTATAACAGACCTTAGCTGTTTACAAATAGAGGTAAACTGAAAAAGAAGAAAAAAACAGTCAAAAGGAAAGAAGTAATTACAAGGGTTGTTCAATATATAATGCCCCATATTTTTGTAAAAAGCCATTAATGTATATAGACCACAGTCCTTGTAAGTGCTTGACGTTTGATGTTTCTTCTGTGCACCTGTGAAATTTCAAACCATTCCAGCAGATGACAGAGTTACAACATAGTGACAAAATGGCATCTACATACAACTGTGGCTACAAGCAGCATACTGTTATTGAATTCTTGTGTGCAGTGCACTGCAGTGATGCAGTTGCTAAAGCCAATTGCACAATAAGTAAAGTTAAAGCATCAGAAAATGCAGAAACAGAGATCCATGATCAGCTGTGCACATGGTGCCCTGTCACAGCCATGGCTCCAAACATGCTGAATAGCACAGATGCCATTATTTATGCAGAATGGCACATCACAACTTGGCAAATGGCTTTACAGTTATCTGTCAGTATTGGAAGTATGTGTGCAGTGATCAAGACTCTCACATATTAAAAAATGTGTTCATGATGTGCTCCATGAATGCTCTCAGCAGACCACTAGATTAAAAGGAGATTTCATCTGAATTATTGGAGTACTTTGAGAGCAATGCAGAAGCCTTTTGTCCCCAAGATCATTATAAGGGATAAAAGCTGGATGCACCACTTTGTACTGAAACAAAAAAGCAGTCCACAGTGTGACATCATTTCATTAACCAAAAAAGAAGAAATTAAGGCAACTCATTCTGCAAAAAAGTCATGGTGACAGTATTCTGGGATTGTCATGGTGTCATTCTCTTGCATGTGATGCCAAGAAGGTCAACCATTAGAACAGGAACAATATTTCTATGAGGGATAAGAGGTAGGGAAAAGGAAATTTGTGAATTGTGTGTGGGGGTGGGGAAAGAAAGCATAGAACACTATGTAACAGACTGCAAGGACGTTGCAATGTAGAGAAAAAATGTTTGGGAGGAAAAATGGGAGAAGGTAGAGAAGAGGATAGTAGCTATAAACATGTTAATGGGCAGGGAGGAAGGTAAGAAGTATTGGTGAGTTCTTGCAGAAAGTAAAAGAAAAATGGGCCAGAAATGTAAAGAATATAAGAAAGGAAGATGAGGGGGAAGAATGGGACTAATTAAGTAACAAGGAGACATGGAGGTTAAGAGCTACCTGGCAAAGCAGAAGACCAGGGCGTCATGTAAGCCAAGGTAGCAACAAGATAAAGACAAATAAATGTAGCCAAAAGTTGTAAATTGTAAAATATTGGAATATGCACAGTAAAAATCTAATCTAATCTAATCTAATTCAAAGGCATATGTGAAGACTCAAATAAACTTAGAAATCGTTTCCAATTTGTGTTCTGACAGGAATCTGCAGAAATCTTGCTCCAGCACGATAATGCACATGCACTCACAAGTTTGAGAACCTAAAAACTCATTGTCAAATTGGGTTGGACATCATTGCCTTATGCACTCTGTCCAGACCTGGCACCCTTGGACTGAGACGGGTCACCTGGTCTTGGCGGCATCCGCAAAGTCTTCATGGGCATATTGAGGTCCTCTCAAAACAGTGGCTCCTGGCTTTGGCTTCTGCTTCTGCGGCTCTCTCTCTGGCGCGGAATGGCTATTTTTGGGACGAGGAATTTGAAGGTGGAAGCCTTTTGTTCTAATGCCTCAGCTCACTCAGGGATTTCGGGAACGTAAGGAGCAAGGACTCGTCTGTGCATTATTTGCTACAGAGGTCAAAGATCCAGGGTCATCGGACAAGTAGGAAGCTCCAATCACACTAAAGAATTCTGATATGGAAACAGTTTATTGTCGGTTACCACACGTAAATAAAAACTCGGATACAGCTTGTTTTCTGTTGATGCCCTCGGCTTGCTGGTTTTATAGAAAAAAGATCTTTTGCTGGCATT
This sequence comes from Mantis religiosa, assembly GCA_030765055.1. Taxonomy (NCBI): domain Eukaryota; kingdom Metazoa; phylum Arthropoda; class Insecta; order Mantodea; family Mantidae; genus Mantis; species Mantis religiosa. The sequence goes on along the minus strand of CM060948.1, from coordinate 107,272,216 downwards.
CCAAAACATTCCCCCCGCGGTCGGATTTCACTTGCACTTATTACTCATACGCAGATCTACGGGCCATTTTGGGTGCGATAACCTAATCGCGAGTAGTGCAGGTTTCCGGTCACTAGGTCTGAACAAAACTGGGGGTTTACTATACGTTTTCTAAGATATTTATACACTACTCACCATCCCTGTGGCCTCATTTCAGCTAACCCACCATTGGCCATATTTTCGCACTATACATAGCGTGGGTGGCATTCTGCCTTCTGATAGGCTGCAAAATATCTGCTGAGACCTGTTTGTTTCCCTTTTCACCCAAAACAGACGCTCTGGTGCAACCTTGAACTCCGCTCTGGTGCAACCTTGAACTCCAAACTTGTACAAAAGCCTTCTACCCTTAGGATACGTGGACAATGGTTTCTAGTAAACAAAGTCATAAAATCTCCCTTAGGAGAACTTAAGCTTTGCCTGCAAGCCGCGAACATTTCACATGTGTACATATATAAGAAAAATAATATACAAAATTAAACCATATACAAGAATTATTATAGATACCTCATACATAGATAATGGATAAATAATTATATAATTGTTTTCGGGCTGGATGTAACTTTCTGTCCCAAATGCCCCAATTATAGAAGTGAGAAGACAGAAAGAATCTGTAAAAGTATGTCTTTTCAGTTCTACAATTTGATTCCTCTGTGTTTAAATTATCCTACAGGACTTCCATAATATTATCTACTAAGTGTATATCTACTTTACAATGCATACACCTTTAAACACTTAATCACTCATTACAAAGATCTTTTTATCTGGTTCTCCACCATTCCTTTCATTGGGGTGGTATTGTTTTCTGACCCTCGTCAAACTTGAGTTTGAAAACTCAAGTGCACTGTTTGCACTTTCACTACCATATGTTGCGTATTGGTCTCATTTATTTTACACTGAAATTCTTGTTACCTTTTGAAAGTCAATTGTTTACAAATTTCTCTCTTCATTTTCTTTTACAAGGCAATCACAATCTAATCATTCAGACAAGTATAATTTAACCAATAACCCCCTTATCTGTGCTTATACACTAGTACTACACATAATACTAAATCTACGGTATGCTAAGACTAAATTTTCTATTTATATATGACCAGTTTATATTTCTTTACATTTTTCAAAGATGTGGCGACCTATTAGCTACTTTTCTCTCTTTTTCATGACGGGTCTGGCGGAAGGGTTTTATATGGTTTCAGCAACTGTTTGTGAAATCGTCCAATTATCTTCTCCAGGTGTTCTAGCTCAGTTAGTTCGAAGGAGTCTGTACCGAACCTCTTCTTGACTACGAATGGTCCCCTGTATATGTCATGCACTCAGAAATATTCTTTTTGGAGAGCATTATACTTGACTTGATCCTCCACTAATACTTTGTTGCCGATATTTATCTCCCACTTCTTTTTCTTCTTCCGATGTCTTTCCTTTCTTTTCTCCGCCTTTTTATCCATACATTCCTTCGCTTTTATCAGCATTTCTTCTACTGTCATTTTTTAAATAACCTCATTCGCCTGCGATCTTAATGCTATAGGCAATTCCCTATACTTGTGTGTGTAAGGCCGCGGATTCTTGACTTGAAAGCTATGTTTGTAAATTTTGCATCTCCCCGGTTTTTCTGAAAATACATTTTTATTATTTTTCAAAATGTCATATAATACGTTCTTCTGTGGCTCGCTTAGATTATGTACCATTGCAAGCTTATCCTTCATTTCCATCTTCACTTTTTCTAGGAACATTATGCTATGTCTATTTGGGTTTTTACCTGGGTGGCATTCTTTCCGGTCAACCCTTTCGCTTTCATCTGTTGGGTCGCATATTTCCTCCTCACTTCTGTGCACGATTTCTCTAATTTCAGTTTCGGTTTCTGTTCCAATGCACTGAACAAAGAATCCTTCTTCTGCAAGCATTTCCTCCTTGGCCGTCCGATATATTTTCCCTTTGTATTGTTCCTCTAAGAAGGAAATAACGTGGTTGACATCCTCTATTGTAAAACTCAGTGTTTTGTTAACAAAGCTGATGCTGGCCGTTAGCTCGTACAATATATCACACCCAATGTGGAAATCGCATATCAAGTTACTTATTGTGAGAAAGATGAACTCAAATATTATATAACTATTTGTAACAAAAACTTCACTTATCTCAAGAAAATGATGTTAATTCTTCTAATTGAGATCGATTTCACAAACAAATTGCATAATTATACAAACATCATTTTCTTAAGATAACTGAAGTTTTTGTTACAAATAGTTATATTTGTGTAATATTCATTGCTTCACTGTAGCTAGCTTCATTTTCTACGTAATGAACTCAAGTGTTTTTGTTCCTATCTTTATGTTTAACAGTACCTGGAATCTTACACGCTGAACTTCTTTATTTACGGCCACACGACAAACAAGGTTTTTCGTAGATAACGTCATTCATTTCAATTCTCTATCAAGCAGATGGTGGTATATCTGAGAGCTACGTACGCTAACAGATGCACTGGAATCAATGTAAGCTTTGTATTTCTGGTTCTCAATTTCATTTTTTATCCGAGGTGAATCCATTATTTCCTGTTCTGACTGATGTTGGAAAGTCGCTAGCATTTCTCCTGACTAACATTATTTTGGGTCCCTTATTTTCAGAATTATATCTGCTGGCTGGGATCAAAATCGAACCCTCATCTTGATCCATTAACAGTATGAAGGCTGATCTTGCTCATTAACGTTTTGATTCATGTTTCTCCATTTTCCTCCTAGTCCGATGAGTTTTGTTTCTCCTCTCAATGAAACTGTCGATCTTGCGTGCGAGGAGGGCTGTTATATGTTCTCGTTCTAGGTGCTGCACACTCTTCTTCATAATTACCATATCTGCCGGATTGTTCATTCCTATGGTCCCTTTGTCCGTTTTGAAGTCCCCTACGGTAACCACGATGTCGGTATCCGTGTTCTGTCGTTATGACATTAATTTGGGGTTCTCTTCTGGGTCCTCAGTTCAAATACCTATTCCATTTGTCGAACCTTGGCATTTCCAGCTCCTATTGACCTTGAATTTCCTGATCTCTCGGACGAGTAGAATAATGGTTTCTTCTGGGGGAATACTGATTTTGCCCGCAGGAACACCCTCTTGGATTTTGATACTGTTCGAAATTTTGTCAGAAATTTCTATTCTCTTGCCTGCTTTCAAATGCAGAAATCAATCTATTTGTTCTGGAATGTATCACGGCTTTGCAATACACAGGTAATGAGTACTCCTTTCTGGAAAATGTTGAATCACCATGTTGATAAATTCAGATTCCGACACTGGCAGTTGCAACAATCTGCTGTTCTACACTTGTTTGAGCAAATAATCCAACATGGACTGCGAAGAATACTCCTCGTATTGTCCATTGCTTAACGCAGAGTGCACTGAATTTTGTGTGTTTATGTTCCAGAATTTATTTAAAAACATCTGACAGAATAATTTGTAACTTTGATTTTCTCTGTCAGTCTCACCCATTGTTGCAATTTTGGACGTAACCCTTGCCGAACAATTAACATTTTATATTGCTCAGGGACTTGTTTCAACATGAAGCACGGTTCCAAATCTGAAACGTACTGTTTCGGATGGTCGCCATGTTCCTCGTCAAACCTAGGAATGTCTATCTCATTTAACAGGTAATTGAACCCTCTACCCATGTGAAAACTAGCAGCATAATTTTGATGATTACAACCATATGTTAGCTCAACTGGTATGTGAGCTGGGCATGCGGCCTTGCTTCCCTCACATCTTAAATCACTAGTTATACAAGAATTGCTCGAACAACCATTTGACTTACAATTTTTTACACTGCTAACATTAGAAGCATCTTTTTGACTATTATTTAGTTGTTCAAGAGCCCTATTTATTTCACTTATTCTGCTCTTGGCTGAAACAATTCGAATTTTGATCTTGTGGTGTTTACTTTCTAAGCTTCCATTTACAGATTTTAAATCCCTTTCCATTTTGCTTTCAAATTCCTTTTGCTTTCTGAGAACATTTTCATTACCCTGTTTAAAATCACCACATAATCGAATCTCGAGTTGCTCGTTTACATGTTCACTTGTTTCCTTGTGGCTAATTATTTAATTTCTAATTACAAATAATTTTGTTTCTACGCTACTAGACAATTTATCCATATGGGATTGTAGGTTAATCTGCCCTGATTTGACCTCAATTTTTTCCTCCTGTTTAGCTAAGTTTTCATTCATTTTACTCTCTATTTCTCCCTGTCTGGCATCTAAATATTGCTTTACTTCTATACTAATTTCCTTGCCAATTGTATCCAACTGACTTTTTTAGTTCTCGTTGCTGACGGTTAGTTTACTCATTTGTTCCTGCAGGCTACGATTATTTGAATTTAACTGCTCTTGGATCTGTTTACTTAGCTCACCTAAAGTTAAGCTATTTACATTGTCTGTCTCAGTACCACTCATCCCTTTCATGTTTGGTGTATTCCTATTACCTACTGTTTTGCCATTTCTTAGAAATGTTAACAATTTCCAAAGTTTGCTAATTCTTATTTTACAGAGATTCATGCATCTTCCAGATGAATACACTATAAATATATAATTTACTGTCTCTTACTTTTCGTTGCAGTGTTGGTACTTATCCCACGTGGTTTTGATGCTTTTCCCGCGTTGGAAGACTTGAAGTTCTCGTTGTATGTCCCTACCTTTGAGCTTCTTACTCGGTGTATTCCATGGAGTAGCAGTTTGCTCCAAACTTTGGGTGTTGGATGCTTCCTCATTTGTTCTGGCACCACGTTGGCTGAGCCAAATTTCAGATAGGTGCCCTGGTCTCAGAGGAGTTCGTAAAGTCTTCGTGGGCATTTTGAGGTCCTCTCAAAATTGTGGTTCCTGGCTTCTGCTTCTGCAGCTCTCTCTCCGGCGCAGAATGGCTATTTTTGGGACGAGGAATTTGAAGGTGGTAGCTTTTTGTCCTAATGCCTCGGCTCACTCAGGGATTTCAGGAACATAAGGAGCAAGGACTCGTCTCTGCATTATTTGCTACAGAGGTCGAAGATCCAGGGTCGTCGGATGGGTAGGAAGCTCCAATCACACTAAAGAATCCTGATATGGAAACAGTTTATTGTTGGTTACCATACGTAAATAAAAACTCAGATACAGTTTGTTTTCTGTTGATGCCCTCGGCTTGCTGGTTTTATAGAATGAAGATCTTTTGCTGGCATTCCGAAACATTCCCCCGCCGTCAGATTTCACTTGCACTTATTACTCACACGTGGGGTCTACGGACCATTTTAGGTGCGATGACCTAATCGCGAGTAGCACAGGTTTCCTGTCACTAGGGAAGGTTTACTATATGTTTTCTCTGATATTTATACACTACTCACCATCCCCATGGCTTCATTTCAGCTAACCCATCATTGGCCATATTTTCGCACTATACATAGCGTGGGTGGAGTTTTGCCTTCTGATAGGCTGCAAAACATCTACCAAGGCCTGCTTGTTTCCCTTGTTTTCCCAAACTTTCACCTAAAACAGACACTCTGGTGCACCACGAACAGTGTATCTCAGATGCGAGAGCCCCTAGTGGTATACCGGGGAAATATATGAGTCAAATGGAGAATTTAATGTCAGGATGGCACGTTGGCCATGGTAGCTCAATGGGTTAGATCGACTGAACGGAAACCAGGAGATCCGTGGTTCAAATCCCAGCCATGGCATTGAATTTTTCATGTTGACTCTAAGTCATAAATTCTCCCTTACGAGAACTTAAACTTTTCCTGCAAGCCGCGAACATTTCACATGTGTACATATATAAGAAAAATAATACATGAAATTAAACCATTTATAAGAATTATTATAGATACCTAATATATAGATAATGGATAAGTAATTATATAATAATTGTTTTCAGACTGTAAGGAAGTTTCTGTCTCAGGACTTACTGCTTAAAGATTCTTTGGGGGGGGGGGGGGGGGGGAATTCACGCATGAAAACATGGGTATACATTTGGGAAATGAGCTTTTACCAGCAGGAAATACATGCTCTCATACAAAATTGGCATTAAGGTCATTGAATGTGATGGAGACTATGTAACAAAATAGGACATGGACAAGAGAAGTCAGTATATATTGTCACTAAATTCTGACTCTTTAGGGTAAATATGTTCAGAAAAAAAAATGAAAGGCATTATATATTGAACATCCCTTATAGTTTTTAATTTCCAGAGCTGATGTGAACACTATTCAAATGTTGCTTCATGAACAATTGTTCCGAAACACTTATTTTGGAAACAGTTAAAACATTTGCTCCATAGAAAGTTATTAAACAACTGCTGATCCAGAAGTTTATACAAAATCTATTAGGATACTTAAAAGAAATGCTAGAGCACATTTCATAAAAGGAAGAAATCGGAATGGTACGAGGGCTGTTCAATAAAGAATGATCATAATTTTTTACGGTCATAATTTTTCACACTTATATTCTGTTAGCTTAATGTGAAACAAACATGCCGAAGTAGTTTCATTGTTGGTACTCCTGGTTACCGCCTGTGAGAACCAGACAAGTTCAGACATGTTCAGTATCGCCTACTGCTGCAATGGAGGTAACATGCAGTTAAAGTTGATGTTAGAGGAAGATCTGGAGTTTCTTTCAAAAGTAATCACTGCTGATGAAACTTGGTTACATGATTTTGACCCTGAGAGCAAACAGCAAAGCTCAGTGTGGAAATCTTCATCACCAACCCCCAAAAAAGCAAAAGTGGTTGCTTCTGCTGGAAAATTTATGGTCATCTCATTCTTTGATATTCACGAAATGGTTTATCAGCATGTTGTACCTACACACACATCAGTAACTGGACAATACTACAGGGATGTCCTGAAAACATTGCAAGTCCATATCAGGTACAAAAGACCACATTTCCATGAAGCAGGCTGGATGCTGCAACAACATAATGCGCAGCTGCATATTGCCAATGTTGTTGCTGAATATCTTGCAAAAATCAACGTGAAGTGCACCCCTCACCCTCCCAATAGTCCGGATTTAGCCCCATGTGACTCTTTTCAATTCCCTAACTTGAAGAAACGCCTTCGTGGGAGGCATTATCCATCATCAAAAGCAGTGGTGAAGGCTGCGGAGGCGATTTTGAAGGATCTCTCAAAACATGGTTTCCAGCATGTCTTTGAAGACTGGCAGAAATGCTGGGACAAGTGCATCGCATTCAGGGGAGACTATTTTGAGAAGGACCATCAAAATGTTGAGGATGAATAAAGGTACGTTGTCAAAAAATATATATATATGATCATTCTTTATTGAATAGCCCTCATATTTTAATAGATTTTTTAAACAATTAGCTATACAATTACAAGATGAAAAGTTGTAAGTTCAAGAACAATTCTTAAAATAACTTCTTAGTGGGATAAATAATTGTTGGAGATCATTTCACAATTATCTAAGTATGTGCAGGGGCAATAAAGTGCATACCAGTTCTTAACAAATAAGATTGCTATACTAAGAACAAAGTGAACATTTTATATTCAAATTTTGTATATGTCTTTCACAAATTGGATGATAATTCTTAACAGGAAATTGGGGATAGTAAAAAAATTTCTTTTTGAAATAATGGATTTCAAATTGCACAGAAGGATCAATGTTGCAGAACTGAAAATTGAGAGAGCCGATAACATACCTGCTGAAATACTGAAAATTGGGTAGAAATAATGATTCTCTATCAAATGCTTTTAACAGGGAGGGAAATAAATAAAGGAAGACAGAGAGAGAGTGAGAAAGAAAGAAAGAAAGAAAGAAAGAAAGAAAGAAAGAAAGAAAGAAAGAAAGAAAGAAAGAAAGAAAGAAAGAAAGAAAGAAAGAAAAAAAGAGTGGGAGGAAAGAAGGGAAGGGAAGGGAAGGGAAAGGAAGGAAGGAAGGAAATAAGGAAGGAAGGAAGGAAGGAAGGAAGGAAGGAAGGAAGGAAGGAAGGAAGGAAGGAAGGAAGGAAGGAAGGAAGGAAGGAAGGAAGGAAGGTAGAACATCAATTGCAGAATTAGCTATTATTACACCAGTTAATCCTGTAGTATGAAAAGAAAACTGAATAAGGAGGAAAACAAAAAATGTGTTGTTGCCAAAACCAATTAGTATTGGTACTCAAAAATCAGTATCCATAATAAAAAATACTGGCATCATCCCATCCCTGATTTCCACCAATGGAGACTGCCTGTATTATTAATATTCAAAAGGCAAATTGTAAACAAAGAAAAATGTTACCTTCCTCCTCCAACAGAAGCTGCACCAAAATGGTCTCCCATATCATCATCATCTGTATCTGCTGCTGCCCCAGGTTCTTCTGAAGGTTTCTCAGGCTCTTCGGTTACCTGCACTGGAACCTCACCTGATGTATCCTCAGGTGCATCATCAAAAAGACCACCCTCAAAAAGTCCACCAGCTAGAAAAATAGCAGTATTACTTGCTGTGTTAATATTAGAATTAATGAAAGTATTTAAGGAAATAAAAAGCCAATATTAAGTCCCAAACTTATATATATATATATAATTTTTTTTCCAGATAATCTAAAAACTAGAAACTATTACACTATAGCAATATCAAAAAATGTGAACTTACAACATTGCATTCAAAAGTAATTTGCACTCCATAATAGATTAGCCACCAATGCATGGCACAGTCCTCTTGTAGTTTAAGTAAGGGAGTTTCCTTGATCTTTATGGTAGTGCATTATACAAACTAAACCAAAAAAGTAAATCAACTATTACAAACTGGTATACTTGAATTTATTAATAAACTTAAGACTTTCTCTATGCTTCTTTCAAGTTTATACTTTGACTTTTTTTTAAGTTAATTGATGGAAATTATTCATTTCTTCATACTAGCCATATACAGGCTAAGATATTGGACTGATAGAGTCAACATGAATAATTCAATGCCACGGCCAGGACTTGAACCATGGATCCGTGGTTCAAATCCCGGCCGTGGCATTGAATTTTTCATGTTGACTATCAAACTTAAGACTATTTTGCATTGAGTAGTATGCTCTTTGTCGCAGCATGTGAAATATCTACTCTTCCTGCTTTGGACAGCAGTTGCCCCAGAAGTGGGCTTGGACATCCGCTGCCTTATTTTTGTCTCCACTACACCTATTTAGTATTTATTTTAAATTCCGCCCTTTCATGGTCATCTCTGATCATGTGTTGTTGAGCATGTTATTTTAATGGGCCAAAACCTTAAGTCACAGGGCCAGAAGTCCGCTTAAATGATGCCACTTTTAAGTCTGTGGTTTTATTTGGTGTCTGCTAGCTAGTCTTACAATATTTATGTGGTAAATAGGGTACCTGTAATTCTCAAATTTAATTTGACATTATTTAATTGAAAAACCTATTTTCAGTCTGATTTTAACACTATCACTTGCATTTTTATATTACCGACTATTTTCGGAAGCTGTAGTCCCTCCATAATATAAAAAGGTAAGTGACAAAATGTTAAAAACCAACAACAGCCTGATTTTTAAAAGAAGATAAATGAAAGTTGTCAAGCAAGGGATATGGAGGGTAAGAGGGGAAAGGCATTGCTATGGAAATGTAAACAAAGGTTGCCATATTAGTTACTCTGGTTAATCAACTGTTCCTCAGGTCATTTATCACTACTTATGTGCAGAAAACAGTTTGCTTGAGGATTCAGTTGGCTTGTGTATTGTTAGCTTAGTTTGTTAAAACCTAATAAAATATTATTAAGTTAATTAATGGAAATTAATCGTTCTTCAACACTACCCCTGTATAGGCTAAGGTTTCAGATAGACTGAAAAATGCAATGCCATGGCCAGGATTTCAACCACGGATCTCCTGGTCTCCATCCGGAATTTCTTAACCATTGAGCTACCATGGCCAACATGTCGTCATGACATTAAATTCTCCATCTGACTCACAAATTTCCCGGTAAACCACTAGGGGTTCTCAAATTCGAGATACATGCCATTTGTTGTGATTTACTATTGTAAGTACTTGAGTCTCAGGCTTCATCATTAAACCTTTATTTTAAGTTAATTGATGGAAATTAATTGTTCTTTCACAATAGTCATGTATAGGCTAAGGTTTTGGATGGATAGTCAGACTGAAAAATTGAATGCCATGGCCGGGATTTGAACCACATATCTCCCGGTCTCCATCCGGTTGCTCTTAACCATTGAGCCACCATAGCCAAGGTGCCGTCATGACATTAAATTCTTTATCTGACTCATATGTTTCCCGGTCAAGTACTTACAATAGTAAGTTGCCACAAACAATGTGTATCTTGAATATGAAAACCCCTAGTGGTTATCACGTTTATCCCCTTCATGTAAGCTGCTTTCTTTTCTAAAATAAGCAGAGCTATTTGAAGGAAGCCTTAGCTCTTTGAACAAAGTCCTCCATGATCTGGGATTTGAGTTCAAGAAATAAATAACAGAAAATTGACACTCGAAAGACCAGATACTGTAGTACTAAAGGGATTTGTTTTTAAGAGAAATGTTGAATAAGAACTTGCATGATATAGAGTGGTTGGATGAAACCTGGGGAAATGCTGAGGAAATACTGTGTCCAAAGGCTGGACTAACAGCACACTGGCTAGTACCACAAAAGGACAAAGTCATGCCAGTACATTGCATAGTTTTGTTGATGATACCCTCCTGCTCTTCGGATTGAACAAACTGAGGACTATCACAGACGTGGACAGTCACCATGAACTCCAGCGGGGCAAAATTCTGGCATATTGGCGGTGTAGATATGATTATATCAATTGATAGTCATTAATAAACTATTTAAAAGAAACTCACCCCCCTGTGAAGATGTTATGCAGCAAAATTGTATTGAAAACAACTTATTTTTGTTCTTAAAGTAGGCTAATACACACTGAATGTGCATGTTTTCGGTGAGATGAGATAACCTCAAATGCTGCTTATATGTTTCGAGTATTGAGAGGGTAAAGAGGGGGATATGCATAATTTGCTATCTGCTTCTCGGCACACATTGCAACTTCCCACGTGGAGACACGACCTTCACTTATCTTCTTTTAAAAATCAGACTGTACAAATTGCTTTTTCAATTCATTTTGAGTCATTGTTACTAAATTCCTCCAATCACACGTAATTGATATTTGTTTACATATTGTTTACCTGCAGGATTCATGTAAATAATCCATGTAAATTCATAAATTTATTCTGGATTTAGTGAATGTGATGCTCATGTACTTGCGATTTTTCCTATGATGTGTTTATACGAATACATACTATATTTGATTGCCATTCCTTTATTCCATCACTATTTGGGCTGTTCTCTGTGTAAAATTTTAAGAGGTTTTACATTAAAACTAAATTGTTAAAAGGGCATCCATGAGTCAGCTCATTGATTATCGATCCCAAAACCTGTACCTCTGTTTATCCTTGTTAGACAGGGCAAATACATAGTACTGATATATAGTCTAGTTGTAGTGAGAATAATCATGATTCAGCTGAAGAAAGAGCAGCATAACAGTAGTTATGAATATGTGAGCACACCCTAAAACTATTTAAATTCTCTTTAATATATGAGGAAATTCAGTACATATGTTGATGAAAAAGTCAAAATATCTAAGTCAATAAAAAAATGGCCTCCAGTAGTGTTTAGAATGAACCCCACAAGTTAATCTAAGAGCCTTCTTTTGCAAAGTAGAAGTCTTATTTGCCAAAGAATAATAATCCTAATAATGTACATTGCAATTAACATGTGAATAACATGAGCATAATAGAGCTACATTTATACATCCTTAGTAACATTATGGCTTCAAATTCTTAACATAAATAATTTTTTTAATGTAGTTAATTGAGGACAGACATAAGTAATGCCTACATCATCATAGCTGCTCAACACAGCAGTCATACAATAGTTACTAGAATGATCGGCAGACTTCCCTCTACTGCATCAGTTAGAGATAAGTACTATTGTGTGTTTCAAATGCGAAGAGTTCTCGCCTGAAGTGAAATCAGATGTGTTAGCGCATTCAGCATTGCACCTCGTTAACCCCACTCTTTTTATATTCCCCCCCCCTCTCTCTCTCTCGCTCTCTCTCTCTCTCTCGCACACTTGTGAGTCTTCTTGGCACTACACGTAAGGGAATGCAAACTGAATTTTCCAAAGTTTTATAATAATGCAGTTGTTTAAATCACAATTGCAACATAGATATTCATATATTACGCACATGTTTTAAATATATAGTTTAAAAATAATTATAGTTCATGAATTACTTATTTTTCTAATCCAACGAAAATGCCAGCGGTGCATCCATATTGTAACGGGAGCACTGGAGCACCCTGTAAACCAGCTGGGAACGGAAGGCAGGGGGGAGGACCGCGTTAGCCACACCTCCTCCTCGTTTGTCTTGTAGTGGTGACAGGCTGTGGTCAGGGGAAAAAATGACTGTGTCGCCTGTTTCTCCTACACCTGGTTCTCGATCTTTCTGTTACTAGAACAATCTTGTAAACACCAGAGACGTCTAGAAACCGGCGATATTCCTATATAAAGAAGGTTACAGACAGACAGAGTTGAGTTGTTAGTCAGTCAGTTGTTGGTTTGGTCAGTCAGTCAGTTGGTTAGTGTGTGAATGAGGACAGTTCTTGGTGTAAGAAGGCAGTGTTAGTCAGTGACGTGTTAATGAACGAAAAGATTGTGCAACGGAAGACTGTACGTAACTGGAATGTGTACCGGAGCTTACGTAACCGCGAGTACAGTGAAATTGTAACGGACGAACTGGTGAATTGTAATTGTTGCAGCACGTAATTCTGTGTAATTGGCAAGAGTTTAACTGTAAGTCGGTGGAAATAAAGAACATTTTTGAGTGGTGAAATTGGACTTTTCATTTCACGAACCCACAAAGTCACACTGGTGTCAGGAAGCGGGAAGATAACATCACCGAACATTACAACCATGGACGCGGCATTGGAGAAAATTTTAGAGATGATGATGGAAATGAAGGCGGAACTGAAAGAAATGAGGACGGCAAATGAAAACCTCGCTGCAAAAACAGAAGCGGCAAACGACAACATCATAGGGAAGATGGAAGAAATGAAGGCCGAATTAACAGCGAAGACGGAAACCGCTAACAACAACTTGGCCACGACAATGACCTCAAAGATGGCCGAACTGACAACGGAAATGAAGGCGGCGAACGAGGCTCTCGCCGCAAAGTTTGAGGAACGGTTGGCCGGCGTGAGGGCCAACAACATCGCAAAACCCCTCACCCGCCTGACGGAGGAAAACCGGCCTTATGTGTGGACGGAGGACGCCGAAGACGCTTTCCAGCACCCGAAGGGGACCCTGTGCAGTGCTTCAATTTTGGGTTTCCCACAACCGGGTGGCGCCTTCATTGTGGACACCGACGCCAGCGACCACTGCATTGGAGGTGTCCTATCGCAGATCCAGGACGGCCACGAGCGCACAAGAGTGGAAGAGGAGGAGCGTGCCGCAGCAGTCCGAGTAGTTGTGGCAGTGCCTGCTGAAGGCTGGGATAGCGCAGGCCTGAGGAGGGAGCAGCTGGTGGACGCAGACTTGGGGCCACTCTTGAGGGAAGTGGACGCAGGGACGAGACCAACCTGGGAGGACATCGCACCGAGGAGCGCCACCTACAAGTCGCACTGGGCCCGATGGGACTCGTTGAAGACCAGAGAGGGCGTGCTGTTCCGGGTATGGGAGTCACCCGATGGGAAGGCGCAGAGAGGACAGTTGGTACTTCCCCGGAGCAAGGTCCCGGAAGTCTTGGAGGAAGTGCACGCCGGTACTTCAGGAGGACACCTGGGAGCGAACCGAATGATTCACAAACTACGGCAGCGCTACATCTGGCTGAGACTCCGAGCAGATGCTAGTGGTACACCTGGACCGCCTCGCACGCTACGATGGGGCTGTTCGAGGCGAACAGCTTTGAGGAGGGAGCAGTGTAACGGGAGCGCTGGAGCACCCTGTAAACCAGCTGGGAACGGAAGGCAGGGGGGAGGACCGCGTTAGCCACACCTCCTCCTCGTTTGTCTTGTAGTGGTGACAGGCTGTGGTCAGGGGAAAAATGACTGTGTCGCCTGTTTCTCCTACACCTGGTTCTCGATCTTTCTGTTACTAGAACAATCTTGTAAACACCAGAGACGTCTAGAAACCGGCGATATTCCTATATAAAGAAGGTTACAGACAGACGGAGTTGAGTTGTTAGTCAGTCAGTTGTTGGTTTGGTCAGTCAGTCAGTTGGTTAGTGTGTGAATGAGGACAGTTCTTGGTGTAAGAAGGCAGTGTTAGTCAGTGACGTGTTAATGAACGGAAAGATTGTGCAACGGAAGACTGTACGTAACTGGAATGTGTACCGGAGCTTACGTAACCGCGAGTACAGTGAAATTGTAACGGACGAACTGGTGAATTGTAATTGTTGCAGCACGTAATTCTGTGTAATTGGCAAGAGTTTAACTGTAAGTCGGTGGAAATAAAGAACATTTTTGAGTGGTGAAATTGGACTTTTCATTTCACGAACCCACAAAGTCACAATATAGCTGTGAATGTTACATTAAGAGATAATTCATCATTGTCACTGTCTTCATTGTCTGAGTATTGCAAATTTATGATGATAGGTTCCAAATAGTTTATCTGATGTCTCACGCAGTTTTCCCAGTCTTGTTATGTTCCCTGTCAATTTCTTCATGAATCAGTTGTTTGTCAGTTTAAAAGCATTATTTCTGTTTGTAACATAATTTGAGCCCACATTAACCCACTTGGATTGTTCTGGCAGTTATAAGGGGGAAAGTGGATCGTGTATCATTTCAATTGCAAGATGATCCAGCTGATGCATTTTTTCATGGTTTTTAAATGGAAGAACAACTGAATAACACTGCTTTGAAATCTCTAAAGTAAATAGAGGTTACGAACCATTCATAAAAAAGAGTATAATGTGACAAGTCACGTTCTGCCTATGCACCATTCTACAGGCTAGAAGGAAGTGCCTTGTTTCCTCTTGCTCAAATTTAACAAACACCTTAGGTTATTCAAAGTATTTCTTTTATCAAGTCATGTGAAATGTTTACGTTTCAGTTCTGAGTAATTACAAATATACGTACACGAATACATGTCAACCAATAATGATATTCATTACAGTGCTTACATCACGATGCATTATTATAATAGTACTTTATTTATTTGTATTAGGAAAACCATATGAGCTAAAAAAAATGGGGTTTTTACGTTTATGTTAAATACATTGCTCTCTACCTTCCTCATGGATCAGTCTTTGCAATATCTGAATTTCTGTCTTAGTGCAAATAGTATTTATTAGAGATTGATTAGGTTGGCACTCTCACACACCACTTAGGATGAATGCAATATAACACCACAGGACTCTGATTGGTTGCTCACCTAGTAGCACTTAAGGACAGTCATCATCCCACTTGAAACAAATAAAAGCAGTGAATGGTTATGTTGTGATGGAGTAAATAATAGATCTCTGTGCAGTAGCTCTGTCTTTAAAATTGAAGTAATAATCTGTTATTGAATTCTTGACAGTAAAAGGTGTCACACATAGGAAATTCATTGGAGAACGCAGGCTTTTTATGGTGCTTGTGTTGACCTGAGCACTGTGAATCTTTGGACCTGTAAGTTTAAGGATGCTAATCCATGAACAACTAATTTGCAAGATATGGAAAAAATTGGGCAGCAACCAATGAGTTCCACATAGACAAAGTTGACAGATTGATTCAGAATGAGCATTGTATCACCGAACAAGCAACTGCAAGCATAATCAGCATTTTTAAAGAGCATGTAGGTCACATCAAAATTTTTTCCTGCAGCATGACAATGCCAAAACACGCACTTTATGTGCCCCCAAAGCAGAACTTCAGAGATTGAATCTTACCACCATACAGCCTAGATTTAGCACTATGATTTCCATCTCTTTCAAGAAATGAAAGAAGATATGTGGAGACAGCATTATGCACCTGATGATGAAACTGAGAGAACTGTGAAAGGCTGGCTGTGGAAATAGTGCTGACTTCTTCCAGGGCAGTTTCAAAAAACTTGTATTTTGTTGCAGAAGTGTACCCGGAAGCCTGACAGTTATGTAGAAAAGTAAATATAGGAAAATAAAGAGCCCATTCTGAGATTTATTTCTGCATCTGATTTATTAAAATATTCCTGTCCATACATGAAGCTAGAGCCATTACTTATCACTATACTCTCGCATCAGCTTACCTTCCTACATGTGAATACCTAGAACCTTTAAAAGATTCAGAATAAGTATTACATTTATATTGCATATCAGTCGTCTTTTCACTAAAATTCTCCATTTAAAGAAGCTTCTTTCACTTCATTCTGTCATTCCTAACAAATTTATTCATAGATCATATGTTAAATTTTATTCCGAGGCTTTCTTTTCTACTGTGATTCAAGCAGCAAGTTTCCATAATTGAAGCTAGCATTAGACAAAACACGATTTAGACAGAATGTCTAAAAATAGCAAAAAGAAAACCTATATTTAAAAAAGGAACTCATACAGAAGTTAAAAGTTCCAGACCTATTTCTCTATTATCAGTATTTTCCACAGTAATAGAAAAGGTCATATATAACAGAATAAAAACATTTATCCTACAGAATAATATACTTTCAGCCTCACAGTTTGGATTCAAGAAAGAAAAGAAAAAAAAAAACCGACAACAGCATTAATCTTAATGAACTTCATAAAAAAATTAGACAATTCTGAACACTGCAGTGGCATATTCCTAGATCTGTCAAAAGCCTTCAATTTTGTAGATCATTATATCCTACTTAATAGGCTATATAAATATGGAATAGGAGGAGTGGCATATGACTGGTTTAGATCCTATCTGCAAAACCGAAAACAAGTATTAGAAATAGAATTCTTTTATACCAATAAAAAAGAGTTTAGATCAACACTTTCAAATAGGCGAAAAATAGAATATGGTGTACCTCAAGGATCTGTGCTGGGACCTTTACTATTCCTCTTATACATTAATGATTTCACATATGACCTTAATCAGGATTTAACTTTTTGCTTATTTGCTGATGACACAATCATTCTGATTGCCAATAAAAATCATGAAACTCTAAATTTAAATGCCCATA
The DNA here is from genome assembly GCA_030765055.1 of Mantis religiosa. Classification (NCBI taxonomy): domain Eukaryota; kingdom Metazoa; phylum Arthropoda; class Insecta; order Mantodea; family Mantidae; genus Mantis; species Mantis religiosa. The sequence goes on along the minus strand of CM060948.1, from coordinate 107,255,103 downwards.
ACTTATCTAACTACATAACATCATGTTTCAAACAAATTGTGTATTAACAAAGAAAAAAGTCTAACACTGAGATTTCACCACAATAATAAAAATGAAACCGTTGCAAAATTACCTTAAATGGAGAGATAAAATACTCTTGACAAAACAAAATTTCTTGCACTATGAGTCAATCACTATCTGAACTGTAATATACACATACAAGAATTAATAACACTCAGGCAGTCACGCTATCAGATGTCGACACTAGAAAGCTGTGTATGTATTCAGACACTAAGAGTGGTGCACTTTGCAAAAGTCCATTCATTTACATCTTATGGAATAACCTTATGGGGAAAGAGCAGTGAAGTGATAAAAATATTCAGGATCCACAAAAAAATTATTCGAATTATGCTAAATCTGTCAAATACTACGAGCTGTAAGCCATATTTTAAGTTCTTAGGAATATTGCCATTGCCATGCGCATACATACATGAAACCATTGTACAAATAAAAACCTGCCTCAAAAACTTTGACAAAAACTCGGACATTCATAATCATAATACAAGAGGTAAATGTAAAATTAACTCAACATAATAGCAAAATATTTGAGAATAGTTTTTATTATCAAGGTGTAAAATTTTACAACAGTCTACCTCTGGAAATTAAAAATACACAGTTGGTAGCTAATTGTAAAAAGGTTCAGAAATTCTTACTTGATAATGTTTTTATACAGTGGATGAATTCTTGGCATTTGAATAATTAAATAAACTCATAAATACATAGTAGTTTATAGTTTGACTTATGTAATACTTTCACAAACTGTTTTATGTGATATTCATTTGTAGGAAGTACAATTAATGCATAACAACTTTTGAAAGTAATGAGTCACTGTTTCTAACCTTTTGCTTCATAATAGCATTACAACTTGTTTTTTCTAGTTCTGTTAAACCAGGTTTCATATCCAGCCATATTCTCCTGTAAATTTAAGCAGTTTCAAGATTTTCTCCCCTAAATTCTTCATTGTGAACCAATATTTTAAAAGTATTGTCATTAGTTCATTAACTTTCCTTTGATCCCTACCCTTCCCAGTTCTATTTGTGGATTCTATTATTTGAGGCTTTTGGTAGTCCTAAAACAAGTTTGCAAAAATTCCTATGAATCATGTCTACAAATTAGTCACTCCTTGCCGAAATCCTATACTTCACTATACATTAGCCAATAGCCTGGACTACTGCCAAATGTATTCCCTTCATCATTTTATATGCAGTCATGTTAAGTTGTACCTACAGGCACTAATACCTTTTAAGGCTAATTTTTCTTTTGTCAAAGTTTTTGTTTGTTTATTCCAATCACTTTGCTGTTGAATCTATTCTTCAATAATCAAATTTTATTAATCATTTCAATTTCTAACCCCTTACAGGACCATTATTATTTTGCAGCTTGTTTCCTCTTCTGAATATCATATTTTCTTTATTTCTGGGTATTTATTCTTACACGGGAACTATCACTATTCTCACAACTGCATGTTTCAGGAAGTTTGATGGCAACATTCCTGCTGTATGTGAATATATGAGCTCATACAATAAAACCTAAAAAACAATTGCTGAAATAGCTCAAGTTATACCGCAGTTTCCAAAAGCTTCCTGTGTGCCACAAATCAGGTGCGCTGTATAGCTGGAAATATAAAAAAATGAGTCCAGAATATGGAGGAACATATGGTACATATAGAGATTATTACACAGCCTTGTAAGGGAGGGATTGTTCATCCTTGATGGTCCTGCTGTCTACTCTGCATGCATATAGTAAAGTGCATGAATCAAGGTCACATGCAGATGGTATATTTGTCAAGTAATCTGTCTTTCTATAAAAAGTAAGACAAGAATCCAGTGAGCATACTTGAGTTTGTACTGCATTAGTTTTATGTTAAAGGGTTTTCTTCAGACAAAATAAATTTAGAAGAAATGGAAATGAGCAAGCAAATTATTTATTTGAAAGAAATTGTGTCAGTGTTCTTGAATTAAGAAACAATTTTAGACAATGCAGAAGAAGGCAGTAACAGTGAAATGCAACACTTCATTTTAATTATCCAAGTGCGAAGTTCATACTCCAAGTTCGAGTGATATTAATGGCTAAGGTTCAAACCTCCAGTAGAATCTAGTAATTCCAAAGATCAACTCCATCAATGTCTATTAGTTCAAGTTATGTTTGCAGTCCAAAGAGAAAAAAGAATATATTAACATAAATTATGAAAGAAGAGCCATGTCATTCTAAAACAACCAGGGTTGTAAGAAATCCCAATTATCAATGTGTGTAACAAAGTTTGTTTAGTGAAGTCACTTATGTGTGACTGATTTGTTTTTGGAAACATCTAGAGAGAGGTTATTAATTTTATTCTCCCATCTTCAATCTACATTACTGATCAAAGTGGGTTTGAGTGTGAAATGAGAGCAATATGACGTCTTTTGCTCTAAAGTAGCATACACAAACTGTTGTTCAATCTAATTACACAGAAAATGAAGCTAGTTACAGTGGAATAATAAATATACAAATAAAAATATTTAGTAATTATCTTCACTTATCTTAAGAAGTTGGTGATAATACTTCTATCTCCTTTATATGAGATTAATTTTGTGAACATTTGCCAACATCTTCACATTTTAATGGTGAACTTTTTTCAACAAACTTATGGCTTAGCAATGGGTAATCCTCTCTCACCTTTTCTTGCTGATCTTTTTATGAGTTTTTTTTCGAAATTCAAGTCACTAAAGCTTTTCCTTTGATTTTTAAAACATGGTATAGATATGTTGATGATTTTTGTGCTATTGTTCCTGAAAAACAAATTAATGATGCAAAGTATAAACTTGAAAGAAGCGTAGGGACAGTGAAGCACAAATTAGTATAAAAGTGAATCGAGAATATATTGACACATTGCTTCACTCACACTGTTTATTCACAGGACATGTTTCAAGAGCTCTTGCTCCTATCCTCAGCTGATACTCGACTATCAGCTGAGGATAGGAGCAAGAGCTCTTGAAACATGTCCTGTGAATAAACAGTGTGAGTGAAGCAATGTGTCAATATATTCTCGATTCACTTTTATACAAATTAATGATGCTTTAAAATTACTAAATTTACAAGATAAAGCTATAAAATTCACATTAGAAATTGAAATTAATGGATTTCTTCCTTTTCTAGATTTGAAAATAATAAGAAATAATAACAAATTAGATTTAGGTATTTATAGGAAATCTACTCATATTGATAATTACATAAAAAATAAAAGCTAGCTGCCTTTAGACGTCTAATTCACCGGCTATACAACATCCCACTGAGTAAGGATGATTTTTTGAAAGAACAACAACACATAAAAGACATAGCGGTATTAAATGGATTCAACCCAGCCATCATAAGAAACATGATGAAGAGAAAAGAAAAACTGAAGATAATATCAAAAAATATCACTCTCACACCACTTAAAAACACAAATTGGCAATATAGAAAATTCACCTACCATCCATGGGCTTTTAGAAAATTTGAACGAATCTTCAAAAGACTAAACTTAAAACTAGCACCCCAAAACAAATTCAGTCTGAGGAACCTGCTAAATAAACCACTGACAAATACAATTCCCAACAATTTGAAATCAGGAATTTATCAGATTAATTGTGAAACCTGTGAAAAAAGCTACATAGGAAAAACTAAGAGAAACTTGTTAACCAGGCAAAAAGAACACCAGAGGAACATTAAGTTGAAACAAACAGAAAAATCTGCAGTTTCATACCATTTTTGGACAGAAAACCACAACATCGGCCACAACATTAAACTGTTAAAATCTTTAAGTACACCCATAGAATTGGATATTTGGGAAAAAATATTCATAAACAAAAACCGTGATAAAGTTATAAATTTTGAAATCCCGGCATTAAATGAAGTATTAAAACTTAGTGCCCCTAACACCAGATGGCAGAGTGATCGGAGCTCCGTAGTAGCGGAAGAAGAGGAAGGTTCATTTAGTCACCACACAGCTGAGGATGAGATCGAATGATCGAAAACGTTTCAATTATACAACAAGTGAAGTTTGAGTGTAAAACATAGTGACTCATAAATCAAACTTAAATAAGTTGGTATAACTTTAGTTCCTCAAAATAAATATAGTATTAAAAATTTATTACAATTTTCTAAAAAAGATAAAATTCCTAATAATAAAAAATCTGGTATTTATCAATTTAATTGTTTAGAGGTTGATCAAATTTATATTGGAAAGACGAAACGTAGTTTGGAAACCAGAAAGAAAAAACATTTTCGTAACATTAAATATAAACAAATTGATAAATCGGCCGTAGCAGATCATTTTGGTCATTTAACCAACAAATAAATCCCGAAGTTAAATTATTAAAACAATTAAATGTTCCCATAGATTTAATAGTTTGGGAAAAAATATTTATTTAAAAAAATAAAAATTGCGTAATGAATTTTGACATACCGGCAATTGATTCTGTTTTTAGGTTTGTTTCGTCTTCAGATGTTGGTTATACGTAAATACATGGTATCCTTGACAACAAAGTGTGTTGACTGAAGATGTGGGCAAATGTTCACGAAATTAATCTCATATAAAGAAGATAGAAGTATTATCATCAACTTCTTAAGATAAGTGGAAGATAATTACTAAATATTTTTATTTGTATAATGTTGCTCAATCTGTTTATGTGCTGCCTCATTCATATACTTGTATATCCTCTATTAGTATGAACAGGGCTCTATTATCTACATTTGATGTACTGCAAGAGGCTAAAGGCAATTTTGCTGCATATTAGTAATGAAAATTAGGGGTTAACTTGTAATTGCAATGTGTTTTCCAAATAATATGCCAGAAAAAGTAAGTTTCAAATGGTGTTGGCAGTTGCATAGCATGGAGAGAAATGGTAAAGAACGCTGCCAAGGTCATGAAGCATGTACCAGATTTGCATGTTACATTTCATGCCATAAAGTTAATGTTGACGAATTTAGAGGGATTATAAGCATTCTCATCTTTTGGAGACCAAACCAGATATAGAAGGTTTCCTTTCACAAAGGAAAATATGATCCATTATTGTTGTAGCTGCTGCACCATTGGCATCATTGTATCTGATTAAATTCCCAAATTGAATTCTGAAAAAGGGGGGTCCTCTTGCATTTAAGGTTGTCTTGTATTCAGATAAACGCTGTATTTAGCAAACTTGGCATTCATTTGGTCTTTATATGTTTTATGTGTCACTCTGGGAGTGGTTTAACCCAAACTACTCCTGCTAGTTTTTTTATTATGCCAACTAATTTATAAAGTTTATCTGTTAATTTTATACTAAATGCCAATTGCAGTAGTAAAAACTAAAATATGCTTATGTAGTTAATAGTGGTTGTGACATAAGGTGACAACAGAACCCTGGGAAATTATTTTTCTTATACATGCAAAGAGCAGATTAAGCTACTAAATATGAATTAAAAGCTCCTAAATATGAATTCTATAATGATCTGTACCTTAACTAGAAAAGACCTAATTCATTCTTCAGCAATACTGGTAACTGTATGAATATACAAAACTGCAGGAACAAATTTAATCATATTATGGAACATCATTCAAAAGAATCATGACAATGTATAATTAAGCATAGCATAAAATTAAACTGTCAAATTCAAATGTGTAAGGACTGTTACTATGAAGCACAAAATGAATATAATTTTAAGTTGAACTAGTAATAAACGTTCCATTTATTGCTAGTATTTACCCAGAACACATTTCGTTAGGAAGATGATGTTAGGAAGATCCTAACGAAACATGTTCTAGGTAAATACTAGCAATAAACGGAGCAACTGAGTACTAGTTTGACTCAAAATTATATTTATTTAAAATGTCAAAGCTTCCAGAAAAAACTAATTATGATTACAGGTTTATAATCTGCAAAGCTACACTACTGTACATTTTACTAACTGCAGAATTTATATATTAATAAGAAATGGTAATAAGTTAGATGGGAATATAGCTATAGCTGAAATGTTTGTTAAAGACAGAAAGAAGAGCAAGCAATTGTTGGATAAAGTTAAAAAAAAAAAGGGTCTATGGACAATGAACAGAACTAACAATGTACATACAGTGTTATAATTGTTTAGAAATAAGGACCTACTGTAAAAATGAATATGACTGGTAGAAAGCCAGGGCTGAACACCGGTCACACTCAATTGTACTGGCTTAGCAAAAAAAGAAATAAATAGATAAATAAATAAACAAATAAATTGATTTTTGAGTTTGATTTATGAGTCACTATGTTTACACTCAAACTTCACTTACTTGTATAACTGAAACGTTTTCAAGATCATTCGATCTCATCCTCAGCTGTTTGGTGACTAAATGAACATTCCTCTTTTTCCACTACTACGGAGCTCCGATCACTCTGCCATCTGGTGTTAGGGGCACTAAGTTTTAATACTTCATTAATAAATTGATAATTACACAAATAAAACTGCCTGCTTTATTAGTAGTCCCGGGTTTATTCACGGCTGGCGGTGGGTATTTTTCTTGACCTATTCTCCAACTTCTCTGGAGTCTGGAAGTGTAAGAGTGTGAATGTGTGCGTGATCTAATGATTAAAAAAGAAAAAGAAAAATTCAAGGAGAAACTTTGTTTTGTGCGACGCAAGAATAAGTCGTAGAGGGCAACTGGATCTTGGGAATGATCGAGGTGGAAACAAATCAGGTGCGGATGACGATATGCCCCCAACAACAGGAGTGATGCAAACACACTCTACAGTCTAACTGCAGCGCCCACAATGAAACTTGAGTCGTCTTATTTTGCATTCGTTGATTTGAACGACGTGACCGGGACCGCCAATTTTCCCCCTTGCAGTATACATGGTCTCATTTGACATCATGCACACTTCGCAGCAGTAGCCGAACCAGTCCAATACAATCCGTGAACTCATACATTTAGTCTGCTAGATAATGTAATTTCGGGACAAGTAAGACTGTTGGCAGCATTGCTTTCAGTGGAGAAACAAGCATAGTTTGGCTGCACTGAATTCTTCAGTATGGCTACATTATGCAGTAAGTAAATAAACAAACAATTAATAACGTTAAGAGAATGCCCTCCAACACGAAATTGCACTAAAAGTAAAGAAATATTAAAAATCATGATGTATATAAAAACAAAAAAGTGTGAAGGAATTAGAAAAAAATTGCTGCGTCGCATATTAGAAAGAAGAGCCAAATCCAAAGTACCAGCAACCCAACATCTACGAGATAACACCATCACAATATGTGCCACAGGAGAATGGCCATCGATTGAACCTTTGCAGTCAAAGGCACACTATAAATGTAACAATAATAATAATAAAAAAAAGCTTATATCAAGTGTTTTTAAACCAAGTAGTACCTCATTTGGGCATGAGAAATTTAACTTTACACACCAGCAGTTATTATATTAACCAAAGTTAAGGATCAGCTAGCATACACAATTAATATACTGATCAGTGTGGCCATTCTCCTTTGGAACATATTGATGCTGTTAACTCGTACACATTGGGTTGCATCAGTTACCCAGTACATGGCCAACAGATAAAAGTAGTATGTATATTTTCCCTTTGCATTCAATACAAAGTAATTTCCTATAAACATTTAAAATTTAGAAATGGTGACCAGTCATGACGAGACATAATAGAAGTCTGTGAAATCTGCATGAGACTATACCATTAAGTGTTCAAATTTGCCCATTATTTTCTACTATTTCTCTATTGTAATTCACTAATGCCCTATTTCACCAACAAATGTACAGACTTAACACGAGTTTAGCAATAGTTAAAACAAAAATTGCATTTCACCAACAAATGTTAACGTAACACTCGTGTTAAATCTCTTGTTAAACTAACAAGCCAAATTTCTAATGTTAAGTCCTTAACATTTGTAAATAGTCAAGATGGCGAGCATGAACTCAGCTGTTGATGTCGATTTGCTATATTTAAGATTGTCTAAATGGCATTCATAATAGAGTACGGCCTATGAGGAGAAATGATTTTGAGGAACTATCCGAAGAAAATTGTTTTATGGAGGTATAGACTGTTGAAACATGCTGCTATGAAGTTTACTGCGGAAGTACAAGAGAGGTTAGAACATGCATCGAAAGGAATATGGCGATCTCGCCTTTGCTTCAAGTATTAGTAACAATGCGATTTTATAATTCACTGAATCACACTGTCCACCTACCGTCTTGAAACGTTCAAGTCACTTGTCCTTCGCACCTCGTTTTAAATTTACGTAATAATGAGTTAGAATATACATCGAAAGGAATATGCCGATCTTGCCTTTGCTTCAAGTATTAATGACTTTGCGATTTTATAATTCACTGAATTATGTGGATAATACATTGTTCACCTCCCGTCTTGAAACGTTTAAGGCACTTGTTCTTCGCACCTCGTTTTAAATTTACGTAATACTGACAAGTTGTTTGGTGCTTGTAGTAGTGACACATGCATTTGAATTAAATTCGTTTCCAATATTTTCCCCGCGACATCTTTCTCTTTTACATTCACTGCATCCGTCCTCTTATTTTCCATGATATCCTTACACTTCATCACCATTTCAATTAACAATTCTTTCTCCGTCGATGAGAAATTTGTCTCACGGCTTTATTTATGATTTTGTTCATTCGCCATTTGTGCAGATGAAAATGAAAACAAAAGCGCATCGGAGTACGTTCAGAAAATCATCCATGTGATATTTACAAGTTTCTTGGCGTTAACACAGGCTTGTTAGCATTTTAAGAAAACAGGTTGGTGAAATGCAAGAAATTTAACATTAGTTTTAGTGCAGTGACAATTGTTACGTTACATTTGTTAACGTCGATTTTAACATCTGTTGGTGAAATCGGGCATAAGTCCTAAAAAGCATTTTTGAATAAAAAATTTTTTTAACTATGATTGATGATGATTGCTGGATGATGCATTCAAAGGTTTGAACAAGCTGTCACAATATTAGATTTATTGTGCAAGTTGGAATTGTAACTTTTAAAGTTACTACTTAGTGATGTTTTTGGTATTACAATTCCAACTTGCAAAATAAATCTAATTCAAATACATGATTTCTAACTTCTTTATACAGAATATGTTCTAGTTTTCTACATAATACTTGTGTTGTACTTCTTGGTACAATTGATACCGAAATTAATAATTGCAATGTATAAAGAATCATGATGGATTTCAAAGGAATGTTGGTTCTTTGTTACAACACATGCAAGGGCAGTTGAGTCGAATAGCAGTTGGGGGAGAATAGTTGTTATAACAAAAGAAATGTAAGAAACAGTGTCCTTAGCAGATTTCTAAAGGGGAGCACTTGACTTGTTGAATGAGGTATTCTTCAATCCCTAATAATGACAATGGACAAGATCGTCACAAAGGAAATCTTTGGTTGAATAAGGGGCTTTCAGAAAGTGAACGTGATACACCCACGTGCATCTTTGGTCATTCATTCAGTCCACGGCGTTAGGCCGATTAGGGCGGTCCACTTCTTCTGTCTTGGTTGAGGACAGACCAGAAGAGGTGAAAGAAGATATTTGTCGGTTCATGTGTACGTGAAGAATGAATTAAGTTTATCGAGTAATAAGCATTCCAACTTCAGTCTCTCTGAACAGTGATCTATTGGTAATCCTTGATCGGCAACTTCAAGTTCGATGTTCTGAGAAAAAGAAGCAGTCAATAAATCAGTTTGAAACGGGCATTCCAATGTCATTAAATTATCCTTCTCACACATATCCACGCATACCCTGTGAGAAACCTCATTGCTTTACCCTGAGCTAAACGCTATTTGTTTCAAATTGTAGCCTCAACATAGAACTCTTTGCTCGCCAAAATAATTAGTTTCAAACTGGCGTGCCAACGCGGGGGCTCGATACGAGAAGGAGGTTTGACATGAGCAGCAGATTCAACCCGTGAAGGAGGTTCAACAACAAGCGGCTCTACAACGGTCCTACTGGAAAGAACAAAGGAGGCCAGCGTCATCATTGACATCATCAGAAGCCAGTAAAAAAAAAAAAAAAAAAAAAAAAAAAAAAAAAAAAAAAAAAAAAAATGTACAGAGTGTTACATTATCTAATAGACTATTGTGGATGTATATGAGGAGTGAAAAAAAATGTGTTAGGTAAAAATCTGTAGAAAACATGGAAGTTCAGGTGGTTTGTAAGTAATAACAGTAGGCAGAAAGTAGTCGAAGTAGCAGAGTGTGGTAGAACTGTCCCAAATAATGTAGAAATGGGAGGAAATATGTTAGAGGAAATTAGAGAAATGTTCGCAAGTGTAGATAATAAGTATCAAACTATAATTAAAGTGATAGAGAATATGATCCAAAGTTTAAGTGAAAATATAGGTATAATCATCAAAGTTTGAGTGGGGAAATAGACAGTAGCAATCAAACGTTTCGACAGATAGGAGAAAAGATAGAAAATAGTGTTGAGAAGTTAGAGGTAGAAGTAGAACTAAAAAGAAAGAGAATGAACAAGCGCTAGAGAATGTCAGGAAAGATAGTAAAGAAATAGAGAATGTAAGAGAAGAAGCTGATCAGGAAACAATGTAGGGAAAGATGTTAGTGAGCAGACAGAGAATGCTGAAAATGAAATTTTGAATCTAGTTAGTGAAAGGTCAGATAGTGAAAACATAAAACTTGGGGAGGAAATAGCACAGAAATCAGACAAAGAAAGAGAAATAGCTAGAAAAAAGTTAGAAGACTAGGAGTAGATTAGAAGTATCAGAATGGGAAAATAGAAAACCGACGAGGTATTTGGAGGAAACCAAAAATCAAATGAATGAGTTAGCAACAGAGATCACGGTGACAAATGAAACATTGAAAAACACTCAAAATCGAGGGAGAAACGAAAGAAAAATATTAAAATATTTCGGGCAAGGGGCACAGATCTATCAAAATATGTGTAAGAAAGATAGGAAAAGAGATCGATGTACAAAACCTAAGCTAGATATGCAAAAATCATGGGGATGTAGAATAAATAAGTCCTCTGTACATGGAAAAGTCCGCAAAATTCCTTTGTATTTTTTAAGTACGTTGTGGGATGATGAATTAACTTGTAAATGGTGGGAACTCAAGCTAAAGTATCTAAAATTGCCATATCAAATTGTGAAATGAAAAGAAACACAAACTTGTAAAATGTATAGGTTAAGTATAAACAGTGTAGTGTAAAATGTATAGCTTAAGTATAAACAGTGTAGTGACAGTGAAGTGAAATTGAAAAGCTAAACAAGTGAAAACAAAAGTGAAAATCAGAATACTGAAAGACTTCTGAAAATAATATTTATATAGAATCCTAGAGAAGTATTCGGAAATGCTGTATGAGTAAAAGAAAACTAAACAGATTAAAAAAAAATCAAAATAAGAACATTGAAAGACTTTTGAAAATAATATTTATATAGAATCCTCGAGAATTATTCGGAAATGTTGTATGAGTAAAAAAAAAAAAAAAAACACTGAAAGACTTTTGAAAATAATATTTATATGGAATCCTAAAGAAGTTTTCAGAAATGTTGTATGAACAAACATAAATTAAACAGATAAAAAAAAAATAATAAATCAGAACAATGAAAGACTTTTGAAAAGAATGTTTATATAGAATCCGGAAGAAGAAATCAGAAATGTTGTATAAAAAAATATTATTAATGTACAATGGTTTAAACATGGAAGTGTATATTTATGAATTGTTCTAAGTGTAGCAACAATATGAATTAATTTTTAAGTAGATCAGATAGAGAAATAGAGAGAGATGATGTAGATTAAAGTGTTGTCCGTTGAGTGGCATTTAGAAGTTGAAAATTGCAGATCAGGGTGTTGATAAATGTTAAATGAACTATTGTTATGTAACCATGTGAACAATTTTTATGAAATGTGTATCTATGTATCATGCAAAATTAACATTGTGAAAAGAAATTGTAAAATGAATTGGAAGTTGCTGACAAAGGTCTAGTATTTTGCGTCGTATTTGGGCAAGACATATATATTATTTTATTATGGAATAATAAAATAATATCTATGGGGGCATTTGATACCGAAATTAAGAATTGCAATGTATAAAGAATCATGATGGATTTCAAAGGAATGTTGGTTCTTTGTTACAACACATGCAAGGGCAGTTGAGTCGAATAGCAGTTGGGGGAGAATAGTTGTTATAACAAAAGAAATGTAAGAAACAGTGTCCTTAGCAGATTTCTAAAGGATAGCACTTGACTTTGAATAGGGTATTCTTCGGACCATTCATAATGGCGTGACAAAATAGCCACAAAGGTATCTTTGGTTGAATGAAGAGGGCTTTCAGAAAGTGAAAGTGACACATACACCCACACGCAGATGTGAAGGACAGTCTTCGGTATCAGGCCGATTAGAGCACTTCGTGGCTGGCAAGCCATTAAGACAGTCCGAGGCGTGAGGGCGATTAGGGCAGTCCTCTTGTTCTGTCTTGGGCCAGGCATACCAGAAATGAGAGAAGATATTTGTCGGTTCATATATATGTGAGGAACGAATAAAGTTTATCGAGTAATAAACATTCCACCTTCAGTAACTCAAAACAGGGATATTGGTAACCCTTGGTCGGCAACTTCAAGTTTGATGTTCGGATAAAAGAAGCAGTCAATACATCAGTTTGAAACGGGCATTCCAGTGTCAATAAAACCATCCTTCTCACACATATCCATGCATACCCTGTGATTAACCTCATTGCTTTACTCTGAGCTAAACACTATTTGTTTCACTGTCCCTTAAAAGTGGAACTATTTGCCCGCCAATAAATTAGCTTCACAATTTTCACATTTTTCCTTTCAATTCCTTTGTCTTCATTGTGCCAGTCTCTAAAATAGATGAAAACATACTGCATGCACAGTTAGAACGAACAAAATTGGATGAATCTACATGGATTTCAAAAACTTAGCTTTCTATGGTAGGCAAGGACTGTTGCTACTGTCTTCTATCTGTAATACAATAATATGGTGACCATGACAAAAGCAAAAATGTTTATACCTCACTTATTACCTTCCTCTCTCCTTTACATATAATTTCCTTCCCTAGCTGTAATCAAAGTCATGATTAACTTTTTGGATAGGAAGTGTATAGTCCATGTTACAAACTTAACATTCATATTTATTATCTAGTACAGAGAAATTAAACACAAAAATGAATACTTCATTTAAGACATTTAATTTTGTAATAATTCAGCAATGCATGCAGTCGCACTATCCCAAGATCAATGGTTATAGTACACACACTTTTCCTCGATATATCTGCTCTAGCGGCTGGAAAACAAGATCAACACATATTCATGCAAGATTTGCATGTATAAAATTTGACAATGTCAGGAACTGCAAAGTCTATTGACACGACACAACAATGATTTTTTAGACAGGGTTTTCGAATAAATAGTAATATTAAAGATCCAAATATAATGGCATTGATGTTATACAATAAACTGCCAAATTCTGTAAAGCAAGCTATGTCAGAAAATACTTTTAAAAAGGAGCTTAAGGTTTACCTAATAAATAAGGCATTGTACACGATTGATGAATTGTAATTCGATTGGCATTTGTATTGTAAGATATATATATATGTAAATATTGAAATTGTAATTGACAATGTCAGAAACTGCTTTGCAGTCTATTGACAATAAATTATTATTATTATTATTATTATTATTATTATTATTATTATTATTATTAATATTATTATTATTTCAAGGTATTTTAAGTGATAAACAAGGCCAATGTATGATTTTAAACTAGAAATCAATCCCTGTAAATCAAGAACAGAGCTAAAAAATAGCCAATCCTTTCTCAAACCAGTTAATAGTCCAATCAAAGGTAAAAAATCAACCCGTGGCGCAACAGTCTTAGGCTGCCAAGGCCTGCCAACCCAACTGCCAGCCTCATGCCCACATATGCAAGACAGAGGTGGGTGATCATCCAACCGATACGGGTGATTTGGTCAGCATCTCAGCATCTTGGTAGGGCCACAACCTAGCATAGCTCCTCACTTTCCTCACAATGCTGAGTGGGCACCACTCCATACACAGGACTTAAAATCCACACCTCCCAGGGATAGGATCGATCCTGGGCACTTCCGTGGCAGAGAACCAAAGCAGGACACCTTAACCCACTTTGCCACAGTGCAGGACACATCAATCTGATATCTGCTTTTAAAATGAGGAAATAGTAACTGACAATATCAATTAGAACAAAACAAATATGAATTTAAAAAACTATTTGTAGTCAGTTTTTTGACACTTCATCACATATTTTTATATTAATAGAGGGACTAGTTTCGGAAGTCATTGCATCCATTTTCAACCTCTATCCAATTATCGTCTTGTCATCTGCTCTCTTCTCTCTGGTGCTGGGACTATGAACTTCTTTGTCAAATTGTCTATTGGTGGGATTTCAAAGTTCATTACTCGGTCCTTATTTTTTCATATAAATATGTTCTCCCATGCTGTCAGTTTGTTTTGGTTTATCACTCCTTTTAGTAATTTTGACCCAAATCGACAATTGAGTCGACCACAGAACTGAATATAGGGAAGAAGTTCCCCAGAAACTAGTCTTCATTAAAAACTTGTAAGTGGAGAATAGTGTATACAAGGTTGAATCATTTGTCTAATCCAAACAACTATGTTTACCAGTTATGATTTTATGTAAAGTAATTGGAGTACAGCAATAGTATTACCAATATTCAAGATTAAAGAGGAAATGAACCCAGCAAATTATAGAAGAATTAACTTATTACTGACTGATTCTGGGTAAGATTTTGGGAGAGAGTGCAAAATTGTGTAAAGGATGATAATGCTATTTGGCCTCCAAACAGGTTTCAGCTGAAATAAGAGTTCAGTAGATAACATTTTTGTGCTAACTATAGTGGTAAATAAATATTCAGCAGAAAAGAAGGGGATTATACGTGATATTTGTAGATTTTGTAGACCTTTGATACAATCAGGAAGTACTATGGTTCAGATTGAGCAAGTATGGAATGAGCACTAGCTTTATAGATGTATTATAAAGAATATAAACTACAACTACCTGTAACAAAATATCGTCAGCTACACCAATGAGAACCAGTCGAGAGCCGGCCGATGATAGAGGCAAAGCCTCAGAAACATGTTCCGGAAAAATTTAAAAGTAAGTGTTATCTAGTGTCTTTAATCGACTCTCTTTAAAGTTAATATAAACTACAGTTCGCCACAGTTAAGAAAAGCTCCGAGGGGCGAGACGGATAGGGGTTGTAAAAGGTTCCACCACCCTGCCCTGAAGTATTTATGGCATAAAAATTATTTGTGGTTGGTTTATTGACACTCGTCACTTACTTTTTCATATATTTATGAGAGACTAGTTTCAAAGGCCCTGGCCTCCATTTTCAATCTCTTCCCAACTGGCATCTGTTGTTATCTGCTCTCTCTGGTGGTGGAACTATGAACTTTTTTGTCAAATTATCTACTGGCGGGATTTCAAAGTTCATTACGCGATCCTTATTTTTCCAGATGAATATGTTCTCCCATGTTGTCAATCTATTTTGGTTTATCACTCCTTTTAATAATTTTGGATTTGGATCAATGTAATGGTTTTCATTCCAAAAATGAAATGCTACTGCTGACTTGTCTTCTTGTTTCAATCTGATGTTTCTAAAGTGTTCTTTGACTCTGGTTTTTAAATTTCTTTTTGTTTGACCTATGTAGCATTTTTCACAATTCTTACAATTTATTTGGTATATTCCAGATTTGTTACCTGAAGGAATTTCATCTTTTGTTTTTGAATTTAGTAATTTTAAAATTGAGTATCTATTAGTAGGTGCCAAGATGATATTTTGTTCCTTGAATATCTTTTTAAATTTATTAAATGTTTTTGGATGATATGTGAATGAACTGAATATGCTGTTGCTATCTTTTTCTTTAATAAATGTGGTTGCTTCCTTAATGGTTTTCTTTAGTTTAGATTTTCTAATTTTCTTCAACACCAAACTTTTGTTGTATCCGTTTTCTTCTGCTATGTGTATTATTGCTTTTTGTTCCTTGAAATATTCTTCTTTTTCCATGGGTATGTTGACTAGTCTGTGTGTAAGGCTGTTTATTATTGCATGTTTATGTGTAATTGGGTTGTGGCTATTATTTTTTATATAATTTTCTGAATGTGTTGGCTTCCTGTGAATTCCAAATTTTATTTTTGTATCATTCCTGATGATTTATTTATGGCATATTTATGACACTCTGGCCAGCTCACTTACAGCCCATTCAAAAACATCTGGTCAACATCTGACGATTTCTCCTTTTGTAAATATGTAGTGCCTTCTGGGTTTCAGTATACTCAGTGAATTCTTTTCGTGTACATCGAGTGATCCTGTGTTTGCAAACATACGTAATCATTATATCTAATGTGCGAAAGCAAGGAAAAACAGTTCATAGCGAGGCTGGGGAAATAATAGCAAATGTCCTTAAAGTTTGTGATGACGAATCAAAATCTAAAGAAATAGCTATTCCTCTTGCTCGTGCTACAGAAAGAGCAGCTCATTACACGGGAGTGTCCAAGTCATTAATAAAAGTAATTAGGCGTCAAACGAAAGACAGAGAAGAAGCCGGCTCTTCGTAGCCTCTCCATACGCCGGGGAAACACCGACCGAGGTCATGTGAGAAGAAGGTAAATATTGATGATTTCGATATGTGTGTAATACGAAGAACTGTGCAGGAGTTTTACAATGTTCGAAAAATAGTACCAACCTGTCCGAAGCTACTGTTAGCATTACGGCAAAAAATTGACTTTCCATGGTGCGCCGAGACCCTCCACAGGCTGTTGCATATGATGGCATTTAATTGGAGAAAATGTAGGAGTAAGCGTAAGCATCTTTTGGAGAGACCTGACATCGCACGTTGGCACGCACAGTATTTGAGAAACATCAAACAACTTCGCAGCGAAGGAAAGAGCATATTTTATTTGGACGAAACGTGGGTAGACAGTAATCTCACTTTTCAAAAATGTTGGCAGAGTGACAACGTTTTTGGTGTTTGTACAAATAGAAATTCAGGCAACAGACTGATAATTGTGACCGTTGGCTCTCGTTCTGGATTTTTAAGTAATGCGGAATTGATTTATAAAGCTGGGTCTGAAGTGGGAGATTATCATGGACAAATGAACAGTGCAAATTTTGAAAAGTGGGTCATAAATAAAATGTTAAATTGTCTGCCACCAATGGCAGTAATAGTACTTGACAATGCCCCATACCACAATGCCCCATACCACAATGTGCAACTTGACAAACCTCCATCTCAATATGCAGTGAAGTCCGAAATGGTTTCGTGGTTAACACGACGTAACATTGTATGCAACATGGCAATGAGAAAAGACCAACTGTATGACCTCATATGTGTAAATAAGCCTAGAGAGAAGATATTTAAGATAGACAAACTCTTAAAAGCACACGGTCATACTGTTGTCAGATTGCCACCTTACATGTGTGACTTAAATGCTATCGAGTATGCATGGTCTAAAGTGAAAAGTTACGTTCGGGAACATAATGTGTCGGGTGATATGTCACCGTCGCGACTTAAAGAATTAGCAGTGCAAGGCATCGCAGCAGTAACAACAGAAGATTGGGAGGGCTTCTGCAACCATGTTGAGAAAACTGAACAGGAGTACTGGAACAGTGATGGAATCGTTTCAGATGTCATCGATGCTATTATCATCGAGAACCCAACTAATGACATTTCTTCCAGCAGTGACACCAGTGAACCTGAGGAACACCTTTCTGATTATGAGCCTGCTCAACCTTTGTAAGGTAATTCTTATTTACATTATATTACTATTTTGGTTATACACAGTGAAAGTTCCATACGTCAGTAGGGCGCATGTTTTTTGAATGGCTTTACTGCTTCTGTAGTATGTATTCTGCGTCACACATTCGCTGTCCTTGTCGCACAGGGTACAGCTGCCACATTACTCACAGGGACTTTCTTTCTGTTGCTGGAGTATAACAATTTTTGTATAAAAATCCTAATAATAAAATAATTAGAAGTATACAATACAATATACATCAAAAACAAGCTTGCAAGTACAAAAGTGAATCGAGAATATATTGACACATTGCTTCACTCACACTGTTTATTCACAGGACATGTTTCAAGAGCTCTTGCTCTTATCATCAGCTGATACTCGACTAGTGCAAGTTGTAGTGGTTTCTTCTTTCTCCGTATTGTCAATAGATGGCGTGATGTACTTGTCAAAGATGTCCGGTGGTGGAGTTTCAAAATTCATGACTCTATGACGATTTTTGTCAATGAAGATTTTTTCCCATACGGAGAGGTCTATAGGGTGATTAACGTATTTTATTAGAGATGTTTCCAAAATACGTTAATCACCCCATAGACCTCTCCGTATGGGAAAAAACCTTCATTAACAAAAATCGTCATAGAGTAATGAATTTTGAACCTCCACCACCGGACATCTTTGACAAGTACATCACGCCATCTATTGACAATACGGAGAAAGAAGAAACCACTACAACTTGCACTAGTCGAGTATCAGCTGATGATAAGAGCAAGAGCTCTTGAAACATGTCCTGTGAATAAACAGTGTGAGTGAAGCAATGTGTCAATATATTCTCGATTCACTTTTGTACTAATTTGTGCTTCACTGTCCCTACGCTTCTTTCAAGTTTATACTTTGACAAGCTTGCAAGTTTAGTATTGCTTATTCTATTTCTAGAAGATTTTCTTGAGGCAACTATGCAGATATAGGCATGTACCAATAATTAACAACGAAATACCAGGTTTGCTATTTGCAGATGATTTAGTAGCAAGATTGATATCAAATGTAGGATTAGCTAAAACAATCAAAGTAACAGATAATGTTTCCAAGATATAGCACGTAACAACTAATGTAAAGTAAAACCAAAATTACGTATTTAAAACAGGTAAAAAGTTAATAAGGACAGACAAATTTGAGTATCTGGGAGTAAGATTAAGCAGGGTTGGAGTGAAATGAAATGAAATGTGTAGTGTTTAACGCCCGCTTTTACTACATATGGTGACACAGATGATACATGAGATGAAGATGGAGCACAGGTGGAATGAGATGGCGGGGGAAACCGGAGGTCCCAGAGAAAACCCGCCCCAGTGTCATGTTGTCCACCACAAATCTCACTTTGCGGTCGCCTGGGATCGAACCCGGGCCGCCTTGGTGAGAGCCAAGCGGTCTAACCACTGCGCCACGGCACGGTCCCGGGTTGGAGTGAGCAGAAGAGAATGGTGCTACTTCAAAAAACTTGCATTAAAAACTGTTAAAGCATGTAAGGATATAAAACTAGGAATGCAGATAAAATGCTTAGAGAGAGTTTATACATTAATAGTTAGGGTAAAAATACTATAGAGTGAAGTTTTGAGGTTTGGAAGAAGGGTAGGCAAATGTGGATATGATTGATACATAGAAAGCACAGTAAATCCTACACTTGATAAGAGCTTTGCCCTAAGGCACAGCTCAAGCAGAATTTGGAAGTAGAACTAGAAGAAAAATTCATAGTGTGTTGAAATACTGGATTAGAATTAGAAATCTAAATGAACATATGATTTAATCAGTGTCTGGTAGTAACGGAAGGCTTAATCAAAGATAACCTGGCTCAGTAACATAAAGGGACCTAAAATAAAAAGGGATTTTGGGGATATGTAGAGAGCTAGGAAACTTTTATGAATGACTTCTGGAAAGAAAGAAATATACTGAAAGACATGGAATATTTGCAATTTTAACTTAAAAATTTCATTTGGAACATACAGAAAAATAAAAGCAGTATGAAATAGGGAAAAATATGTTGACGAGAAGACATTGCATGAGCTAGAAAAAGAGTGGCAAAATTGAAAGGTCTAAGAATGGGAATGATTTAGAAAGATGCTCTTTGTGAAACCTGAAGGATAACTGGGAAATAACTTAGGAACATGAAACTAAGATGCTCAGAGAAATGATAGGTAAAAATGAGTAGTCAAATTTATGAAAATAAAGCCATAGGGAAATACAAATATAAAATTCCATTTTAAAAAAATAAGGCAAATAGGAAACCTTTGGGAAAAGAGCCAAATTGCTTAAGTTAATTAACAAACAAGGTGAAGGAGAAAGTTAAGTAATAGGAGATATTGAAAGTTAACTATAAACAAGGCCCAATAGCTTGGCAACCACAGGATATGAATCTGCTGGGTCTCAAGGGACACAGCAATTAAGTGTAGTGGTAAGAAGATAAGTGTACACTAATTTGTAATAGCCTGTCTGTAGGTTTAGGTTTACTTTGTTATTTCATCAGTGTGCTGAATTTTTATTAATAGTATGACCATGATGTAAATTATTAGTTATTCTTCTTTAACTTCCCTAGTTGTACCACTATTGTGGTGTTAGAGGACTGTAAATTACAGAAGTCCAAAATAAGTTTGTTTCTGATAACTGCACCCATATTGTTAATTTAATCACATTTTTATAGGTAATAGACAACAGCTTATGCACTTAATTCCAAGTTGAAGGTTTTGCAAAACTATATCACAAGATATGAATTCTAGAAGTACCTATAATATCCTGTCCCAAATTGCCTCCAAAGCCATCGCCGCGGATTGGTGCATCTATTTCTAATGTTGCTTGTGATGACTGTCCACCTGAGGTAGATGGTTGTGGCTCTTTCTCCTTCTCTAAGTTAATTTGATCTACAGGAGGGCCATCACTGAAGAGCAAGCTGGTCTATAATGAAAAAGAAGTGCTTATTGTTCTCCAATAGTCAATTTTTGCATTCAGTATCAACTGTACATATGTAAGAATTTTACATGGAACATAGTAAATACAATGCAGTCACTTTAGGGTGAGGCAATAGACCACATGTATGATGCATTGTATGCTGCAGTACAAGTGAACCATGCATACATGACGTCTATGGCATGGCCATAAAATAATTTACACTATAAAAATAAAAAAATTGGACGTTAAGTTACCACAGTAAACTTCGCAACTTGCTTAGGATTTCAAAACTTCATTTCAAGAAGAGGAGGTAACCCATGAACTTTACGCATATTAATAAAATTAGCTACTTCTTATTAGCATCCATAAAAAACTAAAATTTCACAATTTTCTTAATTATCTTGAAAATATTACTACATACAGAGAACATGGAACAAATAACATTTTAAGGTATTATGCCAAATCAAAATAATTTTTATTACTTTTGGTACACTAAAACTAGTACTAAAAAGAATTACTCAAAATATTTCAGAAGTTTTCCATGAATTTAAGTTTTGCATATACGTAATTCCTATATAGGTGTTCAATGAAAGTTGGTATTATTAGAGCTGTAGATGAAACAATTTAATAATTATTAATATTGAAAGCAAAAAATTTACAAAAATTCAAGAAAACTCTATTATATTCATAATTTGTTCTCCTGCAGAACCATTTGACATAGGCAAATGAGAATATACAGTTTTGTAACTATTATCTAAAGGAACTAGAATCCAAAGTTTCAATCATTTATAACAAAAAGTGTAAATGAAGCAACATTTTTCCTAATGTAAAGAAATTGCAACAAAAATACAATAATTATTTTTTTGGTAAAAACTAGCATAAATAGAAAAATCATTAGGAAAGAGCTAACATTAACCAAATTTAAGAGAAAGAAGGTAATAAGGTAGCTGTATGACCTACATGTGATGCAGGGAAATTTAAAAGTAAAGAGAGTTATGTAATTTCTATCTAGAATTTTAAATTTATTTATCTCCACTTTCAATTTTTCAACAGTTTTGTTTGATCAAAATGCTCTAGAACTTGCAATTTTCAATGACTTTGTTTGATACTTTGCATATATATTCCTATATAAATGTTAATAAAAGTTGGTATTAGTTCAGCTATATATTGAATAATTTATTATTGAATCTTAAACCTCAAAATGGCCAAAAATTGAAGGAAAATTTAATAAATTCACATATAAATGTTTATTCTCCAAAACTACTTGACACACACTAATAAGTATACCAACTTTTGTAACTGATATTTATAGAAACCTGAACATAAACTTTAAAGTTTCTAAAAGAAAACTGTATGACCTGGGACATTTTCCGATCGCACTGCCACTGAAGATGTCTGCCGCAGCCGCAGACAAAACGTCTGGGAAGATGAAGGAGCCCACTAGACCATGGCCCACAAGTCCGGTTAATACTTTATATTATACTGACATTGGCCGTGAAAGCTTACGAATTTTAATCATTTTTATAACATACAGAAATGCAAATTGCCAGCTAAAACTTTCCATAACTGCTGCCCAGCTGAGAACAAAAGACAGCAAAAGTATTGTTGAACATCCTGATAGGGCACAGTGACTGTTGAAAACTGCAGCAAACAGCAGGCAGACATAGGAGGCATATCCACCTCCTCATTCTGGGGTCCAAAGAAAAATTAACTGGTATTCACAGCAGATACTGAGAGACAAGTGTCTGAATTTTCAAAATCAATGCAAACAATCTGATACACTATTTTATGACCTGAATGGCACTAATAAAGTGAGTAGGTAATAAAATATCCAGGAACTAAAGTGGAGATAAAAAGTAAAAAATAAAACATGGCAAACAGCTCGGTGATAACAATAGAACTGTGCCCGTGTGAGTCTCTCCGTTGTGGACAATAGTACAACCTGTAGCACCATCCACCTAGGAATTTTCAGTAAATACTGAAGAGTAGTTCTGGTAATGGCCCAGAAGTTTGGCGAAAATTTCACAAAACACTGACTGCATAGTAGCTATCTAAGTATAAAGTATAAGTTTGGACTGGGCACACGGATTTGCCAATGGGGAAAACGATCAAGAGAAACAGCTCTGTAGGAGGCATTCAGGTATCATGCACTGCAAAAAGTTTGCAAAACCAAATTCCACTTGGGCCTATTATGTTATCATTCTGGAGGGGCGAAAGAGGTTGACATACAATTTTGCTACATATGAACAGAATAAAACCAAGCACTGAACAAACAATGGAGGTTTGCCTGAATCAGTGTACAATTAAAACGACAAGTGCAGAAAGTCCCTTTGGCACAGCAAACACCTGTACGATGTACAGTGTCTAAAAGGCAAAGTTTAAGGCAGAAACTATTTGTAGTTGGTTTATTAATACTCGTCACTTATTTATATTTATGAGAGACTGGCCAGTTGGAAAGAGATTGAAAATGGAGGCGAATGTCTTTGAAACTAGTCTCTCATAAATATAAATAAGTGACGAGTATTAATAAACCAACTACAAATAGTTTCTGAAATTAATTTTTACGTCACTGTTGCTAAATTCCTCCAAACACATATAAAGTTTAAGGCAGTTGTGTCATAGATAAAACTGCTATAGTCCAGTTTGGACCAAACCAGTGAACGACACAGCCACTATATTACGATGAGCTTGCCACCCAAAGATGCTACAGCCAAAACCTTAAGCACTTGAAGCAATCAACAACGCACGAAGGTGAGGAATGTGATACTCCCATGTGTTTACAGTCGAAGTAAAGGTCCAAGAACATGAAGTGCAGCACACGAGGCAGAGGTGTGCCATTCAAATGAAGATTAGGAGGATGAACACAACGAAAGTGATGATCTTGGTCATACTTGGACATTCTGTTTCGCAGAAGAAAATTGAAAGCTGGTGTGAAGCATCCAGGCAGCTACTACTGAGGTAATTGTCAGCTGTGGTAGACATTCAATGTGCTCAATATTATAAGAGTGATAGTAAATTGCAAAGCCATCAGCAAACATGAAATCAGGATTCCACTACAAATGATACTAAGTGATGCTGTTAATGGCTACACTGAGAATTGAGCTCTGGGACATACATATTCCTAGATCCTTTCTTGCGTACTACCAATGCAGACACAAAAGCACCTTATTTGTAAAAGGATACAAAGAAACATGCCAAATGACTATAAAAGACAATCATGCGAAGTATGCAAGATACTATAGCACCAAATAGTGTCATATGAGGGTAGTCCGAAAAGTTCTCAACCTGATAGCAAAAAATGATAATTCATGCTTTCAAAGTAGTTTTATTTTTCAACATAATCTCCTCTAATATCAATACATTTTTTCCAGCAGTGTTCCAATGCCATTATCCCCTCTCTGTAGTGTTCCTCTGGCAGTGCTGCAAAGTACCCATTTACAGGCACAATTGCCTCTTCATTGGACAAAAAGTGCAGACCAGAGAGGAATTTCTTCAGTTTTGTAAACAGATGGAAGTCTGAGGGAGTAAAATCTGGGGTACAGGGTTGATGTTCCAGCACTTCATAGTGCATATACCTCAATTTCCCCATTGCCAAAACACTTTTGTGGGAAGGTGCATTGTCCTGATGGAAAACAATTCTTTTCCTTTTTAACCCGGGTCTGTTTTCAAGAATGCTGGCATTCAGTTTGGTCAGAAGTTGAGAGTAGTATTCTCCAGTAATTGTTTTACACTTTTCGAGATAATCAACAAAATTCCTTTGGCATCCCAAAACACTGACGCCATGATCTTTCCTGTCGATGGCATCATCCTCGCCTTCCTTGGAGCTGAAGAATCAGCTTCTGTCCACTGCAACTGCTGCTTGGATTCGGATGCGTAGTGGTGAATCCATGTCCATCCATTGTGATGTATTGGTGCAAAAAGGCACTTCTCTTCTGAAAATGCACCAAGCACTTTTCAGAAAGTGCCGTCCGAATGCGTTTGTTATCCACAGTGAGGATACACAGCACCCATCTTGTGCAAAGCTTTTCACGTTTAATTGCTGATACAAGATGAGACCAATACATTCCATTGAAATTCCAAGAGCATTAGCAATTTAACACACCTTTGTATGCTGATCTTTCAAAACCATGTCATGCACTTTTTCAATGATTTCCGGTGTGGTTACAGTTTTTGGACATTCTTTGCGTGGATCGCCTTGGATGCTTTCACAGCCACGTTTAAAATTGCCTGCCCATTTCTTCACAGTGGAAACTGAAGGTGAAGAGTCACCATACACATTTACAATCTGCAAATGAACTTCTGTAGGTATTAAACCTTCTTTTACGAAGAATTTTATCGAAGCACAATATTCGAATTTCTCCATTTTCAAAGCAATGCACACTTCCACTGCTTCAAACTGCCTACAGTTAACTGTTGCCTGGAATGACTTGTAATTTTAAATAAGGACTATTAGCATGTGTACTAAATGTAGGGATGCAAGTAAAAACCACATTGAGCATTGTTGAGCAGATTATTCGTCTCTAGCCACCAGAGTGAGTGTTAATCATGTGTTTGAATGTCTTACAAATAACAACTGTCAGACAAATAGCCCAGTAGCTAGAGGAATGTGTCCCTTCTTTTCCAAGTCAAGGGATGAGAATACAATTCTCAGCAGGAAGACCACCTCAGGTGGAAAACAAAGTAGCATTTGTCAGTGGATGTCATTAGGACAAGAAAAGTCCTTTGCAATGGGCAAAATGTGCAACAGTAAAGGGTGCAGTGTATAACTCACTACAGTCACTGTTAAAATCAAAGGATTATCTGCTGCACCGATTCCTTGATATGTAGGAAGGATCTATCATAACTATCTGACTAATAGCAGCAAAAGAGGTGGCAAGAGCTTCAGCTATATCTAGTTTGCAGGGGTGATTGGAACTGTTTACGGTATGACTGGGGAGTGATAATCTGAACACACTTGCCATACATAAACTGAAAGGCAGTAAACAATTGTTGCACAGAACTGCAATTAGAAAGGGATGAGATGTAGGACTCCGAAGACAGGCATTTTGCAATGCAAAGTGCCAAACGTGATCCAAATGAAAAATATGCAAAGTATTTAAGTTAATTAATGGAAATAAATTGTTCCTTCACACTAGCCATGTATAGGCTAATGTTTTGGATAGAGTCAAACTGAAAAATTCAATGCCATGGCCAGTATTTGAACCACAGATCTCCTGGTTTCTGTTCAGTCACTCTTACCCATTGAGCTACCATAGCTAACGTGCTGTCATGACTTTAAATTCTCCATATTTTCTTGGTAAACCCTAGGGTCTCTTGTGTTCGATATACTGTGGTGACTTACTATTGTATGTACTTGAGTCCCAGGCTTCATCGTTAAACTCTTATTATTTAAGTTAATTGATAGAAATTACCCATTCCTTCACACTCACCGTGTATAGGCTAAGGTTTTGGATAGAGTCAAACTGAAAATTCATTGCCATGGCAGCTCAATGGGTAAGAGTGACTAGACAGAAACCAGAAGATCCATGGTTCAAATACTGGCCATGGCATTGAATTTTTCAGTTTGAATATCTATGCAAAGTATGTTTGCATGATTTAATGGCCAAATAGTATTCTGCAGAGCACCACAGCACAGGTTCGTGAAGTGGTGTAGATGAAACCTTCACCAGTGAGATGTATGAGGGAACGATTTTTCCCCCAGCAACCTTGGAGATAATCAAGCAAGGCAGAGGATGGTGGCCAGGTGGGAAACCACTTAACAATCAAGGAGCAGAACTAATGACACACTGCAGAAAGAAACTTCTAAAACTGAGGGGGTAGGTACCATAAGTAATGTTAAGAAAATACATACATCAGTATCTAATAAACGTAAACTGGACAAACATCAATATAATGCACCCACAAGCATCATCAGTGTCGGAGCTCCAGAGAGTAGTTAAAATACAGTTTTTATTTATGTATACCCCTTAACCCTGTGGTTCTCAGTGTTCCTTTACTTATTGGGCATGAAAGACCACAAAATTTTGCTTAGAGACCTCTTTATCAGGTCTGATGTTCTTTTAGGTGTCATAAATCTACAACATAGGACCATTGGCTTTACTTCCCTTTTGAAGGAAGCCATACTAAGGATCTTTATGCTTGAAAAAAATTCAGTGCTCTCCGTCAGGTTTGGACCCGCAACCTCAGGAACCAGAGGCTAGCATGTTACCCCTAAACCATGGGGGACAACCCTAACCCCAGAGAATATGTTTGACATTCAGATTCACTTTAAGAAAAGCAACAGTGGAGGAAATCTGTCCCAGAAGTGCCCAAATATTTTTCTCCTGTACACTTTGGCTTATTATATTTATTTGGTAGCCGATAAGTTGAATAAGTAAGAAACAGATGCTCTCCAGCTGCACAAGTACTAATATAGCCTGCAGAAATGTGTTTAGCTGTATGTTGGTGTCAGAGTAGCAATGTGATTGCATGTCTTCGGGCAGTAGAACTAATCTGAAATGCCAAAAAATTTCAAAGATGTAAGGCGTGATTAGACAGCAAATGGTTCTTTGTAAGCAGACAATTGATGGTGACCATCCGGAAACTACATGCTATATGCCCAGAGCACACAACCAGAATCCATTAACATTCTGCTGCATTATTTCCATGGTAAGAAAGGGATTAACAGGCCACGTTTATATTCTTTTTTGCCTTAGATGACTTAGCACCAACAACTTTAAAATGGCCATCCTCTTGTGATTCCTTCAATGTCTGCAAGACAGAACATCCCCAGCCGCTCATGGAATGGGTACAACTGTTCGATCTGGGAATGGCTCTGAAATGGCTTCTGTATGCTATAGTGGCACTTCTGGACAGTTTGGGAGCTGGAGTCTGCATAGCTAAAGATGTCTGTTCATTTTTTTTTAATTATGCCCTTGAAAATTTAGTCATATCAGACGATGAATGAACTGAGTGAAATGATGCTCAAATGAGTCCAGGGTCATAGAGCTTAGAGTTACCAGACATTCATCTTTCAGGATAAGGGAAAACTCTGGAGGAAACCTTATCCAGGTAACTCATCTTGACCAAGATGAACTTGGGACCTCTTGAACGCAAGGTAGATACACTACTATATATGCTACCAAGATAGGCATCTGTGGTTGAAGTGTGGCACAATACAATAAAGGGCTATTCATTGGCAAGTCTGTGTGGAAGCATCTGTAACAGGCACATGTTAAAAGGCAACAGTGACAACAGTTTGATGGGCTGCTATTGAATAACCTGTGATGTTAGTAGGTTTAAGCTGCTCAAAGGGCAACCATGCCTCATGAAAAATGAGTTCTTTAATGCGTAGCTTTTGAATGCACTTTTTGCCCAGAAACTTGAACACTATCGACAGTTAGATGGATCTTCACAGCTAACACAGGGTAGCTCGGGAACATACTGTACCCTCATGGATTAATGGGCCACAACATTCACAAATGGCTTCCCTACAGGCTTTATATTGGGAAGCTAGGGGGAAAACGATGCAAATCAACTAATCCCCAGTGCCATTAGTCAACAAAAACATTCACAAATGGCAGGATCGTTACATGAGCCTTTATTATCTCCAAACATTTGACACTGAATACAGCACATGGGGTTTGGAACAAATTGGCATATGGCAGCATGTTCAAGAAACCTTAAAAATGAGAAATACTATTCGTAAGGAGTACCCTTTGCCATCCTACTTTCGAGTTACCCAGTAATGTTTGACACACTCATTGATTTGAGAAGCAGGTTACCATTTCCTCACTGGATAGACTGTCCAGACTGGAAGTCGTAACGACTCCTCTAAATGAATTGAACAATTTGTATGGGGCTACCAATGGGGTAGGATCCCAACAAACTCACCTTTAATATAATTTTGAGTTAAACTAGCACTCCATGCTCCATATATTGCTAGAACACATTTTATTAGGACCTTCCCAAGATCCTCAGCTAATACTGACTTGCATTTTGATTTGCTGAACTCCTTGGTGGCAATTGGAACGTCTCTGTTGGTGTCCTGATGAACTTGAAGTTCGGGCAAAGGTGGTGTCGAAACTGAAGAGTTTTTCTTCATATTTCCTTATGAATATATTTTCCCAGTGTATTTCTAATAAGCTCTTTAAACCTAAAGTTCCAATACCTTTTTGTTTTGCCAATCTAAAAGTTGTCACAGCCTTTACAATTTATACGGGGCACATCCAAGTTTTTGTGGGTTTCACTTTTGTACTGTCTGATTTCTAAAGGTGTTATACACTGAATTTGTTCTGTGGAGTCAAAGTAATGTGTTCCTTGAAGACTTTTTTGGAAAATATGTGTATCTACGTAGTGGTATGTAAATTTTCTGCATGAAGTTTTATTATTGATTGGGGAAAGAGTAGTTACTTCCTATGAGTAAGGACTATGATATAACGAAGCACAAAATTAATATAACTCTGTACTCAATGCTCCATATATTGCTAATATTTACCTCTCCCATGAGCCGATATTAGCTGAGGAAGTTAGGCAGGTCCTAATGAAACACATTCTAGGTAAATACTAGCAATATATGGAGCACTGAGTACTAGTTTGACTCAAAATTATAGTAATTACTTGTCTGCATCTCTGTTTATGAATTTTCTTTTTGACTAATTCAGCATTGAATCTACTGTATTCTGCAATGTAAACTATATGATTGTACTCTTTGGTATATTCCATCTTGTTCTATGGAACATTGACCAGACTGTAAGTTAAAATACATAATACAAAAAAGAAACCCACAAGCACTCAGTTGTTTAGCAAATAAATTGCAACAGCTGTGACAACTCTTACATTGGAAAAACAAAAAGGAATTTGAACATTGGGGTTGAAGAGTATTTTACGAACATCAAGAACAAAGAAATAGATCAACCGGCAGTAGCGCACCATTTTTGGAATGAGAATCACGATATACTAGAAAAAGAAATTGATTTATTAAGAACTCAGGGCCCATTAACCATGTTAAGCTCAGAGGTTCTACTCCCATTAGTCCTGGACCCGTAGGACCAAGGACCCGGGCCTCCTTCTACCGGGAGCGATGGAAACTCCGTGGCTCTTTACATAGGGCAATACCTGGAGTCTAAAAAGCCTCCCCCCCTGCTGAGCACAACGTCAAGATGGGATGGAAGTGGATATGCCACTTACGCGCGTCAACCCCGCAGGAAAGACTACCGATAACCTCGTTGGGGCCAAATGGTGATCTAGCACACCTACTAGCTCTGCAGGCTAGTACCCGGGACTATTCAGGCAACCCTCTACCCCCTCCAGGCGGCCGTAGCCTGGAAGGAAGTACCCATTTACCCGTGGGTGTCGGGAACACACTGCCCCCTCGAGTCCAACCCAATCCGAACAACTCCCCTACGGGAGGGGCTCGGCATGTTAGGTCCGAGGTTCCTCTAGTAATGTCAGAGGTACCACGAGTGCTAAGGGTCTGCAGCGCCCGCACTTCGGCAGCTGAAGGGGACGGATCCCCTCCCCTATGGGCCATTAACCATGTGGGAAAAGATATATACATAAAGAAATATGGAGGAAAACTCTTCAATTTTGACAACACCTTTGATGAAAACCCGAACTTCAAGTTTATCAGGACACCAACAAACATCACAATCCTCACCAAGGAGTTCACCAAATACAAATTCAACAGTCAACATTAGCTGAGGATGTAAGAAAGGTCCAAACAAAATGCATTCAAGGTAAAGACTAGAAATATATGGAGCTTAGAGTACTAGTTTGACTCAAAATTATATTAATTTTGTGCTTTTTTGCATCAGTCCATGCTCATTAAGTGTGGTATTTGTCTCAATCACAACATACTGTCCCAAAGGCATGTCTTTTTCTTTACTGGGTCACTGGTCCTATCAACCTAACATTTGATGTAAAATGAAACAAGCCTAGGTCACAACCAAAAACAAATGTGTAAAAGGGGTTTCACATGGATACACAATGATTGGGACCCCATCCAGAACGTCTGTCAGGTAACTCTAAGCTCCATGGACCCCGGGCCCATTTGAGCATCATTTCACCCATTCATTCACCGTCCGATATGACTTAACGTTGGAGGACGTAAATTACAACAAAAAATTCCAGAACGTCAGCATCAGCTATCCACATGGAGGTTAAAGAAAAAAAAAGAAAGTAAAAGAAACTAAATTTTTTTCAGTCTGCACCATCATAGGGACCTCTATTATGACCGATTTCCGGACGTACTTCAGGAAAGCTAACCTCCAATCTCTGCTGCCCCTCCAAATGTATCCACATTGCAGTCTGTGTCAGTAACAATTAGGTCCATGCCATTTGATTTATAGGATTGACTGATCAAGGTTAGAAATGTGATGTCAACTGAAAAATTTATATGCAGTGTTGTGAACCTTGTGTCGTTCAAGGTTGCGTGTGCTTGCTGAAGAGGCTTGAGGTAAAGGAGTGTCCCAGTCGTCTGGTGGTGGCACCACATGCTCTTTCCTGAGTGCCTGCTCACCCAAATTGGCTGCGAAGGATCCAGCTGGGTTCATCACACAAAACTGCAAGGGTGTCAGAGGACTAGCTAGGTCCGGCGAGGCTCCTTTCTGATACCACGAGGCACACTGGCAGAAACCTGCTGAGCTCGAGTGCTATCTGGGATCATCACACCAGCAAGGCTAGACCTCAACGGTAGTAAGGATGGAGGAGAGGGAGAGAGATAAGAGGATAAAAAAAATTCTAAGGTTCAATAATACTCGCACCACGGAAGCGTGTGCTGAGGTCCAGTCGAGGCGAGGAACCAGTTGAGACTGCCATTGAATAGCTCGTATGGCCAGTTCAACCAGTGTCGGCCAGAGATAGTTCGGGATCCAGTGCACCTGGTGGTGCCACCTAGTCTTTACTACTTGAACTTGTACAGTAGTGCCGTTGTGGCGCACGCTTGACTTACATTCTAGTATATACAATCTGTGGTTTCTTATTAGTGCTGTAGTAGCGCATTTTAAGTCCCCAGATGTCCCCCCCAGTTCACCACAGTGAGGAGACAATTTCTGGCGCCTTTGGCGCCTGCACCTTTATTTCCTCTTGCTTCTTGCTAGGCTAGGTGCCCTGGGGTGTTCAGGATCATATGGAGGGTCATTTCCCTTTTCCGGCAGCACTGTGTATCGCCAGAGCATACGAGGGGGAAGTGTTGGATAAGCTGCCACGTCCCCCCTGTCGTCTTATCTGCTTCCAGCCATTCCACTTTTGGTGGGAGCTCGTAAAAGCAGCAAATCTCCAGGAGTAAGCTGTCTTCCACAGTGCCATTGTGGACTGCCTAGTGCAGCCACAAGTGCCCCTTATATAGGCCAGTTCATGGGTTTGTGGTCATAGTTGTGCGTTTTGGGCTGTGACACCATCTATGGGATGCTAATAACAGCTGGTACATCTGTGGTTGCTTGACTGTCTGCCATAGCACTGCATGTGGTTGTTAGCGATGCGTTGTTTGGAAGTTGGTGCACTGCTTTGCATCAGTCTATAGAGACTTTTGCAGTGCTGTCATCCTCAAGACGGACCTTGACTGTCATTCCGTCATTGTGAACTACTGCAAAAGGTCCACGATAGGGTGGTATAAGTTTATGCGTGCATGTCTCTTCTCGCAGGTATACGTGTGTGGCAGTCTGGAGGTCTGATGGTAGGTAGTTCTGTCTACACTCTTGCAGGCGGGCCTGGGTTTCCCTGGTGAAGGTCTCCCAGGCCAGAGTTGTGGGGATGAAGATGTCCATGGGCTAACGACTTAAAAATTATTCCTGTCACTTCTATGTGGAAGGAACACAATCTCAAAGACAATGTATAGTGATGTGCTTTTTAAAGATTGGAGTATGTCTTCATATTCCTACGTGACTCTGGGACTATTATAAAGGCAACAGGCTGATGTATATGCAGATAAATGAACACTGCCTTGAAATGTTACTGCTATGCTTACTCATCAGACTGTTTTGCTGTAGAGCGAGAATGCCTTATTAACTCTGACTGTTTTGTTGAATTTTAATTTTTGCAAAAGTCGATAGATGCAGAAAATCTGATTTTACAGGAATCACATATTTTTATTTGAGGATACAGCTTTCACATTTAAATAAATTATGTTTACATATATTATTGGTCATTTAAAGACAACTAATATAATATTGCAAAAGGGATAGTGATGTGCATTCTATAACCTCTCCTATCCAAATCCCAACCACAACCTGCCCGTTGTGCAACTTACTTTTACCAATGAGGCTCTGGGGACAGAGCGTTAGTGGTATAACTACATCAGAAATAGAGGAAATGCTATTTCACCTCTTATGCTGGCCTGTCACGGCATACAAATGTTCCACAATTGGTGCTTGTGAGAAAAGCTGATGGATTTTAAAACTCCTCCCGGCCAGGTCTGATGGACCCATTAACCAAAGACAGGTGTGGCCCTCCAGACATACTGGGGGTTAAAGTGAGTGGATGATGTAACCACCATTATAAGCAAAAAATTGGTGTCCACTTAAAAAATGGTTACATTTATGCTATTTAAACCACTACACAGAAATATTGGAGAACAAGAGAGCTAATGGCTTCATTGCCAAAGCCTAGCATTTGAAAACAACAACAACAGATGTCCATGGGCAAGCGGATAAGCTGCTGGAATACTCTCTCTGCAGCACACTGGTTATCCATCTCACTGATTGCAGTGCGCAGTTCTAAGAGAATCGTAGGTATATTATCCACCCATCTGGATGGATTGGGTGCAGCCCTCGGTGCGGCTTCCAGGCAGCGGTGCCAGCATTTTATTTTCCCGTATGCTTGGGGATGATATGCGTTTGTGTGGTATTTGTCAATCCCCCAACACCCAAGTGAGCTCACTGAACAGTTCTGCCTCAAATTGGCATCCCTGGTCTGTGGTTGGTCTGACAGGTGTGCGTACCAGCGTACCCAGTGATGGATGAATTTATTGGCTATGGTGGCAGTGTCAATCTGCTTGAAGAGGATCCACTCTGGCCATCTGGTTGCCCTACGATCATGGTAAGACAAGTGTGTCCTCTCAAAGGAGGTAGAGGACCGATAATATCTAGGTGAACATGCTCGAACTTTGCTGCTGGGGGAAACTCCTGTAGTGGTACCTTTGTGTGTCTGTAGACTCTGGCTATTTGACACTGGTGGCAGGCTTTAGCCCACTTCTTGATATCTGCCCTCATGGATGGCCAAAAGTACCTGGTGGTGATGAGTTTGCATGTGGCAAGAATCCTGGGGTGGCTCATGCCATGCAGTCACTGGAAGATCGCCACTCTGCATTTGCTGGGGACAAAAGATCTGTTGCTTCCCATGCTTGTGTCACAGGCGATGATGTCATTGTCTGGTATAGGACCAGGATGTTATGTGCTGAGCGATATGCTGGCAAATGTGTCTGCAGCTTGTGCTTGGGCTATGAATTCGGCTGCGGTGCAGCTGAGTGTCTCTATGCATGACAGAGCATCTGCTACCGCATGTTTATCTCCTTCGCTGTACTGGATGTCAGTGGAGAACTGTGCTAAGAACCCTAGTTGGCAGATTCTTCTGGATGTGCTGTTCTTAGGGTCCTGTGTAATGGCATGTGTAAATGGTTTATGGTCTGTAAGGATGGTGAAGTGTCTCCCTTCCATCTGGTCCCGGAAGTGCCTGATGGCTTCGCAGATGATTAGTAGCTCACAGCCGAAGGTGGAGTAGGTTCTTTGAGTTTTACTGAGTGCTTTGGAGAAGAATCCTATGGGTTGTCGACTTCCCTGTTGTTGTTGCTGTAAGATGACTCTGATGCTGGTTTAGCTAGCATCGGTGGAAAGGTATAATGGCATGTGTCCTGATGAATGTGCCAGCAAGCCACGTTTGCTAGAGCTTATTTGGTTTTTTTTTTGAAGGCTTTGCTGAGTGCCTCCGTCCACTGAATGGGTATTGTCTTTCTTCTTGCTGTTATGCAGTAAGGAATTTAGGGGTTGCTGAATGGTGGCTGCCTGAGGAATGTGTCTGCAGTAGAAGTTTGTCATACCGAGAAAATGGCATAGCTCCATGATAGTTTTTGGTAGAGGGAATTCTGTGATGGCCTTGACCTTAGTTGAGAGTGGTCAGGTGCCTTGGCTGGATACTAGGTGTCCCAGAAACTAATTCTGGTTGTCCGAGAATGCATTTGGCGATATTAAGGTGGAGGCCGTACTCTGCAAATCTCTGCAGAATCGTCCGAAGGTGTCCCTCGTGTTCCTGTAGTGTTTTGGATGCCACTAGGATGTCGTCTAGGCATCAGAAGGTAAATGGCAGCTCTCTTAGGAGGTGGTCCATGAATCGATACATTTGGGCAGCATTGCACAAGCCGAAGTCCATGCAGGTGTACTCAAATAGGCCAAACAGGGTAATGATAGCTGTTTTGGGCACATCCTAAAGTGCTATAGGTATGTGGTGAAAGACTGTTTTAATGTCCAAGGTGGAGAAGATGGAGGTCCCGTGGAGGAGAGTATTGAAGTCCCGTATGTGTGAAACTGTGTACTAGTTGGGCACAGTCTGTTTGTTGAGCATATGGTGGTCTCCACAGGGGCATATGGATCCATCTGGTTTCCGCACGATATGGAGGGGTAATTACCATGGCGATTTTGAAGATCTGATGATGCCTTCTCCTAGAAGTCTGGAAACTCTTCCTTGGCCTCGAGGTAAACGGCCAGATGTAGTCGTCTAGCTTTTGCGGTTACCAGAGCACCTGTGGTTTGGATGTAATGATAAGATTCCAATGTCCTTGTATGGGTTTTGTGGAGTTGGTTGAGTGATTTTTCGGTACTCTTCCAGCAGGTGTCGGAAGGGGGCTGGAGGAGATTCGTTGAGATACACTTTCCACTTGCGCTGGAATTCTCTGGCACATGGAGTCTCGTAGGCACTTAGCTTGCAGGTCTACTAACATGCCAAAGCGAGCAAGGAAGTTGGCTCCTACAATGGCTTTCAGAATGTCGGCAATAAGGAACTCCCAGTTGTACATTTTTGTGCCCAGGTGCAAAGTTACCTTCTGTATGCCGTACATATGGATCGGTAATCCGCTTGCTGTGTACACTTGATATTCTGTGCGTCAGATCTTTTTGATGATCCTGTTAGACAAGATTGATACGCATGCCCCTGTGTCCACCAGGAAGGGAATGTGGTTCTGCTGGCATCGGATGAAAAGGCGGTTTGCATAGATGTTCACAGTGGGTCCCACCATGCTTTTTTTTATTCAAAAAATATATATCTATGTATATAGACATATACTTTTCTTTTCCTTATTTGGCCGTTTTTTTTTAAATTGTTTCCATTTTTATTTTCCTATCTGTTTTCTTTAATTTCACACAAGCACATAAACACCCATGCCCAAGTCAGGACTCGAACCCCCGACCCTCTACGCGGCGGAATGCTAGAGACATATGCTCTAACGACCGTGGCTACGAGGATCGGCAATTAATGTTAGAGCCTCAATCTGAGCTTGCCATTCGGGCTGCATTCCTTCTTGTACCTCAGTTATTCTTCCAGTATATTGTTGTATGTATTGGTCTGCGATCCAAGCCAATCTGTCCAGGGGTTTGTCCTCCCATGTTGCCAATAGGGCTTGTGTATGCTGTGGTAGTTTGCGCAACCATAGGAGTCGCAGGAGTTGTTCTGGTGTTCCAGTGCTGGCCTGATGTTGCATGACCCTCAGCAGTTGGGAAGGCCTCTGGTCACCCAGCTGCTTATTCTTGAGAAGTTGCTGTAGTTGCTGCTGGTCTGTTGGGGCATATATCTTGATTAGTCGCTGCTTGAGGTCCTCATAGGGCTGTGTTCCAGATTGGTGACCAGGTCTGCCACCTCCACCACCGTCTCTCTAGGTAGATGTCTAACGATTCTGTGGAAGCGGTTGTATTGGTCGTTGATGTGCGCTGTGAAGAATGCCTCTGCTTGGAGAAACCAGATTGTGAGGTCTTCTTTGCAGAAGGAGGGCAACGATGTGGCAATGGCACAAACTGCTTCTAGCTGTGCTGGGGTTGCCTCGGAAGTAGCTCCATCTGAGGTCACCACTGTTGCAGAACTTGTGTCGTCCATGATTGCGTGTGCTTGCTGAAGAGGCCTGAGATAAAGGAGTGTCTCAGTGGTGGTGGCCACATGCTCTTTCCTGTGCGCTTTCTCACCCGAGGTGGCTGCGAAGGATTGAGCTGGATTCGTCACACAGAGTCGAAAGTGTGTTGGAGGACTAGCTAGGTCCAGTGAGGCTCCTTCCTGATAGCACGAGGCACACTGGCAGAAACCTGCTGAGCTCAAGCGCTATCTGGGATCGTCACAACAGTAAGGCTAGACCTCAACGGTAGCAAGGATAGAGGAGAGGGAAAGACAGAGGATTGGAAATGCATTAAAAAAAAAAAGAAGTCTTAGGTTCAATAATACTGATGCCACGGTAGCATGTGCTGAGGTCCGGTCGAGGTGAGGAACCAGTTGAGACTGCCGTTGAATACATCGTTTAGCCAGTTCAACCAGTTTCCAGCCAGAAATAGTCCAGGGTCCAGTGCACAATTACCAGTGGTCTATATAGTCTTTACTACTTGAACTATGTACAGTAGTGCTGCTGTGGCGCATGCTTGACTTACATTCTAGTATATACAATCTGTAGTTTCCTATTAGCGATGTAGTAGTGCATTTTTAAAAGGTTGCCTGTGGGGTTACCACTACACAGAGGAATTAATGTTTGGCCACTAGAAAAATTTTAAATGTATAACTTGTTACTAAATACAGAAGTATTATCAGGTGCATAAAAGCCAATAGACTTAAAAGATAATAATGCAACCTGGAAGAAAATCTTCACAAAATGTAATTGAAATGTACTTTCTCCCAGTTCCAATAAGCAACTATAGTGATTTTATGTCAACATAAAATGCAGTAATTAAGAGTATACTATAAGTCAACTCAGACACTGTACTTCACATACCACAAATTTTCTTTCAATGTGTTTCATATTTGCATTTGTGTTATGTGAAGTAGAGTGTGTTTCATTCGACTCATAGTATTATTTTAATTATTACATTATTTCAAAGTGTTAATTCCAATTTACGTTTTCAAAATAAAATGCAGTACCAAAGTAGTTATGTGCAAACAAGATTTACAGTGGTAGATACTACATTGAAACCAAAATGTGCAAAGCTGTGTTATCACTGGTTAAGGATTATGCAGGAACTAGGAAAAACAGTTTGCTATTTGAAGTAATTGCTTCTTAAACCTTTTAAATAAACCCACAAACAATAGTCTTGGAACTTCCAATATTTATCATTAGCTACATGAAAAGTGCCAGTAACATTGTATTCTAATTTAACATAGGTATTGGCTGTGAAATTATTCTGATGACCAATTTGGGAAGTCTGTATTGTTTTAAAAATCATACTTCTGCTGGTTTTCAAACTTATTATAATGCATGTCCATACTTCCATTAGAAATACCATGCTTAAATGTCCTATAAACAGCTGAATTTGTTGCAGTCACTTTCTGACTAATATGTATTAAATGCCCCCATGTTAAGTTATCAAAATTAACTTGTTGTTACAGGTAAGATTGTTCAATGAAAGCAGAATCTAAACTAACTTCAGTATTAAATCAGTTTAACATTGAGTTTAAATCTACACTAGTTGCTGAAACCAGCCCTGAGATTAACCTTCAGCTGAGCTGAAAGATAGAAGGATAAAGAAGAAAAATGACATACCTGGTCAAGTAC
This sequence comes from Mantis religiosa, assembly GCA_030765055.1. Taxonomy (NCBI): domain Eukaryota; kingdom Metazoa; phylum Arthropoda; class Insecta; order Mantodea; family Mantidae; genus Mantis; species Mantis religiosa. Next base: position 107,216,673 of record CM060948.1, on the reverse strand, counting down.
CGGCTCTAATGCGTTTACTGTCTTCAACAACTCTGGTGGTTCTGCATCAAAGCCCATGTCACCAAAACCTTCATCATTTGTTACCAGATTTATGCTTCCATAATCTTCTCTCATTGTAATTTCCTCAGCACGAGACTGGTTAAGGCTGAACTGAGCCTCTATATCCACATCACTGAAACATAATGCTCACACAAATTAAATATTTCTTTACAAATGGCATTCTTGTGTGGTACTCAGTACTTTTGTCTACACCGATATAGAATTGTAATATAAATTTTGAAACTGTTTATTCAAATATTAATGGGTAAGAATTTTTAAATAAATGTTAACTCAACTGAAAACATAGCCAATGAAACAAAGCACTTACTTGAGTTCAGGCATTGCTGTATCAAAATCATGGAAGACTTCTGGTAAAGTGATGGCATTCACATTTGCCTCCCTATGCTCTTCCGGCAGGTCCACCATGCCTGGCCTGAATGCCATTTTAATTTTAACAAAGGCTTCATTGCAGTCTGCCAGTAAATACTTTGCTTTGCGAGAGTATATACGTACCACGCCCAACAGTAAGTGACCTGATGTCCTCAAAGCCATTTTAACCTAAAAAATAAATAAGATTATATCTCTCCATCAACATAGTACAGCAGTCTGTAAACGGCCATGATTCCTGCACCTTTCTTGTTTTCAAAACTGCAATCAGGTATAATGGGGAAAGGATAATACTGGCATAAGCTGTTCTTGTTACCAATATGGTTTCTTTATTGGTACCATACAACAGGGATATCAAACAGTAAAATTCAAAACCGCTCACCAGCCCTGATCTATTAAGTTTTATTTTGCTAGGTATAGGAGGAAGAACATCTCTTAACCGCTTCGCCGATGGCCATTTAAACCCTTCAGGGGCCGGCAACGGATACCCAATAAACAGAACAGGACATTTAAATTGTTAAATGCTGTAAAAATGCATCATAAATACAATTCCGTATCTTCCGTATTTATTAAGCTATTTAAACGAAACAAAAACTGGTTTAAAACTCATTAAAGGCAGTATAAATCTACAGTAACAATAAAGTAGAGACTACATTAATAAATTGTTGAAATTTCACTACTTTGTTTCACTGTAGCAAAAGCCATTCTTTGTGCCGAACGCGCCTAATATGTGAATCACTTTGTTTTGTGTGTATACGAGCCATAGTATGTATGTATAGCTACGTAAGCGACTTCTCAGGTTCAAGTTTAGTTTATTTATGCTATGCCAAGCGATAATATGACGAGAATATGTTGCGTCACACACTCACACACTGGAATGAAAACTCTGTCAGCATCTGTTATTACAGTGTTTCTCAACCAAGGTTTCTGGTAGCCTTATGCAGCAGTTTTCGCTCTGTATTTCAGATATTTATAATCTCTCTTTGTTCAGTGATTTCTTGAAGCTATCAAGAGCTAAATGTATGGCACATTTGAAATTGTTAAATTTCAATGTTAACCATGACTTATCCCGGTAATGTAGCAAATAAATTAGCTTGGGTATGATGTGTACAGGCTTCTGATATTACTGTAGAAAATCTGGAAGATTTGTTGTACGATTATGAAGGAGATGTTTAGGACATACGTAGCAGTGACGTGTACTGATCTACAGCTGGCATATTAGCTACTCCATTGTTTGGGGAAATGGCGGGTCAAATACGCGTGATACGGATCAGCTATTACCAGCTATCCCTCTTTACGGAAAAGAGTTAAATGGTAAAAAAAAAGTATTTTTATACCACTGGATGTAACTATGCACAGTTGTTTAGTAATTTTCAGAGCTGTAAAAGACATTCATCTACCTGTACTTGCGCGTATAAAGAGCTCGTAACCTAATTGAGTATTATAATACTCAGAGGCCTCTTTATACTAGGGGGTAGCAAAATTCACCACATCATCCCTCATACTTGAGAGAAAACACTTTCCTAAAAGTATACCACCCACACCCAAAAAACTTGTAACCATTTCGAAAATGTGTAGTGTGTTGCGAAAAAGAAGTTCGCAAGGAAACCAATATTATTGGGTGTGAATCTGCAGATGTGCCCTTGGGTGTTTATCCAGGTTTGGAGGTGTACAATTCAAAAATAAACCTTTAAGGATACGTTTACAATCCTTATAGAACTAATTTAAATTCATTGTAAAACAGCAAGATTAAAATAATTGGCGTTACATGAGCATTAAATGCATGTATGCGCAGGACGTCTATACACGTCCATATCGGTTTGGGGCCTTTTAACTTGGACGTCATATGACGTCCATATCGGCGAAAGGGTTAAAATACAACATACCATAAAGATCATGATTCCAATATGTAATTCCCCCTTCTTTAATGTACTCCTTTTACCTTAGTAAACAGCTACAAAAGTTTAAATGTATCTAAAGGATTCATATGTTAAAACCAGCCTAACGGATTTGAAATAATCTAACGTTTTCAATTTACTTGAACATATAAGACTTTCTTTTTTACAATCAGAATCAGCACCAAGTCCTATTTCTCATTTTTTATATCATTCTACTGATATCACATATCAAATATTCCACCTCAAATAATCTGAAATAAATGGAAAATGGACTTTGCTTGTCTTAAATAAATTTTGTTTGTATTTGGAAGCAGTTCTGATATATTGTATGTCAGACTACTTCAATCCTGATGTAAACATCTGGGAGAGGAGAGAGACAGAGACAGTGATAGCAAGACAAATGACTGTTACACTCTTGATTAGTCAGAGAAGATATGCAAATAAAAGGCCCTGACCAATCAAAATTAAAGGCCATCGGTATCACTATCGCTGTCTCTTTCTTAAAATTCAGATCATAGTTTTGCAATTGAAATGATTAAAATGTAACATATCTCCCTAAAATTCTCTACTTCAATCTTTCAATCAAGCTCTATTTTTTTCCTTAAACCTTAAATCCACATTTATGCACTTCTTTATTGGAGTTTGGTGGATCCAACTACAGCCAATACATTCATAATATCAGCACTTGTTATTTGTATAATTTCAAACTGTTTTGGCTGAAGCCATCCATTGCTAGAATGTAGTTAATATTTAATGCTTAATATTTATTAAAAGAGAGAGAGAGAGGGAGAGATTCAAACCGGCTTTGTAAAACCAATATTCCCAAACTTTGATTAGAGTTGCCAAAGTATCATGATGGTTGTGGTGGATTGCATATAATTCTTGCAAGACAGTTCCTTTAAGATTATATTTGCAACCCTAGTTTCCCAACCTCAATTGGTTCTGATAGCTTTGCCCCATTTATCAACAACTTATCCTTTTCATGTATAATACAGACACAAACAGCTTATGTACCACAAAAGCCTATTAAACATAATGCTGTGGTCGTTTGCTAAATTTGGAAAATCCTACTTTCCTTGCAGGAAATTTTTACTTAAGATTTTGTACAATTCAAAAAATTGCAAAGCACCAGTATTTTTGCATCTACTCTCTTTTGCCATTTTCTCTATCTAAACAAAATCCCCACTACCTGGCAGAGTTCTGTTACGATCTGATTCAAAGAAGTCTCTAATTAATTTGTTTCCTCTGAAAATCCCTGACCTATCCTTCTCTCTGGAGTACAATATTTAAATCTTTCTCATTCAATTCTTTTGTTAAACACATAATACATTTTGTGACAGCAAAGTTATCATGAACCTTTTTAATGGCAATAACAAGAAAAGGCTGAGTCATATGAACTTTCATTTCTCTCCTCCACCAACTCAAATGTCTTTTTAAGGTTCAACATTTCAAAGCTTATTTCATCTATAGTTTGACTCATGTCAACCTGAGAATTTCTTTACAGCTTTCTTAAAGCTTCACTTTGTTTTTGAAGTATTTTATTTCAAATGATTCCTTTTGCTAACTGGACTTGAACCTATCTTAAGGTAACTTTAAGGCATATGTAACAGAAACTAGCCTCAATGGATTGCACTTCACTACTATCTGTATCACTATTACTGTTGCTATAAATAATATCCACTCAAACACTAGAACTAACTTGCACTTTGCTCCTGTATTCTTTTTCTATAATTTGATTCTGAATGAAGTAGAGTAGCCATACTTCCATAAAATCCCTGGCAATAGCAGATTCCAATACGCAAGCTCACCAACCGCCACATGTGCAAACCTGTATGCACGAGTCAGTATGTTGTCGGTTACAGACAAGTAAAGTACAGTAAGGGACCAAGCTCTGTTTGGTTGCTGGATGCAGCGAAGTCAGAATAAGGGGGAAGGGGGATAAGCTGGTGACATGATTGTTTCTTACACGAGCAAAGCAGGCAATGATTTGAATGACATCACAGAGCTTAGCCAATTACCTTAAATTAGTATGCTGTCACACCTCATACCACTCCCTCTGAGCTGGATAGGACTCGCTTCTAAGCTTAGCTACTTTAAATGCAGGTACTTTATGGAACTACGGCCACTCTACATATACAAATTATATTTCAAAATCATTCTAGAATGCCATACTTGCCTACTACAGAGTGGGGCACTTTGAAGGTGCTTTTTGTGAGGTGGAAATTGAAGAGGGTTTAACCGTTTCACTGATGGCCATTTAAACCCTTCAGGGGCCGGAAACGGATACCCAATAAACAGAACAGGACATTTAAATTGTTAAATGCTGTAAAAATGCATCATAAATACAATTCTGTATCTTCCGTATTTATTAAGTTATTTAAACGAAACAAAAAATGGTTTAAAACTCATTAAAGGCAGTATAGCTCTACAGTAACAAGAAAGTAGAGACTACATTAATAAATTGTTGAAATTTCACTACTTTGTTTCACTGTAGCAAAAGCCATTCTTTGTGCCGAACGCACCTAATATTTGAATCATTTTGTTTTGTGTGTATACGAGCCAATGTATGTATGTATGGCTATGCAAGCGACTTCTCCGGTTCAAGTTTATTTATTTATGCTATACCAAGCGATAATATGACGAGAATATGTTGCGTCACAGCTCACACACTGGAAAGAAAACTCTCTGTCAGCATCTGTTATTATATTGTTTCTCGACCAAGGTTTCTAGTATCCTTATGCAGCTGTTTTTGCTCTGTATTTTAGTTATATATAATCTCTTTGTGTTCAGAGTGATTTCTTATAGCTATCAAGAGCTAAATGAATGGCACATTTGAAATTGTTAAATTTCGATGTTAACCATGACTTATCCCCGTAATGTAGTAAATAAATTAGCTTGGGTATGATGTGTACAGGCTTCTGATATTACTGTAGAAAATCTGGAAGATTTGTTGTACGATTATGAAGGAGATCTTTAGGACATACGCAGCAGTGACGTGTGCTGGTCTACAGATGACATGTTAACTACTCCATTGTTTGGGGAAATGGCGGGTCAAATAAGGGTGATGCGGATCAGCTATTACTAGCTATCCCTCTTTACGGAAAACAGTTAAATGGTAAAAGAAAAAAAAGGATTTTTATGCCACTGTATGTAACTATGCACAGTTGTTTAGTAATTTTCAGAACTGTAAATTCATGCAAGACATTCATCTACCTGTACTTGCGCGTATAAAGAGCTCGTAACCTAATTGAGTATTATAATACTCAGAGGCCTCTTTATACTAGGGGGTAGGAAATTCACCACGACATCACCCCTCATACTTGAGAAAAAACACTTTCCTAAAAGGATACCACCCACAACCAAAAAAGTCGCAACCATTTCGAAAATGTGTAGTGTGTTGCGAAAAAGAAGTTCGCAAGGAAACCAATATTATTTGGTGTGAATCTGCAGATGTGCCCTTGGGTGTTTATCTAGTTTTGGAGGTGTACAATTCAAAAAGAAACCTTTAAGGGTATGTTTACATTCCTTATAGAACTAATTTAAATTTATTGTAAAATAGCAAGATTAAAATAATTGGCGTTAAATGAGCATTAAATGCATGTATGTGCAGGACGTCTATACACGTCCATATCGGTTTGGGGCATTTTAACTTGGGGTGAAAGGGTTAAGTAACAGTAACCAGCATGAGATTTTGTTGCATTTTATAGTCTATAAAAAAGAATTACCATCATGCAGTAGATTTATATGAATATTACTGTGCTGTCTTAAAAAATGCTTTAGCTAATAAAAGCTTCTTTCAGTTTTAATTGTTAGCCCTTGTACTTAACTCACAACACTCATATTAATCTTACTACCACATAGAAATGAACATGAAATATGAATTAATATTCTCTCACATAGCTAAATGAGCCTGCCTTCACTGCACCAAACAGATGTTATGCTGCCACTGAGGGCTCGTTGACCATCATGCACAAACCACATATCGCTGCATTTATTCATATCTTGTTATAACTGGACCACGGATGTTAAGGTTTTTACACGAAAAAGTCTATTTCAACGTTACAGACTATTCTAATCTATTTAACACCAAATCCCGAAAAACTTATTTTTAATTCATATTAAATGGAAAACAAATATAATTTGTTCTATAAATTAACCGGAAATTATTTTATATCAGTATAAATAAATTTCAACACTTCAAGACACACAGTCCTATTGGTACTTTCCAACAGCAAGCCTGGAAAAAGTTCCCAGCAGTTTGTTGGAAGATTCCTAGGTGTGAATGTGTGAACTATACAGTGACAAAAATGCCTAAAATCATGTCTTCAAAGCCAAGTTTAATTCGTCAGTGGTTGAACAAATTTCCATGTTTTACTTCGAATGGGAAAGTAATTAACTGTCAACCTTGCAACAAAGAGGTATGTAGTCTGAATACATAATAAATAAATAATTATTTATTATTAGTTTTTTTAATTAAATTCAATATGTCATACTGAAGTGAACTTACCTCCCTTTTTAAATTTTCAAATTAATTTCGTTTGGTAGCGCATTTAAATAAGCCAAATCTTTTTGTCCATGTGAAAGGGTTAGATGTTTCTTTGCTCCATAAATTGGAGTTTACTAACTTGATTAGAACACTTCGAACTATAGCCTAAATTACATCTTGCTGTTGTGATTTTTTTGCATTTTATGAAAACCATGAAAATCATCTGACATTTGTCAGGTTTAAAATAAAATATTACATTAAAGCTGAAGTAAAATATCAGAGTACAATTTTTATATTTTGTTTTAGGTTTCGAGTGATAAAAGGTCACATCTCTCTCAACATGTGCAGGGAACAAGCCACAAGGCCAATGAGGAACACAAATCAAAGTCCAAACAGTTGCTCTTAACTCAATCTTTGGAGGAGACAAGCAAGAAAAATAAGTTCTATGCAGAACTGTGTCATACGATAGTGGTTAATGTTCCATTCAGAAAAATTGAAAATGAAGCATTTAGAAAGTTCTTGAAGTACTGCAATACATCAATTCCTTCCGAATCAACAATAAGGAAGAATCATGTGCAGCAATCTTATGATGCAATAAGGAAAATAGGAGAGGACATATGGGAATCGTATGTCTGGATTTCAGTTGACGAAACTACTGATAGTCAACCGGATAAAATTCAATGCCATGGCCGGGATTTGAACCACAGATCACCTGGTTTCCATCCAGTCGCTCTTATCCATTGAACTACCATGGCCAACATGCAGTTGACTCCTATTAACTCATATATTTTTCCGGTTACAGTGGTTCAAGTCCCGGCCGTGGCACTGAATTTTTCATGTCGACTCTATCAATCCAACTTAATTTGGGTGCCTAAAACTTAAATTTTTAAGACCTAAAAGTCTGCAGTCTAGTTATAACTATGAACCCCTAATGCTACTGCTTTACCATCACTGTTCTCTCTTAATAATACTATGGCTTATTCCGAATTTAAAACCACTGAAGATCTAAGAAAAGATGCTGATTCTGAACAGAAATATGCAACCCCTACAAGCGAAGATATTTTGGGAAACAATGAAAGCCTCTATTTCAGAGGTGTCATCCAGTGTAGCTGAGGGTGACTCCCCTCCTTTTCCCTTTCTTCAGTCTTTTGCTTAGTGGTACAGGGGTGCAGGGGGAGCAACTGACTGGCTATTGCAGTACGTCTACACCCTTTTGTGTTTTAAAACAAATGCAAGTAAGCGGCGGATAGTCAACATGTCCTGTTACAGAGCCCGACATCGACAAATTATTAGCTCAGAAGAATATAAACTCCACTTAAATTATGAATTAATAATTATTAACATGTAGCTATAAAAGTATAATTCAGCAATAAAAATATGAATAAATAGCTTAACAACTCGCCACTGAATCTTCCGCACGCTCTTCCTCACCCCAGTATCTATTAACGTCACCTATGAAGGTTAACTAAGAGGGGAAAAAGGTAACCACCCTGTTTCCCTCAATGGCACCACTGCTCTATTCCAATGTGGTTACACAATAAACTTTTTAGGCTGACTTGCAGGAGCTTGATAAAACTCCAACACCCTCCCCCCATTCTAATCTAAGCCAACCTAAATCTAGTATTTTAATTCTATAAAATTTTTTAACATTTAAAATAAGTAAAACCTGTTCTATAAAAATAATTATTATAGGCTGTAATAAAATAGGGACTTCTATCGACAATATGAAATTTGGTAGAATATTATAAAATAAAAGGTTCTGGAATAATCTGCATCTCAAATACCAAAACATTAATGTGATAAATTTATCATTCAATACTGGGATAACTGTTGGGCTTTACATGCTAATAGTTCATAAATGTGCTTTCCTTAGCACACTTTATTATTAAAAAATATTACAATTCAAACAAAAATTGCAAGGTTGTTTGCCATTCAATTTCAATGAAATGTCCCATAATCCATAAAAAGTGCAGTTGGTTTTATGGAAAAAGTACATTAAATTTAGGAAAATACAATTATTAATCATGTTTATTAATACAAACATTTTGGAAAAACATATTGCATATTTATAGTACTACTAAAAATGCTGGTGTGGAGATTTGTGCTTCTAACTTAAAAACTGCAAGAATAATGTGTACTACATGGCAAACTGAGGAGTCATACCAAAAAAAATGCAAACATTTTCTCAGGTTCAAATGGAAGCCTAGGCTGAAGGTTTTGTATGCAGTAGACAGTGGCAGCTGCGTCCTTTTACTGGTAGAGTGCGCTCATTTCCCGTGCTTCTGGATATACTATTATTCAACATGGTGGACAACAGTGTGAACGTCCACATGGAACAGCGTGTTGTGATGAAGTTTTTAGTAAACAAGGGCATAAAATCTGCTGAAATTTACAGAAGACTTCAGGCTCAGTATGGTGATGAACCATTCAGTTGCAATAAGACATTTGAATGGAGTAAGGGTTTCAAAGATGGCTGTATCTTGATCACTTATGATCCTGGTCATGGTGGATTACAGCCCACGGTAATCATTCCTCAGAACATTCAGCGCGTGGAGCAGCTGATCCCGGACAATCGTCACATAACTTGTCGTGAAATTGCAAGGGTGTGTAATCTGTCGCTAGGAACAGTGAACACAATAATTCATGATCATTTGCTATTCCGAAAAGTGAGTGGACATTGGGTCCCAAAGCAACTGTCTGCTTTTGACACATACAGAAGGGAGGAAGTCTGTAGAGAACTGAAGGACTGCTATCAAAGGGAAGGACAAAATTTTCTAAATCACATCATCACATGTGAAAAAACATGGGTTCACCATTTCACCCCAGAATCCAAAAGAGCATTGATGCAGTGCAAGCATACGAACTCACCACCTCCCAAGAAATTTCAAACAGTTGCGTCTGCTGGTAAAGTGATGGCAAGGGCATTATTCACATTCATTTTTTTACCACATGGTGTCACTATCAACAGTGAGTATTACTATCGTGTTCTGATTGATATGCTGAGAGTTCTCTTTTTGCAAGACAATGCACTACTGCATACAACTCAATGCACATTCCAAACAAACATGGAATTCGGCTGAGAGATCTTGCCACACCCCCTCTATAGTTCTGACTTAGCGCCAAGTGATTCTAACGTGTTTGGGTCCTTGAAGGAATTTCTTGGAGGAAAACATTTCAACACTGATGATGAAGTGAAGCATTATGTCCTATAATGGTTCTGTCGGAATTCTAAGTATTTCTATGCTGAAACATTTCAGACGTTAGTCAAACGCTGGGATAAGTGTATAACTGTAGCTGGAGATTATGTGGAAAAATAAATCCACTTCCCACACTTTGAAATTTGTTCTTTTATTTGCTTTTAAACAAAGTCTCGGATCGACTTGAACGACCCTCGTAATTGGCTAACCTTTCAAGTCAGACACATGCAGCTTCCAAGTGCTCTATTTGTGTTTCGTAACTTACTGCATGCCAAATTACTAATATTTCACTATTCTAATCGACAAGATAAGAAACAAATGCAGTGCTGGTAACTCAAGGTCAATGTGCGTCAATGCTCTGTCGTGCAGTAGGTATTTATTTGCAGCATGTTTTCACTTATGCACACCCTCAAAATTCATAGAACCAGATATTAAATGAATTACAGAACAGAATACCCTTCCCTTGGTAGGAGTTATTAGATAGTTATAATACATGATTAGGTCAAATGACTGAAATACATTGCTATTAGGGCTTTTCAGAAATGACATTAGCTTAAAAAAAGTCAACACTCAGTTATTATAAACCACGGTTGCAGCTATGTATCTGAAGCAGAGTGAAAATTTAAGGACTTTTAGCATTTGCCATTTTGTTTCTGCTCCCTTTAAAGATACTGGAAACCTTGAACAGGAAATGTGTGTGTGTGTGTGTGTGTGTGTGTGTGTGTGTGTGTGTGTGTGTGTGTGTGTAGTGTTTAATGCCTGCTTTTACTACATGTGGCACAAGATGAAGATGGAGCATCAGTAGAATGAGACGGCACTGTCCCAGTGCCATGCTGTCCACCACAAATCTCACTTTGCAGTCGCCTGAGATCGAACCCTGGCTGCTTGGTGAGAACAAGAAATGTAGTTTCATTTGCAGCATACATCAGTTTTTAATGAGGTATATGCAAGTTTGAACAAATACACATTTAGGAGTGAAATTATGGATAACCATTTAAAAAATATAGTCAAGAGCATGTAAAGTAATGGCAGAAATATTGGACAAGCACATATTTTAACAGTATGCCAACAAAGCACATGCTCTGTTCATGTGTGTTAATTTTGTACGTAATTCAGATGGCTAAGAGTTTAATTAAGTGGCATTTATAAAATACAAATTTAAATAAAATGTACAGAACTCTAATGCCATATATAAATTGACTTATCTTGATTGGGGCCTGTTGTACTCTCGATTTAGATTATATAGCCTACACACCATTTTGTTTGAAGTTTAAGCCTACAGGCTTATGAGACTGACTGCATACTATTGTTGATTCTCTGAAAAGGAAAACTCTTACATCTCTCACAGCAGCTATGCTATTACACCTAGAGGGAATCAAGGATGAGTATGTATACAAATAAATTACTACCCTGTCACTACTTATTACATCATGATCAAAAGAACAGTATTATTTTTCTGAACATAATTTTGAAATGTTGACCCTTTTTGAACATTTTCAACAAAATTATATTTAAAATAGATGCTACATAAGTAACAATAGTAAATGTTGGGTGGTTAAACCAAAAGCTGTATTTATGAGTACATGGAAATATTTAAAGCAAATGAAGTAATGAAAACAGAATCAATGCAATGTTGTCTTAATGCTAGTAGAGTAATTCGTAGTATAATAAAAAATTAATTTTACATTACCTTTGGTTGCAGAATTCCATCCACTGACTTTTCAATATTTGTCTCAAATACATGAGCCTTAGTGAGTTTTTTATCCCAATGTGCAGCCAGCCAAATTCGAGCCAATGGCCCCTTCTTGGCTAGCACAAAATGAGCATAGAACATAATTGGTTCTGTGCTCTAACTTCAATCACTGAAAATGAGAGCTCATGTTAATACTAGGTTCATCAAAATAAAGTTCTTAATTCAAATAATGCACTTCATTTAATTCTGTATCAACCTTGTAATGTTTTCTAGTATTTCACTAACAAATTCTTTCTCTGAAGTAACCTACAGGGTACCAAAGGATATGTTGGATGGTAACAGATAAATCCTCCTAAATGGCTGACTGCCAATTACGAACAAATACTCCAAAGTGATAATTTCATAAAAGACAATCCATTCTCGAAGTGAAACCCTATCAAAATTGAACACTGAACAAAAAACTTCAAAGAACAAGGAATAATGTAAAATAAGACCTGAAGCTTTCCTGACGACGAATACGCCCACATTCTCCTCGGGCAGCCAGCCAGGTGAAAAGATGATTAGATATCAACATTTCGGGAGTGTGCATCTCTCCCATCATATTTATAAAATGTTATAACCACAGATGAGGAGCATTGTTTCAAAACGTATTAAGTGCACTCTTTTTCAAAATACAGTTTGACACGATTTTCCCCTATATTTCATGTGCTCTTTAACGCTATGAACTCAGATTGGTACATTTCGTATTATATCCCTTATTATTTCAATGTTCAAATAGGTGCATCGGATCAAATTGTATTAGGTGCACGGGAATGATCGGTTCAGAATGTATTATGTGCAACTTCCATCTAGTTAAGTTGTACAACCTGCATTCAACTCGCACTTCTCTGCTGATATTTCCCGCTAATTGTTATGCTGGCGTATCCATAAGCCTAGAAGTGGTATGTCAGTTCATTGTGATCATCATGGAGGGAGGTGAACGTATTGGAGAACTATCTAAAGGAACCAGAAATCGAATCAAGAATGTAAAATCCAAACGCCAGCGTGAAGGAGGCTAGGTGAGTTTTGTTTGTTATTTTATGACTTAGTCAACATTATAGCATTATTGTTTCTATTATAATCTTAGCTTTGGTGGGGAACTAAAGAGAAATGTTGCTATAATTATCAAGGAATTGCATAATAAAATGTATAATATGCTTACTGTTGTGTAAATTTGATAAGCATAATATGCTATATTTTATAGGTACACAAACCGTGATCCCGATCTGGAACACTTTGAACCTCCATGTTCTCACAAGGAAGGAAGATATAAATGCCAAAGCATTCCTAGGTACTTTCTCTTGAAAGCAAAGAATATGGTATACGCAGTACCTAATAAGCTAGAGCAAGATCACCGATTAAGCTACCTACTAAAAGTCAAATCTCCTAAGCCATGGAGAACGTCAAAGCATTATGAAGGCAATCGTAGTCGTACTTCCACTGTTGTATCTTACGAGGGAAGTTCTAGAATTAATGTACTCTATGATTTCTGTTGTGCCCAAGTATCAAGTTGATCAGTGTGAAGGTATGCTAGCTGTTACTTTATACTTCCTCAAACAATTCAGCAACAAAAAATGCAGCGCTTTGCACTAGTCATAGTACAGTCTACAGCAAAACCTACAGCATACTTATGGTATTCCTTGCACTGTTCAGCATGAAATGTGTATGATGTTGCTTATTTAACATGTTATAACAACTGCAGACGTTTTCCTTACTTTGGTTATCTCCTTTCACGTGAAAACAGGTGACAAAACACAACCAGTATGTTCAAAGTTTTTTCAGCATTTATTTGGGATAAGTCAAACCAGACTTAATAGCATAGCCAAGGCTGTAAAGGATGGCCGGGGCGTTAAAGGAGAGGAGGGTATAGAAAAAGGGCTCTGTTTACTGCAAAAAAGAGAACTGTATGTGAGTTTATAGCAAAATTAAAGGCAAGAGAGTCCCATTACTACAGATTTAAGCATAAATAAATAATTCAACATGAACAACGCGAGTGCTCCACCCAACTTAAGGTAAAAAAGTGGTTTTTCCAGAATACTTTTCGCACAAAATTTAACATCGGCTTTGGGTCACCTGCCACTGACGCGTATAGTTACTGTGCTTGCATGGCATTTCAAATTAAAACTGCAACAGATATTCAAAGAGAGAATCACTTAATGGCTGATCTCGGAGCACACAAACTTCATTCCAGAACCTTCCACAAATTAATGAGGGAATGTTCTGCTAATACAAGAAGTTTCTGCTTCTATTTGCAACAGGTAGAACCCCTTCCAAAGTTATCAATTGGCAAAGCATGCTACTCCCGCCAAATATTGTTTTATGCACTATGTGTCACTGACATTACCAATAAGAATGCTACATTCTTTACATGGAATGAGACAGAAGGTGGCAGAGGAGCAAACGAGGTGGCATTGGGTGTACTTTCTTATCTGGAGAAAGCTCATTTTGAGGATTCGATCACCACTATTAGGCTTTTCGCTGATGGCTGCAGAGGCCAAAATAAAAACATGCACATAATTCATGCTCTGGTTTATTACCTCCAGAAGAAAGCTCTTGCACATCTCAGAAACATTACAGCAATATTTCCTGTTAGAGGGCATTCTCATTTACCCGCAGATCGCTTGTTTAGTGTTGTAGAGAATATAGAGAAGTTTATAAATCTACGGAAAAAGTAAGATCACTAGGGAAAGATTGGGCTGCCAGAGATTACAAAATGCTTGCAAAACAATTCAGAAAATTGGATGGAATAAAGGATATGAAGACGATAATTTTGAGGAAATGTATTGTAAACGGGAAGCCCCTCGTCAGAGTAAGGATGGAGCCAACATATAGGTGTGATGATCCATCAAAAAATTACACAACAATACTGAAACGAGGAACAAACATGGAACAATTGTTTGAACCTCCTATAGTTGATAAATTGAGAGTTTAACGGATGCTAAGAAAACAGATGTGGACAATCTTCTGAAAGCAAAATTTGGCGATAACTGGAGAGAAATACCGAGTTTGCAGAAGTACAAGTTAGCTCTGAATTTCGATGCACTACCGGAATATTGTGATCCTGAAGACTGTGACTGTTTGCATGAAGAGATAGAACTTACAAGATTGTGATATATTGAGGTAATGGTACTGTAAAACTCAATTTTTTCATTAATGCCTTTAAACAGCATAACTGTAACCTGAAAATGTAATTTCCCATCATGACCTAATATAAATCCTTTCATGGAAGTGTTGAAAACAGTGTTGTTGTATAAATTTAATTTATTGGGAGTCGATTAATGACACTAAACAACACTTACTTTTAAATTTTCCCGGAACTAGTTTCAGAGGCCTTCCCTCTATCTTCTATCGATGTCCGGCTGAAGATAGAGGGAAGGCCTCTGAAACTAGTTCCGGGAAAATTTAAAAGTAAGGGTTGTTTAGTGTCATTAATCGACTCCCAATAAATTTAATGACCTAATATGTTTACCCGTGATAAATGTCATCAGTGTCATTGAAACTAATTTTGTTCTACTTAAAAGTGTACGTATGATGCTCACATTTTAAAATATTAATTAAATGTAAACTATACAGAAAAAATAATTTGAAAAGTCCTGTTTGATTTCCCCTCTATAAGTCTATTGAATAAACGGTTCAAAACATATTATGTTCAGTAGATCGGTTCAAAAAGTATGTGACAATTTCAAATTTGCAAATAAGACTACATAATGAAAACCCAAATTTTGGATTTTGAGGATTCTCAAACATTGCCCCAGTATCTAAACCCTGACATCTGAATTGTGCAGATAGCTTTTCTTGTTCGGAAGTAAAACGTTTTTTCTTCATTTCTGAAAAATTTACCTTTGTGCACTTAATACGTTTTGAAACAATGCTCCTCAGATGAAACACTGGATATAACACAACTATAAACAAAGACAAAACACTATCAAAATTCTCATTACTGAACAAAAGACTTTTCAATAAATTAAATGCCAGGTCAGGAGATGGCGTGAGTATAGAAAATTGTGTCAAAGAAACATAACTACGTAACTTGATTATCAAGCTGTATTGATCTTTGCTTCTTAAATCGACGGATTTCCATTTTTAAGGCCGGTTTCCAAGAGGAGCTGAACTGAAATCCAGCATCACGATTAACCGTGCTCCTTTCAGAGGAAATTGCAAAAGCCTACTTAATTCTCCGCTCCCAGTAACTGTTGCATTTTGCCAAGATGGTCGTCTCACGAAAACTGGCTCTATGGTCGTTATCAAAACAATGCTCTGCCAGCCCAGACTTCTCAGGTTGCATAAAACGAATGCTCCATTCATGTTTGATTATTCTAGTAGCGATGGTCCTTCCAATTTGTCCTATATACGGTGTCCCACATTCACAGGTAATGCGGTACACTCCCGGAACTTGGAAGTCCAGTTTGTCTTTCACAGGTCTCAACAGATGTTTAATCTTCGGAGGTGGCTTGTGGATGGTCCTGATGCTCTATTTGGTGAGAATTCTGCTGATTCTGCCGGATAGATTGCCAGTAAACGGGATGCAGGCTGTAGCGGTAGGCTTATCTGACGCTGTATTACAGGTTTCCCTTTTCTAGCTTTGGTGATTGAGGCTTCAATGTCATCGTCGATAGATGGCACGATGAACTTGTCAAAGATGTCTGGTGGTGGAGTTTCAAAATTCACGACTGTATGTTTGCTGACGACACATGAAAAATGTGAAATGTGTAGTGGTTAACGCCCGCTTTTACTACATACGGCACCGCAGGCGATGACACTGATGATACATGAGATGAAGATGGAGCACAGGTGGAATGAGATGGTGGGGGAAACCGGAGATCCCGGAGAAAACCTGCCCCAGGCGCGGCCTGCTGACGACACAAATGTTATAATAAAGGGAATAAAATGCAAAACACATAACCAGTAAAATTGAAACTTGGTTTGCTGAAAACAAATTGCTTATTAATACAAACAAATCTTCAGCAATATCATTTCGCCACAAACAAAATAAAAATGTTGGCAAACCTGACATCAAGTTGTATGGTGCATGTGTTTCTTATAAGACAGAAGCAAATTTTGTGGGAGTATGGGTAGATCAGCATTTAGACTGGGAAGCATACATAAAATATCTAGTAATAAAGTTAAATAAATTCTACTTCTCATTAAGAGTAATAAAAAATGAGTTGAATGAAAGTGACATGAGAACCTTATATTTTGCATATGCAGAAAGCCTATTGAGGTATGGCATTATATTTTGGAGGGATAGTAAAGACAGTCACTTGGTTTTTACAGTACAGAAAAGGATTGTTAGATGCCTAATGCCAGGAAAAAAATATGACTCCTGCAGGAACTTCTTTAAGGAATTGAAAATCTTGACTCTGCCCAGTCTGTATATATACTGTTTGCTATGTTATACAAAACAATGTCCTGGGCATTCTACGTCACAGCAGTTGCTGCGCATGGTGGAGGCTGTAGCCCTGGGTTTCCAGGACAAGGCATTCACCTCGGCGGTTTCTCTGGACGTCAAAAAGGCCTTCTCTACGACCTGGCACGCGGGTCTTCTGTACAAATTCATCCAACTGGAGCTACCCACTCAAGTCATACACCTTCTTCATTCTTTCCTAAAACATAGATTCTTCACTGTCACAGTGGCGGGAAAAACATCTACACGAAGCTCTATCCGCGGCGGAGTCCCCGAAGGTTCTGTGTTATCCCCGACGCTCTACAGCGTCTACGTGACTGACCTTCCCACTGAACGGCACGTCAACATAGCACAATATGCTGACGACGTGCTGCTTTTTTCAACCAACAGACACCCACGCAGAACCTTCAACCCCATCAAACGCTATCTAATTCTCCTCCAGGATTGGTGCACGCTTTGGCGATTGTCCATTAATACGGAGAAAAGCCAAGCGATATTGTTCACCAAGCGCCGCTTTCCCGCCAATTTCCCCACATTTACCTACTTCGGGCAAGGGATCAGGTGGGAGAATTCAATCAAGTACTTGGGAGCCATGCTGGATAAGGGCCTAACTTTTCGGGAGCACATCCAGGAGCAAGCTTATCGGCCGTGTGGTGCCGTGGCATCACTACACCCTGTGCTTCGGTCTGCGATGTCTGTTTCCCTAAAGTTGCGCCTCTTTATGGCTCTGGTCCTCCCTGTCATGCTCTATGCGTGCGAAGTCTGGGGTATGGCCGCAGGCTCACACCTAGTTTTGCTCCAACGTGCACAGAATAAATGTCTTCGGATTATTTATTCTGTTTGCACAAGGTTCCCCGTGAGACTACTTCACGAGGCTTCATCCCTCCGATATGTGGAGGATGAAATTAGGTGCCGGGCGACAAAATTCTTTGAGAGTTTGCCTCAACATCAGAGTGCCCTCGTCAGATCCCTTGGGGATTATGTACCTCACGAGCGTCGCTTAAAGTGATACCGGTTACCCCGCATGTCTTGCGGTCATTACCGGTAACCACATGATCTCCATTCCAGCCTAAACTAAATTTTCAGCTAACCAAAATTTATTCTGGAAAACTCAAAATTATACATATCTTCTTCCTAGTTTATTAACTAATCCACCAGCGGTGCACGCTGTCTGCAGCAACCGGTTCATCATCCCCTGAGGAGCAACAAGCTACCTCGCTTCACTACCCCCACTTAATCTACACCCGTCATTCTGCAACACCCACATCCCGCCACTACGTGGTAAAGCTCTTCCCAGAGCAGGTACACGATTTGACCACCCTTCGGGCTGTCCCAAACAGCCCGCCAGCATGGAGTTGAGTTGAGTTACAAAACAAAACCTTGAAAATTTCACCACAAATAATCAAATACATCATCATAACACCAGAGGTAAAACAGACTTAAGAACAATAACACATAGAACTACACTTTATTCCAAAGGAGTTAGGTATTCAGCAGTCACTCTGTATAATAAACTACCGGCCAATCTGAAAAACATAAAATCCATGCGGTGTTTCAAGCTATCGTTGAAAGAAATTTTATTAAGTGATTCATATTATGATATAAGTGAATTTCTAGATACACTGTAGCTGGCCATATAATTGTATATATTTGTGATGCATTTTAAATGCTGTGTAGTTGTAGAGCCATGCAACTATATATATTTATGAGTTCATGCTTAGATCTTATTAATTACACTTGATGCAACTTATTTTTTATACTTATATTATTTGTATTGTTCTAAATATTGTATTGACGTATCCAATGTGATTGTATTGACTTAACGGATGAATAAAACTACTACTACGACGATTTTTGTTAATGAAGAATTCTTCCCATATGAAAGGTCTATGGGGTGATTAAACTTTTCGAAGTTATTTCAAAGTTTGGTATCGTCATGTTGACAACATTTTTGCAACAGTACCTAAAAAACTCATAATAGATGAGTCTTAGACTTTAAAATATACAAAATCCAGCTATAAAATTTACTTTGGATGTCCCTTTTTGGACATCAAGATAAAAAAAATGAACAACAAACTCACCTTTGGTATTTACAGGAAAACGACACACACAGATAAATTATATTAAGAACAGTTTCAACCCAAAACACCAACATGCCATTTTCAACAGTTTAATATTTCGGATGATCAACTTTCCACTAAACAGAGAAGATTATCAGGAAGAATACCCACACTTAAAAAAAGTAGCTATGTCCAACGGTTTCAACCCAAATTTAATGGACAAAACAGTTAACAGACTCAACAAAGCTAAGAAAATAAAAGAAACCACCACCCTAGAACCTACAGGAGAAAATGAAAACATTTTTTTTA
This sequence comes from Mantis religiosa, assembly GCA_030765055.1. NCBI lineage: Eukaryota > Metazoa > Arthropoda > Insecta > Mantodea > Mantidae > Mantis > Mantis religiosa. The sequence continues at coordinate 107,197,161 of CM060948.1, read as the reverse complement.
TAAAATTCACCTTCCATCCATCAGCCTATAACAAATTCCAAAAAAGACATTTGTTAAAAGGCCCCCCCAAAAATTCAAGTACTACCAAAGAAAAACTAGGAATATATGAGATCAAATGTGAAACTTGCCCTGAAATTTATATAGGAAAAACAAAAAGAAATATTGACTCAGAACTAAAGAACATATAAGTAACATTAAAAATGGTGAAACAGAAAAATCAGCAGTGGCTTTTCATTTTTTGAATACTAGACATGACATCAACTTAGAAACATCGTTAATAAAATATGTTAATCCCCCCACAGACCTTTCCGTATGGGAAAAATCTTCATTAACAAAAATCGTCATAGTCATGAATTTTGAAACTCTACCACCAGACATCTTTGACAAGTACATCATGCCATCTATCAACGATACGGAGAAAGAGGCAACCACCACAATTTGCACTAGTCGAGTACCAGCTGATGATAAGACCAAAAGCTCTTGAAACATGTCCTGTGAAAAAACCGTGTGAGTGAAGTAGTGTGTCAATATCTTCTTGATTCACTTTTGTGGATTAACTTTGTTTATTTTCTTTTTATTACTGTGGCTTTGTATCACAAAATATCTTTTTCTATGTTATGCTTTAGGCTGTACCAATTCTATTAGGTAATATTGCATTAAAAAGGTACTATCTTAGCATATATCATTTGATAACACTGTCCTGCATTATTTTCCCGATTTTGATGAAAATAGGCTACTTATATGGAAGCAAACATGCTGATTCCGACATTGATAACAGTATTCACATAACATGTACCATTTTTATGTATGTTAATACTTTTTATATACTGGACACAATATATAAATGCAGCATTTTCAAAATTCATTTTGTGATGTGTGAGAAAACCTTAAGAGATAGAAAAGAATGGAAAGCACCATTCAATTTAGAACATCCAAGTTAGTTAATATGACCTGTCAGACCACAAATCTGCATTCTGTATTTATTTTATAATGCATGCATCTTTACACCAAAATTAATTCTGTGATTTGTGAGAAAATCTTATGTGATAGAGACAAATGGAAAGCACTATTCAATATAGCACATCAAAGTTAGTTAATATCAACTTTCAGATAGCAAACCAGTGAACAATACAATTTATTTTGTAGGACAGTTTAATTTATATCATGAAATAAAACAAAATTTATGAATAAAACAAATCCATCATTTTTGCAAAATAAAAACAGTTTTTGTCTTAAATTTGTTACTTGTGAGATTTTTAGCCTTTCAGAGGAACATTTCCAATTACACTGGTTGTAGTCATGTTTTGTGTAAGTGTGTTGAACTTCATCTGTGCAGGCAAGAGAGATACCCTATCATTAAAAACCACTTGTTCACTGTTGGCTGGGCTTAGTTTCTCAACATTATCATGACCATGTCTGTTCTTTTATTTGCACAACAAGCCAGGTGCTTGTTTGGATGCCAGATGCTGGTTTACAATTCATAACCATGCTTTAAATTGCTGAAAGTCAAGGCGACCATAAATCCTGATATCCTGATAAGGACTAGTTTTATCCCAGAATTTTAGAATGACATAAATTGTGAGTGATTCATAATATGAACTTGAATGATTTAACAACGCTGTAGTTTGTGGACTTGCCAGTCAGTAGTACTTATGTTTCAGATGAATTGCGATACTATTATTGGCATGTTCAGATAGCCAGTGACATGGGGAGATTTATAATTTTCTGCAGATTCGATACAAAAAATGATGCTAAATTAACATTGCACTTTTACCATATCTCAATTATTGGTGTACTACTTCAATTTGTTGAACAGTGGGTGTAATTCTGATGGGTAAAGTGAAGTTTAAAAAGTCATGTGTTGGTTCAGCAAAGCAAAACACTAGGCCACATCAACAACTCGCAGACAAAAGCAGATCTATTTCCTTTCCAGTAACATCTATTGGACATTGTTGGATGGTGATGCTGCACTAACAGGAATGAAATCATGAATGCTAAAGTTATGTTGCATGAACAATCTACAGAATTTAAGTCTGAAGACCATAGTATTGTGAAGTGTGCTTACGTGCAAATTTTGAGAAGCTCAACTTGACTTGAAGCATAAAGATGCCTTGGAAGAACACAGCAAACCGGAATACATGAATCACCAAAAACTGCCCACCATGGTATTCCACATGTGACTACTTAACTAGAGACACCAATAATGCAAGCTGTGTGAAAGATATGAAGGGACAATATAGTACATACAGGTGGAGTAGGTACTGGACCTACCATCTGCGAGTTGGATAAGAAAGAAGTACATTCCCATAATAAGAAAAAAGAGATGAAAAATAAAATGTCAGAAATAAACATGTAGTTGCAGTCTGTGAAGAAACAAAAGATAAAAATAGAAATTATGTTTCAATGCATTGCTTCATTCTGTTGTTACAACCACAAAACACTTATTTGGCTTCTTTCATAGTGCTGAATGCTGCTAATGCAGCAATAATCAATACCATACGATATAGACAATGTACACATTGTAGCCTTCGTTATGAATTCTGCATGTTTAATGTTGGCCTGTGTAAACATTCTTCAAGGGCCAATTGAAAACTTGAACGACGTTCAATGTTGGACCTACAAAATAAACCCTGTAAAATATATGAACAGAAACTGACAGAATTAACCGTAGCTGCAGTGAAAATTTGATACATCGCTTTCTTGAGACAGAAATACCAAGACACTAGCAAGAGTAAAATTCCTACTTCTCCTATGACCATGTGTATGATGTGGAATTCATGATTCAATTCTGCAATATATTTTGCAATCCATAGAAGTTCTTAGTTTTTCAGCAATGCTGACAGTGAAAATTACATTTTTCTTTAAAGAAACAAGTCCTGCAATGATTCAAACTATTAAGTTTCAAGCTCTTTATGTGTTTGCAGTATGGTGCCAACTGACTAAGCTAAACATTTTCTTGGAGGATTATCTTATCTTACCTTATACAGGTACTCCACGAAAAACTTAATGACATGAAAACCTTTTAGTACCAGAATCTTTAAACAGTGTTGAAAGAACTTAGAAGTTAAAGCAGCTATGCATCTCACCTGGGTTTAGTTAAGTTGAACTTAATGACAGACCCATGTCATAAAATCATAGAAGGAAATTCTCCTCTTATCCCATGTAATTGTAAGTTTGCACACATTATTTCTAATAATTAAAGGCTGGAGAGATGTGTGCTTGCATGTGATACAAGTTAGTTGGACACAGTATGAATGACGTCAGATGTACAGCAGGACCATCAAATGTGCAACTGTCAAAAGCAACGTAGCATAGTACTCTCAAGCTAATGAAGCATTGCCTTGCAAGTGTATGCAGATGCAAGTTCAAGATGTAGTACAACGCAACTGTTTTGTTTCATCTGGCAATGTGGCGGTTGCCATGGTCAGACTATACCTGCCTGCAGTTGTTTACATCCACGGCCGATAACAATACAGTCTGCGTGCAGTACACATATGGAAAAATGCACATGCCTCCGGCCTTTCCTAATAATACATTATGAATAAATATAATATTGTGCTTCACAGTTTCAGTCCATACTTATTAAGAACATTATGAATACCCTGATTTTCACATAGAAACATGTGAAATTTCGACAGAACAGCTGACTCCCTTAACTATTCCATAACAGTCTTCCAAGTTCTCTAAATGCTGCAGAGCCTAAAAGCACTCCATGGTGTGAAACACACTAATCAGAATGGCTGAGTAACTTGTTAGACAATTACAGTAGATGAAATTTTAAATCTTTAATACTTCTCTTTGGTCCTGCAGTTATTTAATCACATAATTGGGAAATGCATATAATAGAGAAAAACTTTACACATGAAACGAAATCGAAATACAGTTGGCAAATATGTGGATTCTGCATTCCCAGGCCACAAAGCTAACTGTGTGACCTAGTGGTATAGCTCAGGCAGTTTCCTCTGAGGCCCACATTCGATTCCCATGCCCGGCCTACCTAATCCATGGATTTTCCTGAGTCGCCAAACGAATACTGGGTAGGTTAATTACATCACCGAAAATTCTTGTCCCTCCATTTCATCTCCATTATCATTTCACATCATCTCTAATTTGGTGGTCTCCTTCAGGGTAGAAAGTGTTGGCAGGAGTCTCTCTATAAAATGATTTAGCAATGTCCTGTCAACAAAGCTGCTTACACCATAAACACAAAAGAAGTAAAGCAAATCTAAACCTTTGGCACTGGTATCTCATGTATTATGATTAACTTGTAGAAGAGTGGCAGAGCCTTGTCTAGGCAGCTGGAGCATTGCCGATCGAAGAAACATGCATGCACTGAAAATACCATCACTGTGTAACCAAAACGGTGACACACAAACGAATGACAAAACAAGACACAGTAGTAAATAGTAAGTAATGATAATGTATGGCAGAAAACATTCTACGTTTTAGTTGTCTTCCCTTATAGTTTTTTTCATTATAGTACTCTTCAATATTTTGATAGAGTAATTGGCAATATACTGATGTGACTGCAGATTTCAGATATATGTGTATGTTTGACAACAAATACCTAAGCTGAGCTCTGGCCAATATATATATATATATTTTTTTTTTTCACATTATACCCAAGTGCCATCATTATTATTGGTAAAATTTGTATAAGCCAACCAGGAACAGTACTGTATTGTTACTGCAGATGGCGCCTAGGTATAATGTGAAAAGCCTATATGTACAGACCTAACGTAATCTTATATCATGATTTTCATGAAATACTTGTTAAAAGAGTAATGCAGTACTACTACCAGCATGGGAAATGCTGAAAAGTTAATCAAAATGCACCTATAAAGGTAAAGGAATGACATCTACTTGATAGTTACTTTTAGGAGGGCATTACCAATGGAAAAATGACCTTACTATCATTGTTATTGACCAAATAACATCGAATTACACCTATTCTGGATAAGACATAGAATTTGAATTTATGTACTCAGTTATCTTACTTTCCTCATATAATTTGGTCCTGAAACAGTAAACCTTTATGACCCAGGACGAGTGTACAAATTTTATAAACAGCAGTGTGGGGAAATATGTATTTAAGCAAGGAATTTTATCACATGCTAATAAACAATATTGCACATTGTGTGGACTTCAATACATAAATGTTGAGTATGAGAAATGCAGTTACATATGACTAATGGAACTCTTACAAGCTGTAATGTACCCATTTCACAACAAAGGTGTACACGTAATGAACAAGTACAATAAAATATAGTGAGGACCCAAGGCTGCAAAGCATAGCCAGGATAATGAAGGCCCTAAGCCACAAAGCATAGCCAAGGTATATTTTTATATAAGCAGAGTAATGTGACAGAAAAAGGCCGCTACTGCAAAGCAGCAGGAAAGCATAGCCAAAGTATCAGTGTACCTAAAGCTAAATAAACCTAAATTATTCCTTATCATCTCAGAATAAATATGCACCCATTGCGAAATTGCTAACATAAGTCATTCTCAAACTTCAATTACCATTGGCTATGCAGAACTGGAACCAAGAAAGGCATAAGCTGCTTCATATCCAATTCTTCATTTAGTGATTTAACATATTTAGTTGCTCTAAGCATTTATTGTACTACGGTGTCTCTTAAAATGTGATTTAAAGAAATAAAAAATGCAAGTTTGAACATCAGATGTGTGACTTTATCATTATTTCACAGACTTCAATGAAAAATAATTACAGTAAATCCCAACCTTAGTCACTAAATTTGTTTGCAATATAAACATTTCAAACACAGCAGCTAAATAACAGCACATGCACTCAAACAAGACACATAAAGGCTGTAAATTAAAAGCATATATGTAGGCCAATAAAAACAAGGGCGCCAAATGAGATTTAACTTTATAGGAAATATACAAACTTGTATTTCAGTTTGTTTATGTACACCGACTCTATATTAATCTATTTAGAACATAAAAAACAGATTACACAGAAAATGAAGCTAGTTACAGTGGAATAATAAATATTATACAATTAAATATTTAGTCATTATTTTCCACTTATCTTGAGAAGTTGATGACAACTTCTATATGGTATCCTTCACAACGAAGTGTGTTTGACTGAATATATGGGTAAATGTCCACAAAATTAATTTCAATTAGAGAAGATAGTAGTATTGTCATCAACTTCTTAAGATAAGTGGAAAATAATCACTAAATATTTTATTTGTATAATAAAAAACAGATTTTGATAACCTGTAAACAGGTTAAGAAATCAAATCTCTGCATGTTTTTATGCTAGGCGACAAGCCATCATTCCCCATTGTTTAATTCATTCTCGCTGCTAATTTAAGTATATAAAATTTATATCGACTGGCTAGTAGTTTAATATCTTAGTATTTTGAAGTCATTCAATTACATGTTTGCTGATTATCATTTAAATATGCTTCAGAAAAATAATCAGAAATGTTTGGGGAAAAGAACATAAAACCTCAAACAATAATTGAAACTCGAAAACGCGGGATGATTTATCAAATGCGTCACGACGTGAGGTTAACTGCACTCAATTAGTACTTCAGCTGTTTATTCAATAGACGTTGACAGCGATGTGGTGTTAAGTACGTTTAATTGCTAATACCTTTTTTGTACCTATAAATCATAATACACAGTATGGAGATATGCAAAGAAACTCTTGTCCCTAGGAAGATTTATAAATTCATTGCAATCTTTTATCGTATTTTTAAATTGCCTATCATGAACTGAAATTCTGGCTAGCCAGTATATATGAAAACATAAAAGCATTCTACTTACAATTATTCAACGACAGAACATTAGCATGTGCAAGACACCGTTACCTGTTTTGGCGGGTCTCTACTTTCCCAGACGGAAAGCTTCTTCAAATGCTCTTGTGTTAAAATATAACAATATTTTTCAGTATCCTGAAATTCTTGGGATATTTGATGTTTACACATACACTCTAACATATTATTAATTATTTTATTCCTCAGACCAACACTTTAATATTTGTATTCACCAACCCACCCCTCAGTTACCCGCACAACGCGCTCAACTCAGCGGACAACTGGCAAGTGTAAACAAACTTACCTAAAGATGGCGACTATGTTGTTCTAATTATTTATTGTTTATTATTATTATTATTATTATTATTATTATTATTATTATTATTATTATTATTATTATTATTATTATTATTATTATTATTATTATTATTATTATTATTATTATTATTATTATTATTATTATTATTATTATTATTATTATCATCATCATTATCATTATCATTACCATTACCATTATCATTATTATTATTATCATCATCATTATCATCATCATCGGAGGCGGATTTTGATGCCCTAAAAATGCTTTAAAAATGACCTATAAAATGAGTGAAAATTCAATGAAAATGACCTAAAAATTGGATTTTCTAAAAATTACTAATAAAAAGTTCTAAATTATAATTATAAATTAAAGATTTAATAATTATTTAACCAATAGGCATATGCATTTAATTTTCAACAGTAAAAAGTAGAAAATAAGAACAAATTTCACGAATTAATCAGCAATTTGAGTATACCTAAAATCTAATAAATTTATTAGAAATGAAAATCATATCTTAAATTAACATCTATCCACTTCATTGCAGTAAATCATGGTGTACATTCGAAGATTCTCTAGCATGAAGGAATGACGGTTGTCGGCGAGAACATTATAGTACATGGAGAATCTTTCCAATTCCGCAATATTATTATAGCAGTATATTTGAATAGCGACAAATCACTGGGTGTTAATTCCTCTTGTGTCTCCACAGTTTTAAAACGTACTTCAACTTTCCTCACCAAAGCCTTGTGTAGTGCAATGCCCCTTTCTTGAAGATTTTGATTCGCAGATGTGAACAACCAACGTTTAACTTGCAAACTAATTGCCCAGTAATTCATTACACAGGTCTACAAATTAAAACTTTTTGTGAGCTGTTTTACATTTGAAAGGTGATTATTAGTGAACTTCGTTTTTCTCCGTCACATTAGATTTTTTTTTTTTTTTTTTTTTTTTTTTTTTGACAAATCAAGAATGAAATTTTCACAAATTGTCTTTACATTATCATGACTTATATATGAGTTACAAATGCATTTGTGAGTTTTTATAGCCCAGTTTCACATTTTCGTTCACTTTATGAACAAAATTTAGTAAAATCTTGTTCACTTTTTAGCAAATTTTTGTCTCTTGGATTTTTTCTTGTGTTCTTCCGTAGATTCCCTAGGCAGCATCCTGCAAATATTGAAGTATGCAATCATCCTTGGTACCTCCTCTGCATTTCTCGAATATGTTTATAGGATCTCCCTTCTTGTTCCTTACTTAATGCTCCCATATTTTCAGGAAATTACTTCCAAATGTGAAAATAGAAAGTGTGGTTTGTTGCATCCCAAAGTTCTATACTTTCGTAGCATTAAATGCATTCCAAGCGTTTTTATCTTTAGAAGCCGGTAGCTTCAAATTGCCTGTACTTAGTTAAAGCTCTGATTTGAAGACCCACTAAACATTCCTTCTTTAATTTTTGCTACACAGAGTGAGCAGGAACTTTGTCGCTGACATATTTAAAACAATCACCATGTTGGTCAAGAGCTTTCCCAAACTGCTTCATTGTACTAAGATTTGTATGAAGATGTGACAAAATAATTTTTTTAGGATCTACCAGGCTACCACTTATTATGTTCTTACTACCTGGTGATAAACTTTCTCTTTTGTACCACTGTCTTTGTTTCCAATATTTGCCACTTGCCCTACTCTCCCACTCACATAAATAGCATGGATATTTTGCGAGTACTTGTTGTTGGCCTAATATTCTACAACTTACCTTCAAATCTCCACAGAATAACCACTGATGTTCAGCACACTTAATTTTCTCCAAAATATAGTTCAAACTTGCATAGCTCTCTTTTAGCTGTACTGAGCGTGCTACTGAAAATGTAACAAGAACATTACTACAGTGTAGGAGCACACCCTTAAGACTTCTTTTATTTGAATCAATAAATAACCTCCAGTCATTTGGATCATATTTAACAGAACTCATTTTGTTAAGTATGGAATATTATTACAATAAACGCTTGGCTTGTGATAATGGTTTTGGCGCATTTGACGTTTCAAGAATGAACTCTTCAGATATAAATCATAATGTTGAATCATTGTTACTGCCTGTATCGGAAATAATTTCACTGGTATATGTAGACGGCTTAGGTATAGGAATACCAGAGCAGTGAACCACTGGTCTCATAGCAGATGACAAGTTTGGGTATATAATTGTTTTTCTGTTCTTTGCGTTAAAACCCTTCACAATGCATGTACAAAAGTAACAGTAACTGCTGTGATTATGAGATTCACACCAGACTGAAGCAAATATGATGGGCGAACGATGACAAATACGATTGGCGAGCAATGAGGTTTCTGAGTGTTCGGAAGCTTTCACGGCCGGGGTCAGAATTAACATAAGAGATTCCTTCCGGGCTTTGGAGCCGTGGTCGGATGGAGTTTAGCTGTCCATACGTTTCGTCCATCCCTGCGGTGGACATCATCAGTGGCGTGGTCTTAGTCTTCTCGGTGAAGGTTCAGGCACAACTGAGGCGCTCGCTAGAGGTGTCGTATTTATATCCTGGTTGGACGTACTGGATTGGTGCGGCTGGAGAGGGGGTGTGTCCTCGGTGGGTGGGGTTTCCCTGTACTGATAGTTGATTGGCTCTCGTGATTTTTCTGCCTTTTGGTTTTGTTTTAGCCGTTCCAGTATCGGATGCCAGATGTTGTTCAGTTTAAGAGCCTCTCCCTTTCTGTTGAAATTATTGGAGTGTTTATAGATTTCAAAAGCTTCGCGTTGTAGTCTGGCGTGGTAGTATGGTGTAGAAGAAAGCACCTTTGTCTCCTCATACTGGATAATATGTTCACCATCGGCCCAAATGGCATGTTCCGCGACCGCAGACTTGTCCCATTGTCCCAGACGGCAGTTACGCTTGTGTTCTGAAAGCCGGGTGTTGAAACTGCGTTGTGTGGTACCGACGTATACAGCACCGCAGGAACAAGGAATACGGTAGACGCCGGCTGAAGCGAGAGGGTCCCTAGGGTCTTTGGATGAGCGTAATAACGACTTAATCTGCCTAGTGGGCTTGAAAATAGTTCTAACCTTAAAGCTTTTAAGCAGGCGCTCAATTCTAACCGTCACATTCTTAGACGTTCTGGTGAGTAGAAAACCAAATGGGACACTTGGACACAAGGTATACCGCAAACCGACCCATACAGACAGATATCTGAACAAAAACTCCAACCATCACCCTAAACAGAAACGTGCCATCATTAAAACCCTCACGGACCGCGCTACCCGCATCTGTGAACCCGGCTCATTACAACAGGAACTCCGTCACCTCCAACAGGCCTTACGTTCCAACGGCTACACAGCACGTGAAGTCCGCAGAGCTACGCGACCACGTAAATCTCGTCCTGCCATCTGCGAGAATAGTCCGCATGAATACAAAGGCATTTCATTCCTGCCATATTTTAAGAATGTGACGGACAGAATTGAGCGCCTGCTTAAAAGCTTTAAGGTTAGAACTATTTTCAAGCCCACTAGGCAGATTAAGTCGTTATTACGCTCATCCAAAGACCCTAGGGACCCTCTCGCTTCAGCCGGCGTCTACCGTATTCCTTGTTCCTGCGGTGCTGTATACGTCGGTACCACACAACGCAGTTTCAACACCCGGCTTTCAGAACACAAGCGTAACTGCCGTCTGGGACAATGGGACAAGTCTGCGGTCGCGGAACATGCCATTTGGGCCGATGGTGAACATATTATCCAGTATGAGGAGACAAAGGTGCTTTCTTCTACACCATACTACCACGCCAGACTACAACGCGAAGCTTTTGAAATCTATAAACACTCCAATAATTTCAACAGAAAGGGAGAGGCTCTTAAACTGAACAACATCTGGCATCCGATACTGGAACGGCTAAAACAAAACCAAAAGGCAGAAAAATCACGAGAGCCAATCAACTATCAGTACAGGGAAACCCCACCCACCGAGGACACACCCCCTCTCCAGCCGCACCAATCCAGTACGTCCAACCAGGATATAAATACGACACCTCTAGCGAGCGCCTCAGTTGTGCCTGAACCTTCAGCGAGAAGACTAAGACCACGCCACTGATGATGTCCACCGCAGGGATGGACGAAACGTATGGACAGCTTAACTCCATCAGACCACGGCTCCAAAGCCCGGAAGGAATCTCTTATGTTAATGAGGTTTCTCTCAGGGTATGCGTGGATGGGTGTGAGAAGGAGATTTTCACAACACTGGAATGTCCGTCTCCAAATTATTTATTCACTGCTTCTTCTTTTCAAACATCGAGATGGAAGTTGCCGACCGAGGGTTACCAATCTCGGTTTAGAGTTACTGAATGCTAATCGTTTATTCCTCGATAAATTTTGATGACCAGACAAATATTCAAGACAGAACAAGTTGACAGCTCTAATAGGCTTCACGTCTCAGACTGCTCTCTCCACCACAGCTGCGCGTGTATATATATATTGTGGCTGTTTTGGTCGCCATTGTAAATGATCCAAAGAATTCCCTATTCATACACGTCAAGTGACAATTCCTTTAGAAACCTTCTAAGGACACTGCTTCTTACATGGCTTTGTTATAACACTTTCCCCAACTCAGCTTTGCCCCTTGTCGTAACAAAGAACCAACATTCCTTTGACATCTATCATGATTCTTTGCTTCTGGCAAACCATAATTTCGGTATCAAATGCTCCCATAGATATTATTTTATTATCCCATAATGAAATAATATATATATATGTCTTGCGCGAATATAACGCAAAATATTAGACCTTTGTCAGCAACTTCCAATTCGTTTTACAATTTCTTTTCACAACATTTAATTTTACATGACATTTCCTAAAAATTATTCACATGGTTACATAACAACAGTTCATTTAAAATTTACTAACATTCTGTTCTGCAATTTTCTGCTTTTAAATATTACTCAGAAAATATTTCAATCTACATCTTCTTTTTTTTCCATCTGATCTACTTCCAATTAATTCATATTGTTGTTACACTTGAAACAATTCCTAAGTATACACTCCCATGTTTAAATCAATGGTACATTAATAATATTATATTTGTATACAACATTTCTGAGTTCTTCTTCTGGATTCTATCTAAATATTCTTTTCAAAAGTCTGTCATTGTTCTGATTTTTTTAACTGGTTAATTTTTTTATACATTTCCGAATACTTCTTTATGATTCTATATAAATATTATTTTCAAAAGTCTTTGAGTTTTCTGATTTTCATTTCTATATATTTTTTCACTCGTTTAGTTTTAAGTTTCACTGCACTATCACGACACTGTTTATACTTATCCTATACATTTTACACTACACTGTTCATACTTAACCTCTCTTCTAATTTTACAATTTTGTTATGGTACTTTAGTTTTTTAAAATACGGACATATCCGTTTTTTATGAGCAAATTATACCCACAACTTATTTAGGAATCAGGAGCATCTAACGGCTTCTTGTAAGGACGGAGTTGTTTATGCCACTTACCTAGGAGTTTATTATTTTTGACGTCTGCTAATTCGAATGTATGTTCCCCAAATTTCGCGACAATTTCCGCAGGACCCTTATATAACAATTCCATCCTTTTATTTCTACCTTTTACTGCACTTGATAATTTATGGTCTTTTACCAGTACTAAATCACCAATCTTTGGCTCCCATTTATGCTTTCTTTCTTTTCTCTTTAATTTCCTTTTTTCTGCTTTTTGCTTAATTCTCTCAAAGGCAATTTTAGCCCTTTCTTCATTGCTTAACTGGGTGTTGTTGGTGTCTACATTTTCTTTGATTTCTTTGAATATTGGTTCCGGCTCAATGCCTAACATGAGTCTAACGGGTTCGAATCCTGTGGTTACGTTTATTGTATTATTAATAATTTTCTAAATCACGGGACAGTATTTTACCCAATCCTTGTGGTTTTATGTGTTAATATTCGAAAATATATTCCAATGTCTCTAAGTACTCGTTCTGTAGGATTTCCCGACGGAAAATAAGACGAGCAGTGGTACAATTTAATGTTATTCTCTTTCAACGTCTCTTGAAGATATTTACTGCAATGCACAATTGCATTATCAGTTAGGATCGCCTCAACTTTGCCATATTTTGGAACATAATCGTTAACTATTTTTCCCACGCAAGTTTTGCTACTTATGTTTCTTACAGGATATATTTTAACAAATTTACTAAAAACGTCCTACAAAGATATACCTGCATCCGAATTTTCCCATGGGAAGCTCACCATGTGCATCTGCTGTAACTAAAGAATTTTGCTCTCGTCTAATAATTGCCTGCGGTTCTGTATTGAATTTAATGTTAAAAGGTTTGGCCTTCTGACACCACTCGCACGTGGAACACACATTTCTGACTTTCCTCGCCAAATGCTTTATGTAAAAATTTTCGCCAATCACTAAAGTTAATTTCTCGCTACCTGTATGCGCCAATGACTTGTGATATGCCATGATGAGTTGTTCTTCTAATGTTTTCGGAATTATAACCTTCCACTTTTGTTCAATCCTCCCGTGAAACTTATATATTTTTCCTTCATGAAGGCCTATGGTATCTTTCAAATTCTCCGTTATGGGCTGAGCGTTTTCTCTTAATTTTCTATACTGTCATCCTCTCTCTGTAATTGCTCCAACTTTAAAAATTTCTTAACTAATTGTTTTCCCTCTTTCGTCTCAAGATATAAAATGGTTACCTCATGCTTATTTTCTCTGATAGTGTCAGGTATGGGATAATTTGTCTCCGTGCGAGATAACAAGTCACTGAAAATATTTTGACTTCCGGGAATGTGTCTTATTTCCAAATTGTGGGAAGTAATCTCGTGGATGTATCGGGAAATACGTGTATTGGTTAGCTTGCATGAGTCCATAAATCTTAGGCTTACGTGATCTGTGTACACTATCACTGAGTTATAAACATACTCTTTAAATTTGACCAGCGCAAAATAAACGGCCGCTATTATCTGGTTTTTCTCCAACAAGATGGAAGCTGCAAATAATCTTTTCACTCTTGAGAACGCTTCTTCTTCCACTGGTGACCACCTCCAATCTACCCCTTTCCTCAAAAGTTCTCTTAATGGGGCGACGACGTTTGCAAACTCAATAATAGATCTAGACTGATAATTTAGAATTCCCAATAATCTTCTCAGTTGTTTTATATTTTTCGGTGCCGGTATTTTGTTAATACTTTCTATTCTGTTTGGATTTGGCCTGATTCCTTCACTCGATATTATGTATCCTAAAAATTCCGCCTGTCTCACGAAGAATGCTGTTTTACTCAAATTAATTGTCATATTGGCTTCTCTTAATTTACTCAGCACGTAATCGAGATGTCGCAAATGGTCATCCACATTCATTGAAAATAATACAAAATCATCAATATATTGAGCTACAAATTTCTTAATAGATTCTCCAAATATTCCGTATAGAGCTCTGAGCAATGCACTGCCACTGGTATTCATTCCAAATGCGCAAACTTTGAACTGGTATAAAATCCCTCAGTGTAAAAATGCAGTGTATTTTCTTAAGTCTTCCCGAAGCGGTATCTGCCAAAAGGATGCCGTCGATTCCAATGTGGAGAAAAATTTTCCTTTCTTTAGTTTGTTTAGTGTTACTTCTACACTCTCTGGTCTAAGTCTATCAGATTTACAGTGTTGATTCAGTTTTCTTGCATCCAAAGTAACTCTAATTCTTCCATCTGATTTATTTACTATGCACAGAGGATTTGCAAACTCTGAATTGGAGATTTCAATAACTCCATCTTCTAACATTGATTGAATTACTTTATCAACTTCCTCTCTGATCGCACATGGAATTGGTCTCGCTTTATGGGTGAAAGGTTTGATAGGCGTCATTTCAAATGAATGGGTGTAGCTGATACATTTCCCAGGTTTTTCAGAGAAAACTTCTTTATTTATGACCAAAATGTCAAACAATTCCTTCTTCTGTTCCTCATTTAAGTCGTCTGCTTTACTGGTCTTTTCTCTTAATAAGTCCTCTATATCTATATAGTTTACCACACTACCGTACTTATTTCTTTGAGAGTAACTCAAATTTACAGAGGAATTCTCTTGGTGTTTTCTTAAAACACTATTAACGCATTTAAAATCTTCGTCAGGCATCATATTCACGTCATTTTCAGTGTTGTATTCTTCAACGTTAATATCTGTCAACTCCATAGCTCCAACTTTTATATATGCAACAAAGAAGGTATCTGCCCTAATTTCTTCTTCTTCTTTATCCCTGACAATTTTCTCCGAACTACTATCTTCCATAAATTGTATTATAACCGTCCCTTGCTCTGTATCCAACTTCAAAAATCTACTTTCGAAATTTATTACCGCTTCCCATGCACAAAGACAATCACAACCTATGATTGTTGTCCCATTTATTTCAACATTCAACATCGCCTGAAATTTCACCCTTTCCTTCCTCTTACCAACAGCTAACGAACAATAAATGCCACTGACCGGTAAAGACATCACCTTAAAACCACTAGTTATTAGGTCATCGTAGAACTTCTGCGAGCCCACTGTGCTATTCGCTCCCGTGTCTAAAATCGCATTGTATTTTTGTCCATTAATCCCTATTTTGATCCTCGGAGGCTCTATTAATTTCTCATTGTCTTCTAATCTTTTCCTAACGTCTGAACTTCTTTGTATCATCACCATTTGCCCCCGAGAAGCCCTAGTTTCCGTGTATATATTACAATTTGTATTTATCCCAGTTCTCACTGAAGGCGCGTTTGACTGGGATTGGCGTTTCCCTGCGTCCGACTTATAGCTCCGGTTCCAGTTCCACTGTTTATATTCCTGGTTTCCGGCACTTGATTTTGATTGCTTACTACCATCTGTCTTGTGGCATTAATTGCCTCAGACCTTTCTGAGTTCTCAGGTGAATTACGACCATCTCTATTCCTGTCTCCCTGCCTCGGCGACCTCGGACTAAACTCATAACTATCGTCATTCCTCCAATATTCATTACCAGAATGTCTTCTAAATCTAAATACTTGTCCCCTGCTGTTCCTATCAAATCGGCCTGCATTCATATAGTTTACTTGGATGTTCCTTTCACGGTTCTCCCCATTCCGATTTCTATTGTCCCGGTCAAAATTGTTTCCACTCCTACCTTCCCAGGAGTTCGCTTCAACCCTCGGCACTGGACCTCAATATCTATTTCTTATGTCATTCCGATTATGATGTGACTGTGTCCCTTGCCCGAAATTACTCCATCTTTCTCTTCCGCTTGTCTCTTGATTTTTATTGTCCGAATCGTTTCTCGGCTTGTTGCTTTCTAAGGCTAATAATAAATCAATCATGGCAGCGACATTATTGGGTTTGGCTATGATTAAATAATGTTGGATAGTCTCAGGAAAATGAGTTGTCATGAGATTTATCAATTCTTTCTCACTAATAGGGGGATCTAACATTTTTTATTTTCTAGCTACCTTCATGAAATAGCTCACCATTGACTGTTCGGTTCTACGGTTAAATTTCCCGTTGCTAATCTCGAGCCTTATACTAGCCTGTCTGTTCGCTCCCCAATATCTGTTCAGGAATAAATTAATAAAGGTCCCGAAGTCATTGCTATTTCCCATGGACAAGTCTAGCCAATTCGCAGCGTTACCTTTAAAACATTTTCTCACTATTGTCATTTTGTACTCCTCCGGTATACATTTTATCGCAAAATACTCCTGTAATCCTGCAATAAACACTTTAGGATCATCAGAATCCTCTTTCTCAAAAATTGGTGGTACAATTTCGTTAAGAATATGGTTCGGCCATGTCATATTCGGACCGCCATTTCTGTCTCCATTATTGTATCTGTTGTGATTACTGGAGGTTAGCACCCATATTTAGCAACGAAATGTCAGCTCAAGCGTTATTGGGCATCGCCTCGTTTCGTACGTTTACCTCACTTACGTTGCTAGAACTACAACTAGGAACATTTCCACTTATTCTTAAATTTTCTAAGTTTTCCTTTACTCCTTTGATTTCTACTGCTACCTCTTTCATGTGATCGGTAATTTCCTCCAAATTCCTCATCTGTCTTCTACTTTTTCCTTTCTGATACTTCTAATCTACTCCTAGTTTCTTCTAATTCTTTTCTAGTTATTTCTCTCTCTTTGTCTAATTTCTGTGCTACTTCCTCCCTCAGTTTTCTGTTTTCATTATCTGATTTTTCCTTAACTAAGTTAACAATTTTATTTTCAGAATTCTCTATCTCCTGACTAACCTCCTTCCTCACATTATCTGCTATCTGACCAGCTTCTTTCCTGACATTCTCTATTTCCAGACTAACTTGTTGTCTGACATTTTCTAACGCCTGTTGTTTACTCTCTAACTTCTTTCCTAGTTCTATTTGTCCTACCTCTAACTTCTGAACACTATTTTCTAACTTTCCTTCTATCGTTTTTAAACCTTGATTGTTATCATCTATCTTTTTACTTAAACTTTCAATTAAACTTTGATTGCTATCCTTCATCTCTTTTCTTAAACTTTCAGTTAAACTTTGATAGTTATCGTCTATCTTTTTACTTAAACTTTCAATTAAACTTTGATTGCTATCCTTCATCTCTTTTTTTAAACTTGCAGTTAAACTTTGATAGTTATCGTCTATCTTTTTACTTAAACTTTCAATTAAACTTTGATTGCTATCCTTCATATCTTTTATGAACTTTTCACTGAAACTTGCGCACATTTTTCTAATTTCCTCTAACATATTTCTTTCCCTTTCTACATTATTTAGGACAGTTCTACTACACTCTGCTTCTTCAACTACTCTCTGCTTACTGTTATTACTATAAACCTCTAGAACTTCCATGTTTTCTACAAATTTTACCTAAAATCTTGTTTTTCACTCCTCAGATAAATTCACCATAGTCTAGTATATAATTTATCACTTTGTACCTTTAATTTCCCACTGGCTCCTGATGTCACCGAAGATGTTGGCCTCCTTTCTTCTTTCCAGTTAAGACTGCTGTAGAGCTACTTGTCAAACGTCCTCGTGTCGAACCTCCGTCTGTTGTACTTCGTTGTCGGGTTGAAACTCGTTCTCGGTTGAACCTCCTCCTCAGGTTGAACCTCCTTCTCCTGTTGAACCTCGTCGTCGGGTTGAAACTCCTTCTCGTATGGAGCTGAACCTCCTCCTCGTATCGTGTCCCGCGTTGGCGCGCCAGTTTGACACAAAAATGAAGATGGTGGCGATTAAGGGTTACCACTGCTCCACGTTGTGCGCAAGTTTGAAGCAAATATGATGGGCGAACGATGACAAATGCGATTGGCGAGCAATGAGGTTTCTCTCAGGGTATGCGTGGATGGGTGTGAGAAGGAGATTTTCACAACACTGGAATGCCCGTCTCCAAATTATTTATTCACTGCTTCTTCTTTTCAAACATCGAGATGGAAGTTGCCGACCGAGGGTTACCAATCTCGGTTTAGAGTTACTGAATGCTAATCGTTTATTCCTCGATAAATTTTGATGACCCGACAAATATTCAAGACAGAACAAGTTGACCGCTCTAATAGGCTTCACGTCTCAGACTCCTTTCTCCACCACAGCTGCGCGCGCGCGTGTGTGTGTGTGTGTGTGTGTGTGTGTGTGTGTGTGTGTATATATATATATATATACACACACATATATATAACTTTCACTGTCCAAATTCCTTTTCAACCAAAGTCCCTTTTGTGGCTGTTTTGGTCGCCATTGTAAATGATTCAAAGAGTTCCCTATTCATACACGTCAAGTAACAATTCCTTTAGAAACCTTCTAAGGACTGCTTCCTACATGGCTTTGTTATAACACTTTCCCCAACTCAGCTTTGCCCCTTGTCGTAACAAAGAACCAACATTCCTTTGACATCTATCATGATTCTTTGCTTCTGGCAAACCATAATTTTGGTATCAAGACCAATGGTATTCCAAAACATGGTGATTGTTTCTTCCGATTTGTAGAATTTCGCAAGTCCTCTACACAAACACTGCACACAGCATAAAGAGCCCAAGGCTGTGATTGATCTCCTAGTTGGATTCCGAAATACACCTTCCAAGCATTTTTACAAAGGAGGTTATGCTTTTTATCTGCTTCTTCACAATAAAATTACCACAATTATAGCAACATGAATTTGGATTATTTATACGTCTCCTTTCTATTATTCTGTGAGAAATTACATCTAATTCAAGGAAGAAACATATCGTTTAAAAGTTAATTTAAATGTTAATTTCTGTCTTTGTAGAACAACTATTATGACCTGTATAGATGAATTCATAACACAAAATGGTGTAAATGACCTAGAATGCGCTGCCATCCACCTTTAAAACATCAACTAAATTATTTAAGCAGATTTACTGCAATACATGGCATTGTTTTAGCGGTGTAATGGTTTATGACTACAAAAATAGAAAAAAAACAAGAAAAAAATGAACATCTTAATTTTGTAACATTTTGGAACCAAAATTCCAGAGAATCGTGGGATCGCCTTGAACTCCATCTGGAAATGTGTAACGCAACAATAACCTATGATATAAATAAGCATGAACACCGAAGGTGCAAGAGTTGCTGAGTCGGTCAAAAGGATTATATTTTCCAAAATAATGAAAAACTCACAGAATTCCTCAATTCTCTGTCGAGCATCAACTACTACAAGTGATTCTTGCACTGGATGCTTACATTTCCAGGACATAATCTTCTAACAGTAATTTTGAATATTAATAAAGTTTCCATTGAACTTACTTTCTTCATTATAGGTTCGTCAGCGCGATCCTGAATGTTGATTTTATTAGTACAAGGATTTAGCATCAAAATTAACCGCTGTTTCAATTTGAGGGAAGAATGACAGACTAGTCAAGTAATAGTTTATTTCCGAAGATCACTCTGGTTTATTGATAGCTTTGAATTAATCTTCAATGAATACAAAGTACCTAATTAGGCTAAGAAATTTACGCCGCGTAACCTGCTACGAGGACTGCTCAATAAAGAAAGATCACAATCTTTTTTGACAACGTATCTTTACTCATCCTCATAATTTTAATGGTCCTTCTCAAAATAGTCTCCCCTGAATGTGATGCACTTGTCCCAGCATTTCTGCCAATCTTCAAAGACATGCTGAAAACAAGTTTTTGAGAGATCCTTCAAAATCTCCTCCACAGCCTTCACCACTGCTTCTGATGATGGATGATGCCTCACACGAAGGCGTTTCTTCAAGTTAGGGAATAGAAAAAAGTCACATGCGGCTAAATGAGTACTATAGGGAGGGCGAGGGATGCACTTCACGTTGATTTTGCAAGATATTTGCAACAACTTTGGCAATATACGGCCGCGCATTATCGTGGTGCAGCATCCAGCCTACTTAAAGGAAATGTGGTCTTTTGCGCCTGATATGGACTTGCAATGTTTTCAGGACATCCCTGTAGTATTGTCCAGTTACTGATGTGTGTGCAGGTACAACATGCTGATAAATCATTCCATGAATATCAAAGAATGAGATGACTTTTCCAGCAGAAGCAACCTCTTTTGCTTTTTGGGGGGTTGATAATGAAGGAGATTTCCACGCTGAGCTTTGTTGTTTGCTCTCAGGATCAAAATGATGTTGCCAAGTTTCATCAGCAGTGATTATGTTTGAAAGAAATTCCGAATCTTCCTCTAACATCAACTTTAACTGTATGTTACCTCCATTGCAGCGGTAGGCGATACTGAACATGTCTGAACTTGCCTAGTTCTCACAGGCAGGAACCAGGAGTACCAACAATGAAACTACTACGGCGTGTTTGTTTCACATTAAGCTAACAGAATTTAATAAGATTGAATTTTAGTGCGAAAAATTATGACCGTAAAAACATTATGATCATTCTTTATTGAACAGCCTTCGTAGATTGTGCATCTGTACATTACTTCCAATTTCACAACATAAAATGGCATAATATAAATGGTTAAAATCTTGCTTCATTCTCTAGTCTCTCTTCCACGGTTTTCTTGCGCTTATAATAATGATATGATTAGTTGAATACTTAAACAAATACGTCTTCTGCTACCTCAAAGCTGGGTCCTGGCCATTTTGCTAACAGGACAGCCCTTCAAAACAATTACATACTTCACATGTAATTGCTTATTTTATTAGCCATTGCTTTTCATTTAATGTTCTATCCTATAATAGATTTTTCATATTTGCCAAACATTTGTTTATTTATGTAGATTATTATCACTCATTTGTTTTTCATATTATTATTGTCTCACTGTCTGTACTCACTTAACCTCACTTTTCAATACTTTCCACCTACATATCACCCCATTTGCGACCCTTTACCATATTACTAATTATTTAACTTCACTAGCAGCTTTCCTCAAATTTGCACAGTCGTATCACATTTGTTTATATCTTTCCCTATATGTTTCATAACACCATTCTATTTCTTCCTTTCTACAATTTACCCGTAAAAGCTATATTGTTGTCATGCTGATATGTTCCTACATCTCGATATCTACTGCCGAAAACTCGCCGTTTTTTTAACCCCTTGAATCCCCACACTTGTTTCACGCTGTTTTCCCTATTCCCTTGCAACTTCGCGCTTGTTTCACTCTGCTTTTCTCTGATCCCTTGTATCCCCACACTCTTTTCGCTCATTTTCTTATTCAACTCAATTCCAATATGTGTTTCTCTCTGTACTCGACGTAATCTAACATTTTTTATTTTTTGTTTCTTCGCTCCGCCAACCACAATTTCTGATAATATCTCCCTCTTCTCCTCCATTTACATTGTTCATCACTTACCCTCTGACAATATACTGTATACCCACGACAAGAAGGCGAGAGACGAACGAAGGGGAGAGGGCCTTGAATTGTTTATCTGCTCTGTGAGTGTATCTGTTTACTAGGAAATGAGTGTATGAGAGTGCATATGAGTCACCCATGCTACCTGAACTATTTGTTGCAGTGACCGTTGTGACAGGTATTATGCATGGGTGAGTTATATGACAACACTTGCGTATTTTAAACGAATTCAGCATCCTTGTCATTCTGGGAAGCCAAGCATAAACACCGTTGGGCCAGCAAAAGTGATTACGTTACACATTACTCTAGCTTGCCTTAGTATTATAAGTCTACAGTACACTGAATTTATCGCATGCGTATTCCTGACATTCACACCAGATACTGAAATCGGCTTGTTTAAGTCTACTACATCAACAGCATTCGTATGTTCTGTGTCTGGGATGTTCCTTATGCCACTTTTCAGCTCAGCCACTAGCCCATTAATCCAGTTTGCCGTTTCGTATAAACGCATTGAAACCCTGTTTCCTCGCCTTAATTCTTTCTTCAGTCAGCCTCTTTCTTTGTTTTCTTTGTTCATAAGAAAGATCTTTGTGACTATAGATATATGTTCCTCTTAGCTTTTCTGTTTTTTTTTTTTAATACTTCCATTACCAATTCTGTATTGTTGAATTTCACCAATATATTTCTTTTGCCTTCCAGTTTCCCAATTCTAAATGCGTCCCGCGGTTCGAAGCCTCTCATATTCATCCCTAGCCCCTTCATTAACAATTCCCTGTCTCTTGAAATGCACCAATTCATTTTCGTTCCTCTACTCCAGTAATTATTACATTGTATCTTCTCATGAAGTTTTCCATACTTTCCATTCTTCTTTGTATATATCCCATCTTCGTTTTCATCTCCTCCAACTCTTCTTAATTTTAATATCCAACTCTGTTATCCTATTTCCTGCATTCTTGTTTAAATCTCATTGACAAACCATTATTTCTTATAACTTTTCCCGTCTTCTTTGCGGCTGTCATGTCACTTAGTACCCTTTTCTTCAATTCCGCGGAACAACTGTGCCACACATCCATTCTAATCCGTTGCCAGTTTAGTACTACGGCTTATAATAATTTTTCAAATAACATAAGGTTCCCAATCACCAATTAACATGAATCAGAAGATAATGGCGTCAACAGTTTTTCAACTGCTGCTGTTAGCAATATCCCTTAGCACCACTAATGCAGTATAAATGTGAAGCAAAATACATTAACTTAATATTGGCCAACAATAAAATTCAGAAATTCAAAATTTGATAGCTCCTTGGGTTACCAAAACACTTCATTCAGCCGAGATGATTTGATTCGTGCAAGGTATATCGCTATAGTAGCTCAACCCTGAAGAGCATCCACACGGAGAACTAAAGAACCATGGTTCATATTTTAGTAGTTGCAATGATACTTTAAAAGTCTGATTAAACTTAGTACCAACATAATGCTGTGTGAAAGGACAGTTATCTTAAAACAACAAAGAGCCGTGTAGTTATATCCATAGCAGTAAATCATATGAAATATATGTATAATTTATACATTTTAGTCTACACACTTTTTACTTTCTCTACCACCCGCAGAAGATATTGCATTCTATTTATGGAACATCAAACTAATAGAAGTGCAGCTCCCTCGGCAATCATTGCCGACACGAGGTAACTGCTGCGTAGCATAGTGGCCTGTCAGGAAAGTAAATTATGGAAAACCAACTTCCTAAATTTTTATGTTGCCAGAAGCTATTATTACTGTATATCACGATACTGGCCTTTTAGTCAAGAAAAAGCTCGCCCTCAGCAACTACGGCAACTCATTGCTCACAGAAACAGAGCAGGGCATAGTTTCCAACTAATGCAAGGCAGAGTACAAGCGCCAAAGAATCTCTCTCCGGCATATCATCAAACTAGAACTAACTGAACGTAACAGCAGAGAATCTCTCAGCAGACTCGACATGGGGGATATTTCTATATTGCGGATATCCAAAGTGCTTCTTGACAGCCCATCCTTTGATTCAACACTACTGATAGAAAAGGAGTTGCCTAATCGGCGAGAGAAAATGGAGCTGAATGGCAGAGCTCCAATTTTCAGCCGGTGGAATCACTAGACCGCGATCAATCCGAAGAAATTGACTCGGTAGCGAGGAACTACAGCTCCACACAGTTTGCCGACCATGAACTGTGCCTGACAGCAGTAAAAGAGATAGGGAACTGCGTGGACTCATTCCATCCCTACAAAGAAGTGAAAAATTACAGTTTTCCTCATGCAGCCTTTAAAGCACTTTAACTAACGTCGCTTGCTCTAGTGCTGCATCTATTCAACAGTTTGCTCCTCTTTGTACACTCCTCAGCAGCATTGAAACATGCTAAAATTATCATCCTTTCCAAGCCAGGGAAGAACACACATCATCTAAATAGTCCAAGGAAATTAGCATGTTCCTGCCATAGAAGGGTGATTGAAAAGGTGTCATAGCCTCGTCTACAAACGTTACTGGACAATGTGCTCCGCCGAGAACAGTCCGACTTTGGACGTTACAATGCCGCTACATACTAGCTCCTTGGTCTCGTGGACGAGGTAACACGTGGCTTCAGCAATCGTCATTAATTGCAGCTCTTTTGTTTAACGCCTCCCGAGCCTTCGAGTGAATGTGGCATGAAGGCCCCCTTACCGACTTATCCATTATGATATCACACCTTGTCTTGTCCATCTGATACACAGATACCTAAAAAATAAAAGAAAAACCAAAACATTCCTTTGTCATATCCAGGGACGACAACCACTTACAACCACATGCTAATCCATGGGTACCCCAAGACAGTGCTCCCGGCTCCCTGCTCATGCTCACCTACATACACACACACTATAATATTCATACACTGCATCCTATATTTATTTGCTGACAATAGGGTAATTATCACTTCTCCACAACATGCGGACGCAAGTAGCATCTGTTCGGGTTGGATGTTAATGTCCTGTATTGTTACACCTGACAAAGTTGTTATATATGTATTTCTAAATACAGTATTAGGTCCAATTTAATGAGATGAAATAAAGGATTTAAGGATATATAATTCATCTGAAAGTGTATTTGAATGTAGAGAGAGTTAGGTCCTGGTATGGCTAAATCTAACAGTATTATGTTTATTAATACAGTAAAAATGAGCAAGAACTGAAAGCAATGGGATTAATGTGTGCCTTATGATTACAATGTCACCCGAACCAATGAACACCCTATAGAACCAGCTGACGGCAGCAGCAGGAGACGGAAGCGCTCGGACACGCCCCCTCGACCTGGCGAACCACTTCAATGACCTAGAGGAAAAGGCCGACAATAACGCCAAGTCCCTGAACGCCATTGTTGAAGACGTCGAAGACCTCGCGAACCGCGTAAACAACCTGGAGGGAAAGGCCGACAGCAGCGTCAAGTCCCTGAGCGCCATGGTGGAGGACGTCGTCGGCAGGAGGTTGAAGGATTTGAAAGCCGACACACCGGGACGCGACACATCGGCGCGCGTCAAACCTCCGAAATATGACGGCGCGTCAACATTTGAGGTCTTCCGCCACCAGTTCGACACAGTGGCCAAGCACAACAGATGGTCACCGGAGGAGGAGGCCACACAGTTAATAGCCAGCCTCCAGGGACGTGCCGCGGAAGTCCTAAACGCGGTGCAGACGACGGCGGCGCCCAAGGACATCTGGGAGGCGCTGGAGAACCGTTTCGGGAACCACCGCTTAGCCGCAGCATACCGCAGCCAGCTAAAGGCAAGGTCACAGCAGCCGGGGGAGACGCTCAGGAGTTCGCCATGGTGATTGAGCAGCTGGCTAGCAAGGCCTTGGTTGACCTGCCACTGGAGTTGGTATCCCAGGAAGCCGCCTACAACTTTGTCGACGGGGTACGGGACACGGAGATTCGTCAGCGTCTAATGCTCGGCGATTATAGAACCATCAACGAGGCGCTGACAGCGGCATTAAGGATGGAGGCGGCCGAGGTAACATCTATCCCGACGTCGAGAACGAGGAGTGTCCGCTACGTCGGAGACAAGACCAGCTGAGGGACGCCGGCGAACACCTAGTGGCCTGTGTTGGGGGTGTGGACAGCCCGGAGACCTGCAGAGAGACAGCCCACACCCGGAAGAGCAGCCGGAAAACGAGTAAGGGCCGTCGTGGAGAGGGGCCCGTCGGCGCCATCACCACCATCCCCTCGATTGACACCGCGCGCCGTCAGCCGGCGTATGGATGACAGCCTCATCGCGGACGGTTGGGTAAGAGGAAAGCCTTGCCGCGTGCTGGTGGACACGGGGCGGCCGTGACCATCATCAGACCTGACGTGGCGAAGGGTTTGCCGACAAGGAAGCCGAGCCGACCATACCAGCTTGTCACGGCATCGGGCGACATCTTGCCTGTGGAGGAGGCCCTGCTGGAGCTGACCTTGGGACGGAGTGTCGTGCGTCTGTGGGTGTTCGTCGTGAAAGTGGCTGAGGAGGTGATTCTGGGACTGGATGCCCTCAGGAGCCACGAGGCGACGGTCGACGTCGGTAAGAAGGTACTGCGGCTCAAAGGAGAAGAGGTTATACTCCGTCAACCAGAAGAGCGCCTTGAAATTTGCAGGGTCGTCTTGAGCGAAGACGTGGTTGTCCCCGCGAGGAGCGAGCTGGTGGTGACGGCGCGACTGGAGGGCCAGAGAACCAGGAACATGATGCTGGACCAGAAGACGCCTGTACACGGACAGTGTAGCCAGGGCATTGTGCCGTGCCGAGAAGAGGTGCCCGTGAGACTGCTAAATCCAAAGGACGCCGATCACGACGTCCAGGCCGGGACGGAGTTGGGAACGTGCGAGCCCGTGGTGAGCGTAACAGCTATCGACGAGACACCGGAGCCGGCGCCGAAGCAACACCTGGGGCCCCGGCTAGAAGGCTTAGTGGAAAGGGCGGCCGACCACCTGACCACAGAAAAGCTGGAGAAGGTTCGACAGCTGCTAAGACGGTATCAGCGCGTCTTCAGCCAAGGTGATATACTCGCCGAGGTCTACTTCCCATAAGCCCCAGCCCCGTAGGACCGGGAACCCGGGCCTCGTCTGTTATTTCCATTAGCCAAGGTGATAGTGACTACGGCCGCACGGACAAAGTGCTTCACCGCATCGACACCGGGGACGCCCGGCCTATTCGGCAACCACATAGACGCGTTCCGCTGGCGAAGCAAGGGGCGGTACGAGACATGCTGGAGGACATGAGATCCAGGGGAGTGATTGCAGAGTCTGACAGTCCTTGGTGTTCCCCTGTAGTCTTGGTGACGAAGAAGAACGGCGAGCTGCGCTTCTGCGTAGACTACAGAAAGCTGAACGCTGTCACCCGGAAGGACTGTTTTCCCTTACCCCGGATTGACGACACCCTGGACACGCTAGCTGGTGCACAGTGGTTCTCGATCCTGGACCTGAAGTCGAGCTACTGGCAGGTAGCTCTAGACCCGAGAGACAAGTAGAAGACCGCATTCTCGACGGGCCAAGGGCTCTGGCAGTTCACGGTTATGCCCTTTGGCCTCTGCAACGCACCAGCTACCTTCCAGCGCCTCATGGAGTCAGTGATGAGAGGGCTGACTTACGATGCCTGCCTGCTATACCTGGACGACATCATGATCGTCGGGAAGACTTTTGAAGATCACCTTGAGAATCTGAGTAAGGTGCTACAGAGACTGCAGGCGACCAACTTGAAGCTGAACGCGAAGAACTGCCAGCTCTTCCGCAAGGAAGTTAACTACTTGGGCCACATAGTCTCACCAACCGGAGTGGCCACAGACCCGGAGAAGACAAAGGCTGTGAGTAATTGGCCTCGCCCAAGGGATAATAAAGAGCTGCGCAGTTTCCTGGGGCTGTGCAGTTATTACCGCCGCTTCATAAAGGGGTTCTCCAACATCGCCAAACCCCTCACCCGCCTGACAGAGGAACATCGGCCTTATATGTGGACGGAGGACGCCGAAGACGCTTTGCAGCACCTGAAGGAAGCCCTGTGCAGTACTCCAATTTTGGGTTTCCC
This sequence comes from Mantis religiosa, assembly GCA_030765055.1. NCBI lineage: Eukaryota > Metazoa > Arthropoda > Insecta > Mantodea > Mantidae > Mantis > Mantis religiosa. The sequence continues at coordinate 107,169,230 of CM060948.1, read as the reverse complement.
ACAACTGGGTGGCGCCTTCATTGTGGACACCGACGCCAGCAACCATTGCATTGGAGGTGTCCTATCGCAGATCCAGGACGGTCATGAGCGGGTGATAGCCTACTGCAGCAAGACGCTATCCAAGGCAGAGAAGAACTATTGCGTCACCCGTCGGGAGTTACTGGCGGTGGTAAAGACATTGGAGCACTTCCACAAGTACCTGTACGGTCAGCCATTCCACATGAGGACTTACCATCCCGCCCTAACCTGGCTATTGAGCTTTAAGAACCTGGAAGGCCAGCCAGCACGTTGGGTCCAGAGGCTGCAGGAGTACGACTTCACCTCGGAACATCGTAGAGGGAAGAGCCACGGTAACGCTGACGCCATGTCCCGAACACCCTGTCCAGAAGAGTGCGGCCAGTGTACAAGAGTGGAGGAGAAGGAGCGTGCCGCAGCAGTCCGAGTAGTCACGGCAGTGCCTGCGGATGGCTGGGATAGCGCAGGCCTTAGGAGGGAGCAGCTGGCGGACGCAGACTTGGGGCCACTCTTAAGGGAAGTGGAGGCAGGGACGAGACCAACCTGGGAGGACATCGTACCGAGGAGCGCCACCTACAAGTCGTACTGGGACCCATGGAACTCACTGAAGACCAGAGAGGGCGTGCTGTTCCGGGTATGGGAATCACCCGATGGGAAGACGCAGAGAGAACAGTTGGTACTTCCCCGGAGTAAGGTACCGGAAGTCTTGGAAGAAGTGCACGCCGGTACTTCAGGAGGACACCTGGGAGCGAGCCGAACGATTGACAAACTACGGCGACGCTACTACTGGCTGAGACTCCGAGCAGATGCTGAGAGATGGTGCCGTCAGTGTCACGTGTGCGCGGCGAGTCGCCGTCCCCAGACTAGGAGCCGGGGTCGCATGTAGCAGTACAACGTCGGAGTGCCATTCGAACGGATCGCCGTTGACATTGCTGGACCGTTCCCAGTTTCTGACCGAGGCAACAAGTACCTAATGGTGGTCGTGGACTACTTCACCAAGTGGCCGGAGGTGTATGCCATCCCAAACCAGGAGGCAAAGACAATCACAGACTGCCTCGTGGAGCAACTGTTCTGTCGATTTGGGGTGCCGTTAGAGCTACACAGTGACCAGGGTACAAATGTTGAGTCCAACCTAATGAAGGAGGCACTACAAAGGCTTGGGGTGAACAAGACCTGCACGACGCCTCTACATCTCCAGTCGGATGGCATGGTCGAAAGATACATCAAGACCTTAGAAGAACACCTGAGGAAGGTCGTGGCCAGCCACCAGCGAGACTGGGACGTCAAGGCGCCACTATTCTTGCTGGCCTACCACTCGTCTACACACGACACAACTGGGATGACGCCAGCCAGCTTAATGTTCGGCCGAGAGTTACGCCTCCCTTGTGACCTGGCTTTTGGAAGCCCTCCGGAGGCTATGCAACCGGTGACCGAGTATGTGGAGAACCTGGTGGACCACCTCCACGACATGCACGAGATGGCTCGCCAGAACATCCAGAAGGCGAGCGACCGCATGAAGACCAGGTATGACAGGCAAGCCAACAGCCAAGGTTTCCAGCAAGGTGACCTGGTCTGGTTGTACCGTCCTACCCGGACCAAGGGACGCTGCCCGAAGCTCCAGCAGCCATGGCAAGGACCGTACCGGGTGGTGAAGAGGATTAACGACGTGGTCCACCGCATCCAGAAGGTTCCCCGAGGGAAGATGTTGGTGGTACACCTGGATCGTCTAGCCCGCTACGATGGTGCTGTTCGGGACGACCAGCTTTGAGGAGGGAGCAGTGTCACCCAATTATCGGAACGCCGGACGAACGACAGCTGAGAGGGACCAGAGGCAGCCGAGCCACACCCCCTCATTAATCTCAGTCACTAACTGAGGGGTGATTAGGGAAATATCACTTGTCGCTGGCCACCTCTTTCCACTTCCCCTGTCCTCTGAAACTTTCGCTGTGATTCACGGAAACCAGAGACTTCTAGAAAAACAGTGATATTCCTATAAAAAGGGGCTTCAATGAGTCAGTCAGTCAGTGAGTGCTTGACGAGCTAGCGAACGGATGAGAAGACTGTGTACATGCATCGAAACGGAAACGGACGGACTGGTGAATTGTAATTGTGTGCATTATGTAATTCTGTGTAATTGGCAAGTGTTTAACTGTAAGTCGGTGGAAATAAAGAACATTTTTGAGTGGTGCAATTGGACTTTTCATTTCACGAACCCACAAAGTCACAATACAATACAATGTTTATTAGCCACAGGAATTCATACAGAATTATAGGCATTGTCAATATAGTTACAGTATTTAACAATATTTACAGTTCATCTATGAGGTATTTACAATCTTAAGTTTTCAAATAATTTACACAATTACACTTAATTTTAATGCTTTGGCCGGCTAAAATTCTTCATTGGTGAGTCTTCCAATCTCGGACACATGAAACAAGAATAGAAATAGAATACATTAGTATAATTATGCACAACAAACTGATTAATTTATGCTTTACCTGATTTGTATTCTAGGTATTCATTTACTGAGTAAAACTGATTTTTTTTTAAAGAAATTGTGTAGCTCTGTCTTAAACTTTTTTATAGAGGGTATGTTTTTTAATTGATTTGGCAAGTGGTTGTATAGCTTTAAACCCATGTATTTGACAGAAGTCTCAAATAGTTTTGTTTTATGAATATAGGTGTGTAATTTGTTTTTATTACGTGTGTTATGGGTGTGTATTTTAGCATTTGTGACATAGTTCGCAGTATTAGTCTTCATGTAAATCAGTAACTGTTTCTTATATAAACTTGGTAGGGTCAAGATATTCAAATCTCTGAAGTGATTTCTGCAGCTTTCCATTTTTGGAATACCAACCATAATTCGTAATGCTTTCTTTTGTAGCTTAAATATCAACTTACTATTTGTAGTATTTCCCCACAATGGTAGTCCATATGATATTAGTGAATAAAAGTAAGCAAAGTAACAGGTTCTGAGTGTAGTAAATTCTACTCGAGGCTTCAGCTGATGTAAAACAAAACAAACACGGCTCAGCTTCTCTGCTAACTTTTCTATATGTTTGTCCCAACTTAAATTTTTGTCTACCCATAGTCCTAAGAATTTAGTTTGCTGTTCAAAATTTATCAATCTGGAGCCAATTCTGATGCAAGGGTTTTACATTTTCCTACAAGCCTTATGCTGAAAATTTAGTGCTATTGTTTTTCCTTCATTTACAAGCAACTTATTGACTTTAAACCAATTTAAAACATTTACTATAGCTGGTGTTATATTTTGCTGAAGGCTATCATCATCCTTTCCTGCAATGAAGATACTTTTATCATCTGCAAAGAGTGTGATTTTAGCATCTAAGTTGTTCATTAGACATAATGGGAGGTCATTTATATACAGTAAAAATAACAGGGGGCCCAGAATAGATCCTTGCGGAACCCCTGCTACTACTGGTCTTTTTTGTGATAACACGTTTTTGATTTCTTTTTGGCCTCTTTCTGTGAAAGTGATCTCAACAACCTGCTCTCTTATATCAAGGTAGGATTTAAACCAATTGAAGGCCACCCCTCTTACGCCATATTTATGTAGCTTATTTAACAGAATATTGTGATCTATCATGTCAAAAGCTTTGGATAGATCCAAAAATATACCCATCCCAACTTCACTGTTGTCCAGTACATCATAGATACTGTCAACAAAATTGATCACTGCCAGACTAGTAGATTTCTTACTTTGGAACCCATACTGACTGCTATTAATGATTTTAAATTTGTTGAGGAATGCCATGAGCCTCTTGAACATTACTTTTTCTAGTATTTTTGAAAAGGTTGAAAGTAGAGCTATTGGTCTATAGTTGTTTGGGTCCTTTTCATCTCCTTTTTTGAATATTGGTTTTATTTTTGCTACTTTTAGTTCCAGGGGGAATGTGCCACTTTGAAGAGATTTATTTACTATATGACACAGCGGTTTTAAGATATTCTTGCAACACTTTTTAATTAAGTAGGTTGATCTTCCATCAAGGGCATCTGATTTTTTGTTTTTTAGCTCCCTCATTAAATATGTTGGCTATTTCTCTTGGATTTGTTACTGTTTTGCCTTTGTGTTTCAATGTAATATTTGCTTGCAATGGTTTGTTTGAGTTAGTTTCCCTTTTTATTATGTCCCACATGGCCTTCTGTTTATTTTTGGATGAGCTTATCTTTCTAGAGTTCTCTAATATTTTTGCTGCCTTTGTAACCTTTTTATAGACTGATTTATATTTCTTATAATAGTTTACCAATTCTTTGGAAGCATTTCCATTTCTAATTAAGCTGCTAAAGAATTTTAGTTTCTCACTAGAAGTTCAAATGCCCTTGGTTACCCATGAGGAATGTTTTTCTTTGACACTGACTTTAACCAGTGGGAATGCTATATCGTAGTAGTATTTAAAGGTGTTTAAAGATCTAGTGAATGTAGTATCTACTGAATTTTCCTCATAAATATCTTCCCAAGTTTCTTTCCCCAGCAAATGGTTGAAGTAATCAATATTTTCTGCCTTCTGTAATCTGACCTTTTTGAATGTTGTGCCAGATTTTCTAGAGTTCTTTCTGCTTGACCAATTGATGGTTAGAGATTGTGCAAAATGGTCAGAGAGACAAGTATCAAAAACATCTATATTTTTAACAAAAGTAATTAGATCTTTGCTTATGGCTATTTGATCTATGGCAGTTTTTGAACTTTTAGTCACCCTTGTTGGTACATTAATTGTTGGTAGAATGCCATAAATATTTAATAGAGATATGAACTTCAGTTTATCATTACTTTGTTGTAAAAAATTTATGTTAATATCTCCCACTAGAATTATAGTTTTCTTTTGTTTTAGAAAATAGCTCAGAGTAGTATCCAGCCTTGTGATTAGAATGTTTATGTCACTTGATGGATTTCTATAAATACATATGATTATCAGCTTATTGTCTACTTCTATGAAGCTGGTTTCAAAATGCTCTTCCATATTTAGTTCCAAAAATGTGGATATAGATTTAGCTTTTACAGAATTTTTTACTAGAATTAATGAGCCTCCATTTCTTTTGAATGTTCTACTGTAACCCTGTATTAGTGTGAACCCTGGTATTGTGAGTTGATTTAATTCAGAATTAGTTAGCCCGTGTTCAGTTAGGCATAATATATCTACTAGTTTTAAACTACCATGGATTAAAGTTTCAATTTCAAGGATCTTGTTTCTGATACTTTGGATATTCAGGTGAAAAATCTGCAAAGTTTGACTGTTTTGTGTTCTACCCTCACTTTCTCTTGCGTTTACTAAATTGAGATTTATTGAGTTGCTAAGGGAAGTAGATTTTGAATTATTTATCGTTCCAATGCTTACTTCTGATTTATATATATGCTTTGGCTTTTGGTGATTTTGTTTTACTGTTTTGGATAAGTTAGTATTGTTTAAAGATTTAGACTCATCGCTACTATAGCTATTTAGTTTTTTGGATCTAGGTGGGCAATGACTCTGTTTAGGAGATTACCAAACTTGGCTACACCTTTTCTGTTCAAATGTAGGCCATCCCTACCCAGATCCGCGTCTCCTAACCATGCATTACTATCTACAAATATACAATCATATCTTTTACTTACCCAGTCAAAAGTAGAGTTGATCCCATCGATGTAGCGAAGATCCTCATCTCGACAGTGTATAATGCCACTGATACAGAATTTCGCCCATGTGAACAGCTCCTTTCCAGTCGAAACAACCTCGGTGAGCTCCCGCATGATGTCCTCTGGTGAACGCGCCGTGCTGATATTATTCGTTCCCGCGTGGATGACTACAATATCTGGATCGTCGGTGTTCTTCGCTAGTTGGTTTCTTATGTGCCGTAGTTGAGCACCAGGATAACAGTACACTCTTATATCGTTCTCCATATAACTGCATGTGTGGCGCACAATCGAATCTCCTATTATGATGGCTTTTTTTCTTTCGAATTTGTATATGGATTCGTCATCGTCGCTTTCTGCAGACACCTCATATACATTATCTCGACACATTTCATTTCCTTCTTCCTTATCTTGTAGGTCTTGGAGTAATCGGAAACGCAGGCTTTTTAAGATGTTTTGGCTTCCCTAAATGAAATGTGTTTTGCCTGAAAACCTATGTATTATGATGCTTTAAACACTCCTTTCTGTGCATAATGGTATGAAAACTCCTCCAACTGCTGGTAACAAAACTGCTGGTATGAAATGATGTTTTAAGTTTCTCATAACAGCTTTAGTTCATTCAGATATTACGGTCTTCTTGAAAAGGTTTGGCCACTATTAACATCAATGCGATTATTCTGCATTCGTTAAACTTATAACACACTAAAAGGAAAATCAGTCAACAACTTAGATGTAATTTTTAGATGTGGTATATGACATAATGTTGCGCAATAATTTATGGTCCTGTCCACTTGTAAAAAAGAGGGATGTCAGGTTAGTCATCTAACCCACTAGCTTTATCAGCAGTCTGCTGGTGAAAGCAGAGATCCCACCCCCACCGTTGATTTGTAAGATGTCACTCGTGCACATCCGAGCAAGGTCACACACCAGCTCTAAAAAATACCTCTGTACTACTTCCTTCTTTTGCAAGTATTAGACATCTGATTCACTATAGATAGAGTCAACATGAAAAATTCAATGCCATGGCCGGGATTTGAACCACAGATCTTCTGGTTTCCATCCAGTCGCTCCAAACCATCAAGCCACCATGGCCAACCTGCCGTCATGACACCAAATTCTCCATTTCACTTATATATTTCCCCGGTAAACGTCATTCAAGATAGCACTGTTTGTGGCGACTTACTTAAGTAAGTACTTAAGTCCCAGGCTTCATCATTTAACTCTTATTAGTTTAGTTACTTGATGGAAACTAATCATTTCTTCACACTAGCCATATATATGCTAAGGTTTTTGATAGGTTTTCTTCTACCAAAAACCTTAAAGCCTATATACAGGTAGTGTGAAGAAATGTTTAATTTCCATAAATTAACTAAAATCTGATTCATTCTTTCTTCATTTGATGCACATCACAATCATCATTCGTCTTTCATTAACAACCCACAAAATGCATATTTTGACTTAGTTTCTGAGGATTCAGCATACCCTGAAGATGGGAACTCCCAAAACGTTGGTACATCACATCTACACCTGCGTTGAAGCTCTGCCTGGAATACTTATGCCGCCAGGAAAGCTACAGCTCCTATTATAATTCCGTTTACTTATGATCCATTCAATTATAGTACTATTAATATCATTAAAAGAATTGTTTACCATATTAGTAGGTTATTAGTAGAAAATATTTTGTAAATATTCTTATTTTGCAATCCCTCTGAATAAATTATTTCATATGTATTTTGTCCCCTCTCTACAAACAGATTAATAATTAATTCTATTTAGGGGCTGTGTAAAGCATGTCACCAATAATAATATTCTAATACAATTTTGAGTCGAACTAATACTCAATGCTCCATTTATTATATTTATATATCAATAAATGGAGCATTGAGTATTAGTTCGATTCAAAATTGTATTAATTTTGTGCTTCATTGTATCATAGTCCTTAAACAACAGAATAATATTCTGTTTCTTAAGATGCTGTCAATCGCGAAGTTCATATCAAACAACAGTATGCCTCCTACAGGAGGTTTTTATAAATGTCAGTAAATCTACTGACATGGGGCTGTAGCTTTTAAGCACACATAAAAACTATCAATCTAGGCAGGGTTTGAAACCATGAGCATGGCATAAGTAGGCCAATGTCTAACAAACTGAGGCACCCTGCACGACAAAGTGTTAGCTAATTGAATGTTCTGTGACTTTCTGCAATAAACCTCTTACTTACTCCCAGCAGAGAAAGGAACTTCTTGAGAAAGCGGGTAAGGCAATAGGAAAGATGAGTCTACTAATAAGGGAAATGCTAGTTGGGCAAGGGGAATGCAAACTGAATTTTGTGGCTACATAGTTGTCACACATAGAAGACATCCCTCAGCTACTTGTTGACTGCTAGATCAATTTCCGAGTTATTCATTTGTAGCCCGGGCTACCCTCTGGTAACCTAGGATGAACCTAAAGATGGGACTGTCTTTGATAGAGTCAACATGAAAAATTCAATGCCATAGCCGGGATTTGAACCACGGCATGGCATTGAATTTTTCATGTTGACTCTATCAAAAACCTTAGCCTATATATGGCTAATGTGAAGAAATGATTAATTTCCATCAACTAACTAAAATAATGGGACTGTCTGTTTCTAACACATCAAAATAGGCAAATTACAAAATAAGAATGAATCAACATGGACTCGGCCAATACAGTCATCATACTCTCTTGGTGTTGCCAGTGCCACGAGTGGGCAATGGAGATGGAACATATATATGTCTTTGTATCACTAAATCTGCGTAGCAAGTGATCTGAGCTGTACATACAGATGCTGATAGAGAAGTACACTAATATTTCAGAATGTGTGTGACAACATATACAATGACTATGGCATGGTAGCATAAACTGAACCTTAAAACCTTGAACTGGAGAACAGTTTGCTTATGCAGCTATCGTTCATTTGCACACACAAAAAATGACTCAGAAATTAGATGCATTCGACAAAAGAATGACGTTTGCTACATTGAAACAAAATAGTAACATTTCAACAATTTGTGATTATAGTCTCTACTTTAATGATGCTGTGTACAATGCCTGTAATGGACTTTAACCAATTTTTGTTTCATTAAAATACTTAATAAATGTGGAAGATATGAATGTATATCTACGAAGCATTTTTACATCATGAATCACCTGTACTTCACCTGTACTGCATTATGCACAAAAATGTTTGTCTCGCAGCAACAACATCGCTTCTTTCAAGCAGAAATTTGCAACCATCATTGGTTCTCCTATCTTTGAACCCAAGAGATTTCAGAATATTATACATAGAAGATACAGAGCCCGTATATTCTATTTTCTCCCTCAATGGATTGGTCAACCTTTTGGCAGTTGTTCTTTTTTGCTGCTCAACGTTTTCCAGGAGACCTAAATATGGGAACTTGTCCTAATTTGGTGAACTGTTTGCATGCCTGCCTCATGTTCAAGAGGTGCCAAGTTCAAATCTCAGTTGGGGTGAGTTACCTGGATAAGTCCTTTCATGGAAGTGTTGAAAACAGTGTTGTTGTATAAATTAAATTAATCGACTCCCAATTAATTTAATTAATACCTGGATAAGGTTTTTTTCCAGGGTTTTCCCTTATCCTGACAGACAAACGTTGGGTAACTCTAAACTCCATGGACCCCAAACTCATTTGAGCATCATTTCACCCATTGCATTCATCGTCTGATATGACTTAATGTTGGAGGACATAAATTAGGAGGGGGGGGGGGATTTTTTGCCTTCTTTAGAATGAGCATTCACACGACAAGTTTGTGGTGTTAATTCTAGACTCTGAGCAAAATTTGCACTTTTGAAAATGTCTTTAACAACTGTTTGAAAAAGGAATACACATAAAAATAATATTTCTAGCCTACTTATGTAAAATCTAAGTTATCTCCTAGTCTCTACTAGGCACACTAGTACTAGGCTTGCTAAGCGACATATTTACTAACTTTGAAAAGCACGTGTGCACTTCTAAAAGATCACTTTACTGAATGCTAGGTACAAAATCCAACCGTAGCATAGCACATGTGTGTTTTTCTTCACTGACAGTTAATGATCGTTTTCTTTCTAGTCAGAAGTCTTATCTTTCCCTATCTTCGAAACCAGATGTCCTATAAACACGGGGTTTGGTCAGTCACCTCCAGAAAAAATAGCTCTGCGACATGCGAAAAACAAAATAATTCTGTAACTAGAATCTTTTGAGCGCACAAGGAAATTAGCCGTAGGGTTCGGCAAGGCAGGCTGGTTGGCATGTGAACTGTAACAATGACTGGCTAGTCCGTATTAGACCAAACACACCTAGCCATGCCTTATGTTCATTCCTATTTTGCAGTTACCTTAGTAAGCATCCCTTTTAGCACAGCAGAATATAACAAGAACTACTAAGGCTACTACCAAGTTGCAGAAATGGATTTAGCCAAGAAATTGTAAAACAGTAAATATCAACATTTAGAAGCCATAAACATATTAAATTTAATATTTTCCACATAATAAAACAGATGCACTTCAAAAAATTAACATACCATACAGGAGTCTTTCAAAAATGTATAAAGTTATTTAAAAACCACATCACCCTGGTACCAAAAACAAATATAATATCAGGAACTTAATAAAATTGTGCAAAATTGTTGACAAGCTCCAAACAAAAATTTAGCATTTAATCAAATTAAATGTTAAAACAGCAATTAGGTATATAATAAAAATGAAATACAGGTACTTATATCAAAGCACATCAGAGCTGCATAAAATACAAGCAAACAGAAAAATCAGCAACTGTATCATATATTTAGACTCAAAACCATGACATAAAAACTGAAAGTTAATGAAACTAGCTCAGAAACCAAAAGTAATCAATTTAGCTTCATATCATGGAATACCATAATGATGGACACTTATTTGAAACATGTTATTTAATATGATTTTGAGTCAAACTAGTACTCAATGCTCCATATATTGCTAGTGTTTACCTAGAATGATTTTCGTTGGGACCTTCCTAACATCCTCAGCTAATGTTAACTATTGAATGTTAGTTTGGTGAACTCCTTGGCTTGTCTCTGTTGATATCTTGATGAACTTGAAGTTTGGGTTCTCTTCAAAGCTGCTGTTGAATTGAACAGTTTTCCTTCATATTTCTTTATGAATATCTTTTCCCATGTGGTTAATGCAGTTAGACACTGAACATTTTATAAGTGGATTTCTTGTTTCATATTGTGATTATCATTACAAAAAATGGTACACTACCACTGATTTATCTTTGTTCCTGATGTTCCTAAAATGCTCTTTAAGCCTAATGTTCAAATTCCTTTTAGTTTTTCCAATGTAAAAGTTGTCACGGCCTTTGCAGTTTATCTGCTAAACACCTGAATTTTTGTCTGTGGGTATCTGTTTTGTATTAAATGATTTCAAAAGGTGTTGTACACTGAATTTGTTCTGTGGGGCCAAAGTAATGTGTTCTTTTAAGACATTTTGGAAAAGGTATGTAACTCTGGGATGATATATAAATTTTCTGTATGAAGTTTTATTACTGATTGGGGAAAGAGTAGTTATTTGTTTGCATCTCTGTTGTCTTCTGAATTTATCAATTTTCTTTTCCACCAATTCAGCACTGAATCCATTGTATTCTGCAATGTGAATTATATGATTGTATTCTTTGATATATTCCATCTTGTTTAAAGGTACCTTAATCAGTCTGTAAGTTAAACTGCTGATAACAGCATGATTGTGTTTTTGTGGGTTATATCCATCTGATTTTATTAAATTTCTGTGTTTTTCCTATATATACCAAATTCTAGTTTTGTATGTCTTCTGATTAGTTTTAAGTATTTGTCTCAAAATCATATTAATTTTATGCTTCATTGTCTCATAGTCCTTACTCATAAAAATGTTATTTAATGTTGTTATTCTGTAATTATTGTTTTAACTTTATCAAAAGATTGTGTTACCTTTCAGGTACCTGAATTTCCACAGCTCATCATTTTAAGAAAATTAAATGTTTTTGTGAGACCAGTATTTAGATATTCTGATGTTAACAATAACTTTATTGATCTCTGTTCTTACTCTGTCAAGTTAATATACATGTTAATTTATTAACAATCGATACTATATAACAAAGTTTCTGGGTATAAATTCAGCACAGACACAAAGCAAACATAAATTCCATAGATTTTTCTTAATATCTTCTGCTACAATTAGTGTGGAACTTCTAAAAACCATACTGATTCAATTCTAGTAATATTATTCACATTACATAAATGTTATATACATACTATTGGTAATAAAATATGAAGTTTTCCTTGTATGCTAGCCTATCACTGGCATACGAGTGATGCCTTGATGACAGCCTTCACTCCCATGGCACTGCTCTACAAAGTTGTTCATACAGTAGCAGCAAAACAGCCCAAGTTTCTACCCTTGACAATGCTAAAAATGCTGAACTATATGGGTAGGTGTGCTTACATATCATTATAAAAGGTATTAAGTAATGCCTGTATGCATGAATAAATTAAGCATATGGAGATCTGTTACAAAAACTTTATCTTTAAGTATTCCTCACAGATAGCAACACATAAATTTAGATCCAAATAGGAAGAAAGTGAGTATTTAGCTACCAAGTAATATGAGACAATGATTCTCTTGGATTAGGTACTTTTCATGACAACCTTTATTCATTTAAATTTGCCTCACTCAGAACTGTTGGCTGTCTAAAACATATCTATAAACTGCATTTAGTCTTTTTACATTTTTCTAACAACTTTTAACTTTGAGAACTATCATACCAGAGATTTTCTGTATAAATTCAGGCTCATGGTCCACATGCAAGGCTGACTGAATAAAACATGACAAAATAAACACACATTCTGTAGTATATACCATGATTAACTACATGCAGTAAACAAACTCAATAGACAGCTTAACTTAATCTACTCCCAGTACACATTATGTCAAAAAACTTCACACAAACTGCAAATGTTACATCATCCAAGGAAACATGAGCTAGCCTACTGCAGAATACCAGCTACAAATAATTTATTTCATTCAAAATAAACCTGGTACAAGGTATAAATTCAACTACCAAAACAAACTGAAAGGTTAAACACACCAACTATAAATGAAAACTGCCGAGTCCTTTGCACATGAATACATTTGTAAACTATGTACAAATAAGAAAATGTAAAATCAGTTATCACTGTTCTCATTATAGCAACAATGGGTCTTCCAGAAGTTCTGCACTATTTAAGGTCAAGAGAATGTTATAATGGTAAAATGTGACTTCATACAGAGTTATATAACTTTAAACTGGGGGCACAGCAGCAATAGGAATATAGTTTTTTGAAGAAAAATTAATTAAAATAACCAGCTCAGTATGAAAGCCATGAGAGATGTTAACCTAATCAGTACAGCGTTGTTAATAATACTATGAATCAAAGTTAAATTATATGTTAAAGCATATGACTTTTCTAGCATTATGTAATTAAATGTAATATACAACTACAGTACTGTATCATTATAGTATTAAAATTATAAAACTAATAAAATTCTTTGTTATAAAAATAGTTTTAGTAGTTCTAGTTATAATCACAGCTTTGTAATTGTAAGGAATTATGCCACTCATGTGTGCATCTTCTACTGTGCTAAAACTGTGCATGTGTAATGGAGTGAGCATTTTTGCTGGAAGGTTTGTAGTTTAACCATCAGAATGAGCAACAATTTTAGGGTGATCAATGTCCCTATATTTTTATCCTATTTTTGTGTGTCTAGAGAAAAAATTTTAATATCTTATATTGAAACTTTGGTTTTAAATGCCAACATTTGATTTTGCAAAGCATTTGCATCTGTCACATTTTTTTACTATTTATCTAATACATATTTGTATTACAATCTAGATCAGTAATGTAACAGAAGACCACAGGATTGTCACAGATTAGTTATTATGTTGCTGCCTGTTCAATGGTTAGTCATGGAAATTCCCATAGAAACATAACAGCACCAGTCTGGTATAAGGGATTCTCAAACATGAATCTTAAAAATTTCTAAATTTCTGCAACTTCATCAAGAGAGAGCTGGTATGAGGGTAGTTGATAAGCAATTCTGTTGAGTTACAGACCAGGCATTACAATATGAAGCAGACTGAGCAAACCTGGAGCAGCCGCAACCACCTGTTTCTAATAGTGGGGCAGCTTGATTTTTAGTTTGTATCTTTATATACATAAGGGGAAAAAGAGAACTACTTGAATGTTATAAGAACTAGAATAACTGATAAGAACCAAAATTTATCATATGGGGCATTTGATTTAGTTACATAAAAAAAAAGAACAAAACTGACAAGACTTATTAGGGCTATTTATTTTGAGCAGCAAAGAAAATTTTATATATGAAAAACTTGAATGGTAGATAACAGAACAGAGGAGAAATACAAATTTTGGGCAGGAAAGAGAAGAAATGAGCAGGTAAGGTGTATAAGCTATGGAGGGATGAAAAAGCTGAAAGGCAAACAGAAGAGGGAAGTGATGTTAGATTATACAAGGAACAAAAGAGCACAAAGAAATCTGAAGCAGTATATCACGTGATAACACAAAGCAAGTGGGGAATTAAGTTGTGAAAGTGAACAGGGGTGATGTGAACCGGTAGTAGCAAAGTGAATAATGATATACCTTGATGGAGAAGGAAATTAGGAAAGAAAGACAATAGTGATAAAATGAAGAAAATGAGAATTGCCTTTCATTAACAGCATCAATAAAGCAGCTAGTAGCTCTTTACCATTCATAACAGCAGAATTGTCAGCCCACGGTAAACACATAGTATATTGATACTTCTACTGACAACAATTGGTGTGAATCTCCTTGATAGTTTCTGACCTGACATTCAGTATTTGGGAATGGTACCATACAGAGTAATAGATTACTCTGAAGGGGCTTTCTTAAATGTTGAATACTTTCAGGTGCTGAATTATTTTCTGATGAATATGATCTCTGTTGGATGGATCCAGTCTGATTCCACTCACATTCTCACCCACTGTACTTAATGACACTACATAATATATCACATCTCCATGATACTGATATCAGAGAGAGGGGTTTTAGTAAGTAAACAGAGGAATGGTATTTAACAGCATGGAGTGTAGAGGTCAGGTAGCGTGAGATCTGAGGGACAGACATGCCCACCGCTACACAACAGTCAGTTTGGGCGACTTTCATATTTATTCTGTTCGCTGTATAACTATTACACCAACCTTGTATGAACATCTTTCGTATATCCAGAAGCATTTTAGTAATATAGCAACCACAATTACGTATTTACAGTCATCTGCACTAAAACTTCCTGAAGCTATTAAAACAATAGAACAAGTTGCAGACACACTGAATCAAGTACCAGAGGGGTGTTGGAGAAAAGGTGTCAGATAAACTAAAAAGTGTGCTAGAGAATACTGGATACTCAGATATGTGTAAAAGGAGGGACTCATTGCTTCATCAGGAAATATCAAGCAACCCTGATATTGCATGTTTTTTGTACACTCCCGTTACCTCATGTGATGTGGAGCGTAGTTTTTCACAATATAAAGCATGTCTGCATGCAAACAGAATGCAATTTACCTTCCATGCATTTCAAAAATACATCACTGTACACTGCAATAACTGTGCTCATGTCTGCAACTAAGATTTTTCTACATTAAAAACTGAATCGAAATGCCTTTTATTACCTACATGCTACCAATGGTAAACATTACAGTCTTTGCTACCCCTGAATCCTGTTGCTCCTACATTTGAAACAAGGTGTGCGATCTCTGGTCGGTGCACTCCTAACTTGATGCATTTCATACTAAAAGCCCGCTCCCTGCTGGTTATAGTCAAAATCCTGCCAAAACTAATGCTGTACAATGACATTTGACTTGTTGAAACTAACTGTTCAACACAAAATTTTTCAATACTGTATCCCAAGACACTGGATTATCCAAACATGTGCTTTCGGGAACCTTTTCCTCCACCAAATATGCAGTATTACCAGGGCCAAGTTTTATTGCTGTTAATTTTTTAAAGAACATTTTACTTTACTTTAAGATTTGGCACAAAAAAGGACATTATATATATAAAAAGATGAACTTATCTTACACAATACAAATATTGTATTATCCATAAAATTTGATTAATAACCCCAATAGTTTAAACAAGGTTTCAAAGAGAACAATTATTTTCGAAAGAATATCAAATTTGGCAGCAAATATTACATAGACAACAGTTTATTCCATGACACCAAATTACAACATAACAATTTACATTGTTTTCAGGCTACTGAATACTGCTGTTCACATTTAAGAGTAGTCAGATATCTCTCTCAGCTTAACTTTAAAAATCAACAAAGCATATAATGCAGCAGTTTGATTTGATTTTTATTTGAGTTTGACCTGATACAAATTTTGGACATAGTTGCAGAATTCAATACAACTTAAAACTACATATTTTCACTCTGAAATCCAGGTAGCTGCTTAAATAATGTTTACCAAATCAATATATGTGAGACTTTGCAATTAATTTTGATGGCTTAAAAAGAAAATCAAGTGCTTTGATTAGCTTACTGTCAACAGGAAGGTTTTTGTAATTTGTTTTTAAAATTAGCCAAATTTTTTTGTTTATTATGAAATTTTTTTTTTTTTTTTTCATTTTCATTTTATTTCATCCATATGATCCAAAATACATACGATACATCAACTTTATGGGATATAAGAAACTCATTGAAAGAGTACAGGTTTAAATTGTCCACATTGTGAAACTTATAGGTACAACTCAAGATTGTGGAACATTTTTCGCATTTATCATTCCAAAAAAGAAAACGTAGCTCAGAGTATTACCTACTAAAATTGAAGTTTTAAATGCAGCACTCCAGTCAAGTGTATCAAAGGCAGTTCTATGTATTACTCAGTATGAAACCTGTATCAACCTATGCAATCAATAGATTACAATATTTATTGCAGGCACCATTCTTCTTATCAAAAAATATGTTCTGCAGCTGAGTGTCTTGTGTCACATTTATTCATCCTGTGCCTAAGAAAGAATGCTGTCATAATTCAAAACCGGAATTGTGTTTGGGTTTCATGGGTAGATGGCTGAGGTGGTATGTTTCCAAGAAATGGAAATGATTTTGGCCCAAAGTGATATTTAGGACCAGTGCATGGGATGAATGTATGAACAGATGAAGTAACATCAAAATAATGAAACATGTTACTATATGCACTAAAGACAAAGCCTACTGCTCAACCTCAAAGTTGAAAAATAAGACAAAGTAAATTCAGAATGCTTCCTGTTGTAATTCTGATGACATGTATGATTAATTGTTTGTCAAATTGTTTGTCATATTAACAACATATTGAGATACTTTACATAAATTGTTTCAACTACCATCATTCATGCAAGGATTTCAATCAAAGGAAACAGAATTAAAGCTATTAATTTTAATGTTAAACTTATAAGTCCAGATACACTTTATTTGATATTAATCAATCCAAATTATTTTTCAGCAAACTATTATACCTGCGACAGATTTTTTTCTCTCCTGAGCTGGCTTCACTTTATGCCAAAGTTTGCAATTTTCACTGCAGAGTAAGCGAGTCAGTGAGGTTTTAATACCCTTCAACAGGTCATTTGGCTCTCTCACTTAAGATAGCACCATGCTCTGGTGTCACAGATAATAACTTAAAGAGTAACAAAAATCCATGAATTGAGTTCCCTCAGCCTCAAAGCATAGCCGAGATATTGGGGGACTTAGCCTCAAAGCATAGCCAAAGGATGCAGAGGAGTGGAGCAAGCTAAAACTGTGAAGTGAAAGAAAGGTGTAGCCAAAGTATTGGCAGCACATCTTTTTTGTTTTAGCATCACTATTTTAACTGTATTTTGGTCTGAAATGCCACAATTTACCTATAAAAGAACAACACCTTAAAAGGGCAGAGAAGTATCTACTCCTCATAACTGCGTACCTAAACTATTTCTCCATTTTTCAAATCTGCGATGGTTTTGCCTTTCTTCTTATCAATGATTAAGTCTGTGTTAGCACATTAGATCTTTGCCTGAGAGTGGCATAATTCTTGGATTTCACTTCCTTACATATGATTCAGCTAACAGTGCACACAAATGTAAATATTATTCATATGATATGATTTTATTGAGTATTCAGGAGAACACACCTTAGACTACACCTCAGCTGGATCATGGCCCTTAAATATTAACATAATGAAACTGCTAATACTATGAACTGCTATTTTGCACAAGTTTTCAAGATCATACTCACTGCATCAGCCAAGCTATCCACAATGGCATTAGGATGTACTGTAGGATGCAACTCATCTGATAAACGAAACTTTCCTGTCCTGACAAGAATACCCATTATTCCACAGTTTTGTGCCCCTCCCACATCAGAGACAATGTCATCTCCTATCATGACAGCCTCCTCTGGTTTAACCTGCATATCTTCTAAAGCAGTTTTGAAATAACTTACATTAGGTTTGCCAATTACTTCTGCTTTAACTCCAGTAGCATATTCCATTGCTGTAGTGAAAACACCTACATCTAATACTAAGTCAACCCCATCCTTGTAATATTTTCCTTGCCCTAATGAAAATAACCTTGGTTTTGGCATGCCCATTAATAACCTAAATGCTTCATTCAAATTATTAT